>OZ024863.1:19852000-19922000 GCA_964017155.1 Oasisia sp. SBJ-2009
AAGCTATTTATTATGTGTTAAAACTAATATTAATAATAATAAATACAACTGTAAAATTAACTTTCAGATAAACCAAAATGTAGAAACGTTAAATTATTCATATTAAAACTGTTAATTAAATATTATATAGAATTAACGACGATGAATAAAATAAATAAATAAATAAATACATCAAACTAATATATAGACATATGCCGAATGGAGGAGACGAGAACTTACGTGTACTTTTGTCGCGCTGTTTGCAGCTCAGAGCACCACTGCGCCACCTGGTGGTGATTTATTACAACCGAATCAACAACAATACCAGCTGAATCAACAACAATTCCCACAGAATCGACAACAATTCCCACAGAATCAACAACCTGTGTTCGTTCAGGCGCCTGGTGGATTCATGATTCCCACAGCCCAGGGAGCGACCCCTGCTCCCGGGCAAGTCCTCCAGCAGGGGGCTGGTCCCCAGGGGGCTGGGGTGACATTCGTGCCCCGGCCACTCCTGGGGGCCAGTACCTGGTGTCCACCCCCACGACCACCACCCCCATCGCGGGGCCAGGACAGGTGTTCCTGCAGGCGACACCAGATGGCAGGACCACTCACCCGGTGATGTTCAGCACTCCGATCAGTCCCGCGGCAGGTAAGTGTCATTGCCAACATCGATATACACCGAGTCATAATCTGTGCTTTTTTGGAGCTTTTTTTGGACTTGTTTTAATCAGTGTTTATGTTTTAGATTTATATATATATATATATATATATATATATATATATATATATATATATATATATGTATATATATGTATATATATATATATATATATATATATATATATATATATATATTTCTTTCTGACTGTACTCGCGGCTTAGTTTAAAGTTTGTGTACTTTTATCGATATTTTATTTAACCTATTTATTATACATACATATATATATATATATATATATATATATATATATATATATATATATATATATATATATGTATATTTAGCTTCAATAATTTGTGTTATTATATTTATATTTTTTATTTTTTTTTATTGTTTATATATGTTACTAGTATATTTATGTTTTTCTTCTGGTGTGTATTTGTATTTTAGGATTTTAATGTATGTAAAGCGCCACGAACAATTTCAAATTGGATGTGGCGCTATATTAAATAAAAAATATATTATTAAGCCTCATTGCCAACCTCGATATACACCGAGTCGTAATCTGTCAAACACCTGAGATAAAATCTCAAGTAATAAAAAAATTCTTTTTGCAGTAAATTTCCGCACATGCGCATTCATATCATCTCAAAACAAAACTGATCTTTGCTTTACATATAGTGAAACCTGCCGATACGAGGATGTGCCAAAAGGATACTTCATAATGTGTCACTGTAATAATGTCCCAGTGATATTGCAGCAGCTGTTTCTGTTGTGAAAACATTCCTTGAATTTAATAATGTTTATTTTGTATAGTGTCATACCCAGAGAAATCATAGCACTTAACATAAGACACATACAGTAAAATAAGACAAATTTAACAATGAGTTTTCGGATATATGAAAATGCACAGATTTCACCCACTGCGAATTGTGCAGATTCACTCAGCATTCAGTAAAAATATTATCATTATGCAGTTGTTACTCAGTTAAATATTTTTTTGCTCACCGCTATCAGTATTACAAGATACAGTTATAGTGTCAGTGCATGTGTGATTTATACCTTTCAAAAGGGTACTACCAGCGTCAATGAGTGAGGAAGTCACATTGTTGATGACATGTTTTTCTGCAGGAGGATTATGCGAATAAACTACAGGAGACAATTCGCTCTCTCAAGTCTCAGCTGAGCCAATATGGGGTACGTGCCACGCAACTATGTGGTTTCATATTCCAGATACTGTTTATAACATACAATAGTTCGTGCTAAGACTATATCTTAAAGCAAGGGTGCTATCTTCTCTACTCAGAATTAGCCGAGCAATAATTGGTAACGAGAAGAAGTTTGCTGCTAGAACGTGGCAAAGTTAAACATCAAAGTTTATTGCAGTTAAATCTGCTCAGCTCGGTGTTATTGCTAATCAATTTTGTTTTGAAATTAGATGTTTTATTTACAATTTGAACGTGTTGCAGGCGGAATCTTTCAAATTGCAAACATTGTTCTGAGGTTATAAATTATCCAAACACAATTGGCAGACAGTAAACCTTCAACACGCATGTTGTAGTCACAAGAACGTAATATTAAATTAATCATCAATTACAACCTGGAAGCTGGCACCATTGCTTTGATAACATTACTGTATTGTATTTACTATATTTCTGTGTGAAAGTGTCGCTTAACAGTAAGATTGCTTTGTTTAAATGTAATGAAATGTAGTGGAATATATATTAAATATACTAAAATGTTAGTGTTACTGTTCCTTTAGGAGCTGTCTGCATCCGGCAGTGAAGAAAGTCGTCACGTTCTGTTTGTTGACGATATTGAAAGAAGAGCTCTAAAGAAACTGAAAGTGGAACTAAAGGTATGTGACAATGTGAAAGAAATTATGGATTGCCTGTGCTACAGTTTCTGACAAATTTAAAACATTTTATTTTATCGATACAATCTATATAGAAATGTTTTCCTTTGCTGAAGACACTAAACATAAAAGTAAAGTCAGAGTTTTAACCTTACTTTAAATGTTTAACTTGGCAATGTAGCAGTTAAGCTAAGTGCTTGCAGACATATTTTTAAAACACCTGAGATAAAACTCAAGTAATAAAAAAGGACTTTTTGCAGTAGATTTCCGCACTTTTGTGCATTCATGTGATGTCAAAACTGATCTTTGCATTACATATAGTGAAACCTGTCAACACCAGGATGTGCCAAAAGGATACTTCATAATGTGTCACAGTAATAATGTCCCAGGGATATCGCAGCAGCAATATCACTGTTTTGAAAACGTTCGTTGAATGTGAGTTCTATAATAATAATAATAATAATAATGTTTATTTTGCATAGTGCCATATCCAGAGAATTCATAGCACTTAACATAGACACATACAGGAAAATAAGACAAATTAAACAATATAAATACATAAATTAATGTTGTTAGTTTAAAAGTTAAAATAATAAATTATAATGTAAAATAGAGATATAAAAGAAGTTCAATTAATTAATTGCGACCAAAAAATGAATAAATTACAGCAAAATGCTCTAAGTCACCCTCCAGTGAAACCGGTGACTGTTCTCTGGGTCTCTAAGTCACCCTCCAGTGAAACCGGTGACTGTTCTCTGGGTCTCTAAGTCACCCTCCAGTGAGACCAGTAATTGCTCTCTGGGTCTCTAAGTCACCCTCCAGTGAGACCAGTGACTGTTCTCTGGGTCTCTAAGTCACCCTCCAGTGAGACTGGTGACTGTTCTCTGGGTCTCTAAGTCACCCTCCAGTGAGACCATGGACCGTGTGTTGTAGGACCGCCGGGCTGAGTTGGAAGCCCTTGACCTGGCTGTGGGACGGCAGAAGTCTCAGCTCCACCACATGAGGGAGGTGGAGAGGGACTTACTGGGGAAGAGGGAGGACGCAGCCAGGGAACTCAAGGAGCTGAGGAGGAGCAACACGAAGACACGGCCACAGAGAAGGAGGTGGGTTGGAGAGGGAGGTGGGAGGGAATGAGAGGGAGGTGGGAGGGAAGGAGAAGAAGGTGGGAGGGAAGGAGAAGAAGGTGGGAGGGAAGGAGAGGAAGGTGGGAGGGAAGGAGAGGAAGGTGGGAGGGAAGGAGAGGGAAGGAGAGGGAGGTGGGAGGGAAGGAGAGGGAGGTGGGAGGGAAGGAGAGGGAGGTGGGAGGGAAGGAGAGGGAGGTGGGAGGGAAGGAGAGGGAGGTGGGAGGGAAGGAGAGGGAGGTGGGAGGGAAGGAGAGGGAGGTGGGAGGGAAGGAGAGGGAGGTGGGATGGATGGAGAGGGAGGTGGGAAGGAAGGAGAGGGAGGTGGGAGGGAAGGAGAGGGAGGTGGGAGGGAGAGGGAGGTGGGAGGGAAGGAGAGGGAGGTGGGAGGGAAGGAGAGGGAGATGGGAGGAATGGACAGGGAGGTGGGAGGGAAGGAGAGGGAAGGAGAGGGAAGGAGAGGGAGGTGGGATGGACGGAGAGGGAGGTGGGAGGGAAGGAGAGGGAAGGAGAGGGAAGGAGAGGGAAGGAGAGGGAGGTGGGAGATATTATAGAAAAACATGGGAAGGTCAAGTCAAGGTCACAAAATAATTCACATATCAAAGGGTTTATCAAGATTCATGGTGAATTTATGAATTAATTATGCAATAAATTCCAGTATGTAGGTCAGATGTGAAATATAGGTCAAATAATTAGGTCAAGTTCTAATAACCGTTTAAAGTGTCCATAAAGTTGCTATATTCACAGTTTTGATATTTAAAAGTTAGCAAGGCTCATTACCTAAACAATTTTACCAACATTATACCATTATACCATTAGTCTATCTGTAGAACACTTTTTGAAATGGTGAACATTTTTACATTAACCAGTGAATTATCGAGGGTGTGCCAAAGTTTAACCCCAGTAACAGAAATACACATATTTTAAAAGTGAATACGTACATAGATTTGTTTGAAGTTACATTTATGCCTGGATGAATATCGTGATTCCTGTATTCTGAATAATTTTTGTACATTCATTGGTAATTTATATAACAATATGCCTTAAACATAGTTATAGCAGTTTTTAGTTTGACAAGATCTGGTATTTTAAGAATATGTACATTGTGAAAGAGTAAGTTTGTGCGATCAAGTCTTTTGGCACCACAAATTAATCTTATAACCCTTTTCTGTAATAAAACTAAACAATGAGTAATTAACACCATACTGTGGGTCAAATCTAGGTCAGATATAATATCTAGGTCAACTTTGAAGGTCAAATCAAGGTCACAACACATTATATTTCCCAAAGGGTTGACCCATTTTTAGTTTCACATGCGTAAGTTAAATGGTTCCAATGTTATTACTGGTTTCCAACCTATTTTATGCAGTCATTATGCAACCTGTGCACAAGAAATGGCCCAAAATACAATAGAAAAAAAATGCAGCAATTTTAAGATTTAAAATGTTTATTTCTCCCTAAATACTGAAGATTTCAAAAAAGCGTTATTAACTACACATTATTATCTATCACATGGCACCATCTAAATGATGGTATAATATATTCAATTTTTTTATATACCTAACCTATATTATGATATCCATCGACTTCATAACTCATCGTCCAGAGATTCCGACCCGCTTCAATTTTGCCATTATAACTGCATATTTATCTATATTGGATACCTCACACAAACTGTAATCCTTAACATGATCAATCAGCATTCCCAGGTATATTTATGTTTCACAAATATTGCATTTTTAGACCCAAATAGTGCTCCGATTTGTGCCAGTCGCAAGCGCAGCGATGCATGTGTCACGGCGCCGTGCACATGGAATGAGCGATAACCAGTTTGTTTATGCCGACTGCGCTGTCTTTTCGACTTCAAAAGTATGCTAAGACGCGCTGTTTATAAAACTTAAATATGCGCAAGATGATATTAAATGATTGAATTAACAAGATCAATTATCAAATGTTGACAAAGTCAAAGATACAGTTACAATGGCAAAATTGAGGTGGGTCCGAATTCTGCATAAGTGCCGGCTAGTATGATATCCAGCGAATACAGACGGGCACAGTTTCATAAAATGCCCATTTCACGTCAAGCTCAAACTAATAAATATCTCTTCGAATTAATCAAGTCAGTTTTAATTAATTAAATATCAGGATATCGATGTCCATACTTACATAATACATGTCATGATTATCAGATGACGACGACGCTGGCAGAACCGCTATGGTATAATCCTTTATTTTCGACATCTTACGTCACATGGCGCCTAGAAAACTTGCAAGGTTTACGTAACCATTGTGCCCGTTCTTTATAACTTGCGTCTGCCACGTTCCACAACGAATCTTTCACGAGAAAGCGCAACAAATAATTGAGTCGAGAGTTTTGCGAAAACCATCGTTGGCCATTTACAACCTTGACCTTAAAATCTTGCTCTTCGCTGATTGGTTTGCAAAACATACATCCAGCGTTTTTTTGTGTGTCGACGTAAGCTTGTAACTTTGCGTGAACATTTTGAACGGTTACGTTAGGGCGACACTATTTAGGCGACACCAAAAGTATATCTTTTAATTTTAACTATTGCTTACAAAAATGTTCGGCACTGTATTATAGTAGATGGTTTATGCATACTAGACTAATTTTTATGTAATTTTTATGCTTAGTAGAATATATACAAACTGTCGCCCAACCCTTGCGATTTACAAGGACAAGGTGTCGCCTAACCCTTGGATTTATCCATATATATATATATATATATATATATATATATATATATATATATATATATATATATATATATATATATATATATATATATATATATATATATAAAACACTTTCTATCATTCTGTTCGCTTTTTTGTCTCATTCCCATGTTATGTTAGCTTGAATTTGGGCGTATCATTAAATTTCGGCTGTGTTTTCCTAGTTAATGTTTGGTGTAAATAAATAATTCGATGTTTGGTGTAAACAAAGTAATACAATAACAATTTATTTTATTATGAATGCAAATTAAAATAGGGAATGGTAGTGAAACAAAGTCCCTTGTCATTACTATCTGAACCAATTTATATTTTCAATACACCATACTATAAAGACGTTCGATTAATGAGAATGACGTAATCAGTTGGGTTAAATAGGAAATATTGTTCAATTAAAGTAAAAGCAGCTACTTTAGCCGGAGCCACATTTAAACGAACGTCATTATGCCATTTGTAGAAAGACTAAGATGGGAACATTCAGAAAAATCACACTAAGACCGCAGATAAAGCCGTCAAACACTGTGCTCAGTGCGTATGGTGGTCAACGGGTGACAAATATAGGGAAATGTCAACTCGAGTGTTCAGTGAATTGTCGCAAGAAACAATGTGAATTCGACATAGTCAACTCGGAGTCACCACCGGTCTTAGGACTCTCGATGTGTGAAAACCTTGGATTGATCACCAGAGGAGTAAAAGACGGAGAAGCAATCACAACAGAAATTATCAACAATACATACAAAGATGTGTGTAATTGACTAGGCTGTTTCGAAGAACCATACCACATTGTAGTCGACCAAAGCATAGTGCCAGTGAAAGAACCACCTCGAAGGGTTCCATTTGGGCTACAGGACAGATGGTCATACAGAAGGTCAACAAACCCACAGACTGGGTACACAATATTGTGATTGTGGAGAAGAAAGACGGATCTTTGATAATCTGTCTCGAACTCAGAGAGTTGAACAAAGCTATCAAGCGGGAGAACTTCCAGATACCTACCGTGAAAGATGTAACCTGTCGTCTAAGTGGCAAGAAGGTGTTCACGGTGATCGACTTGAAGGATGCATTCTGGCAAGTTCCTCTGTCTGAAGAGAGTGCCTCTCTCACTACCTTCAACACACCGTTTGGAAGATATTGCCCTTTGGACTTTGCTCAGCGTCCGAAGTCCTACAGAAGAGAATGTACCAAGCATTTAGTGTCATTGATTATGTGCATGTGATTGCAGACATATAACCATTGCGTCCAACAGCGAAGAAGAAGCTGATCGCACACTCATCAAGTTGTTCAAGCGAACCCAGGAGACGAACGTGAAGTTCAACATCGCGATATTGCATCTCAAAATATCGGAAGGGAGCTACATGGGCAACATAATCGGTTCCAACGGAGTGAAGCCAGATCCATCGAAAGTCGAAGCAATCGTCAATATGCGAGATCCAGAAATGCAAGAAAGACATTCAGCGTCTGATAGGAATACTGAACTACTTGTCACAGTTCATACCAGATATGTCTACTGCAGCAGCTCCAATGAGAAGCCTATTGAAAGCAGACGTACCTTTCGTGTGGAACACAGAAAATGAACACGCTTTCAACAAAGTCAAGGAGATTCTTTCTACAACACCTGGTCTCCGCCTGTTCGATCCGAACATGAAAGTCCAAATACAGTGCGATGCTTCTGAGACTGGCATAGGTGCCTGTCTGCTGCAAAAAGGACAACCAGTAGCCTACTACTCGAAGGCACTAACTCCAACAGAGATGAACTGGTTTCCGATCGAGAAAGAATGTCTCGCTGTGGTGTGTGCGGCAGAGAAATGTCAGCACTACATCTATGGGCGAGAGATAGAAGTGTTATGCGACCACAAGCCGTTGTAAATTATCACTAGGTAATCTATCCACAAAGCGTCACCACGGACCAAAGCCATGCTGCTAAGACGCATGGAGTACAACCTCTATGTGAAGTATCATCCCGGTCCAACGATGTACATAGCTGACACTCTGTCGAGAGCGAACGTGGAAAGCGAACATGAAAGTGATGACATCGACGTTGACACAACCATGAGAATCCACAGCTTGGTCACGAACTTACCAAAGTTAAACCAGCGAAAGCAGAAAGTACAATGCGCTACTCCGGAAGATGAGACCATGGTAAAGCTAAGCCAGACAATAGCTGGAGGATGGCCGAGACATCGTAGGGACTGTGATCCACTGATTCGGCAGTACTGGCCAATCAGAGACGAACTGCATGTTATTCAAGGAGTTGTGTATGCGGGTGAACGTATTGTCATACCCAACAGTATGAGAAGTGAAATGCTGCAAAAGCTCCATGAAAGTCATCTCGGAATGGAGAAATGTCGCGCCCGAGCGAGGTCCGTCATGTATTGGCCACCAATGTCCAATGACATCAACGAGATGATAGCAAAATGCACGATCTGTTTGAAGTACAGGAGGGAGAATCAGAGTGAACCGTTAACTCCACATGAAGTGCCACTGCTACCATGGCAGAAGCTTGGAGCAGGCATCTTTGAATACGGAGGAAATGCGTATCTCCTAACAGTGGACTACTTCTCCAAGTATCCAGAGGTGTGTCTCTTACAAGGGAAGTCAGCCAGTGCGGTTATCAGCCATTTCAGGACAGTGTTTGCGAGACACGGACTGCGAGAAATTCTGGTCGCAGACAATATGCCCTTTGATATTAGCGAAATGAGAAATGTTGCTGCTGAATGTGGTTTTACCATCAACACGTCCAGTCCGGAACTCGCAGCGTCCAATGGACAGAGCGAGCGCATGCTCGGAACGGTCAAACAACTGATGCGAATGGCAAATGAGGATAGGCGAGATCCTCACTTAGCTCTATTGGCTTACCGGAACACACCAGTAGCGGGTATGCCATATTCGCCAGCCGAACTACTGATGACCTGAAATTGCGCGACAATCTACCAACAACTGAGTCGTTGCTCAAGCCCAGAGTTGCAGAACACGCTTACGCCAGACTGAGAGAAAGACAAAAGGAAAGCGAAGACATACGTCGACAGAGGGACGAAGAAACTGTCTAAACTCGACCGAGGTGACACAGTCAGAATCAAGTCTGGAAGGACATGGACACCGGCGACTGTGACACGGTGTGACACGGTGTGACACGGTGCACACATCACCACGATCCTACATGGTGACAACTGCGAGTGGTCGTGTGTATCGTCGCAACCGAAAGTGGCTACACAAGTCATCCGAGCCACCACCTATCACCTTGAAGGAAGATGCAGGTGACGATCATACTGACGAACAGTATGAACAACATGGTGCACCACCGCCGCATAACCCAGACATTGTGCAACCAGGACTGTCAGTTGAGAGTGAGATTGCTGACTCACCAAACAATGAGAGGTCCCAAGCGACAATGCCTGTACGAAAGTCGTGCCGACGGAAACGACCACCAGTTTGGTTGGCAGACTATGAACATGCTGAAACAGTGAAGTAAACATTTCACAAGAACGCTACACAAATTGTGAACATTAACAGTGGACTGTAATTGCTGCTTAATTACTGTATTTGCAATGAATATTTGTGAAAGACGGAGAATTGTGAACGTTGATCATAGACTGCGATTTACCACTCAATTGTTATGTTTTGAAATATAGCGTTGCGTCTCAAGTCTTGGTAGATGATGCTTAAAATGTCGCAAGTGTTTGCTGATGTATGTTTGTCATAGTAGTTGCATATATGTTTGAAGACCGACTAGCTACAATAATCAGTTATAAAGTCTTAGAGATAATGTAATTATCCATTTGGTAAGTTACGCTATGTTGGATAAGTCATAGTTAATTCTGGTGATGTGTTTCTTGTTACAATTTATGATGCGCTAGGAAAAAGGGGGATGTTATACATTATGTATTTATATGTTTAGTTTGACATGCATGGCGCGCCATTATCTAATGTTTGTAATAATTATCCAATCAGAATAAAGATCGGGATTCGCCCTTTAGCGTTGAAGCACATGGTAGTGTGGAATCGTTGACTATAACAGAACGTGCTACCCTCTCGACCTGCAACACATCGAGGCTCGAAAGTGAGAAACGTGTGTAGGTATTGTGCAGGACCATCCAGAAAAATCTGCCTCGCTACGGGCTTGAAGCTCACCGTGGAAATGACTATACATACATGTCTAACATGCAGACTTGTCAACATCATAGTTTGAATGGCATACGCTAGATGGGGACACCATAATTATTGTCACGGCTATGATAAAACATTTTAATCCATTTTATTATGAACGTTAATTAAAATGGGAAATGTTGCTGAAACACAATCCCTTGTCATTACTAGCTGACCCAATTTATGTGTTCAATACACTATACTATATAGATATGCAAAAGAGTTCCCGAAGAATGGAGCTGTTTGCATGCAGATTGTAATTCATTAGATAAGCATACGAGATCTTGACAATTACTTCATTTTCAGCCGTCTTGAAAACCCAGAAGTCTACGTCCGGCCAGTGACGACGCTTGGTCAACAAGACCCACCAAACGACTACGACCACTTGCAGACACCCACCCAGACGGCAACTGTAGGTCTGCGTTTCTCCATTACAAACGCCTGAGTACAACGTGATACAAAAACAAGATAAGCATCTTGTGAAGCATCTTGACATATAGCTAGAGTTATTTTAGTCACAGCATATATACTGGGAAGCGTACACAACATAGCATACTATTAGGAGCACACGTTCCGTCTGGAGGAGTAGTTAGACCAAGTCTTGTAGATAGCTGTATAGTTCAGATGGAGGGGTGAATGCCTTTAACGACGTGGAACGCATTACCCCTCGACCTAAAAAACAGCTAACACCTCAAGGCGAGAAAGGTTTGTAAGAACTATGCAGGGCCATCCAGAAAAATCTGCCTCGCTACGGGCCTGAAGCTCACCGTGAAGCTGGGTATACACAGCTTTAATATGTGGATTTGTCATCATCGTAGTTTGAATGGTATACACTAGATGGCGAGACTGTAGTTATTTATTTGTATATAAACAGTTTGTGATGTGCATGAACAGACAGACGCATATGTTAATAATGTGACGGCACTTGCAACAACTGTATCGTTAGGATAAGCAATAAATATGGATGGTATCATTATAGATAAGCAATAAAAGTTCAATTATTTCTGTAACATATTGTTAGAAATCTTATTGTTTCTCATATGTAATGCAGGAATGCGCGTCAACATAAGAATTGTTCATTATCATTAACTGGTAGCAATGTCACATAGGAAATTGTATTAAAATACACCTGTAATAAATAATGTAAATAATGCTGTGTTAACTGAGCGATTTTTATTATTGTTAATGCATATGATAACATTACATTTCCTAAGTAAAATAATTTGTTTAATCACAATAACTCTGAATATTTCTTTTGAGACAAACAAAATATATGTCTGACATGAAAGACAGATAGACATGGCTAGCTGGTTAAGCGGCATAACAAACACTATGTGCGAGTTAATTTGGGCCACAGTGTGCGGTAAATTAAATCACAGTGGAGAAATGTCTTAGATTACGCAAATCTTCAACTAAAATAATAAAGTAGCAAATTAAGAAATATATGTCGAGTGGGTAGAAAATAATCCCCGATGTGTCAATAAACGTAATCAATACGTCAACGCAACTGCATGCTATATAACGCAATACACACTGTATGTAAATGATACAAAGTTGCCATTAGTTATAGCCTAAATTAGATGGTGTAATTGGAGGAACGTTTTGGATTAGAAGCACAGCGAGAGACTAGTATTTAATTACTTCATACGGTTGGAAATGTTACTTCGCATAGGACAAAGTTAGTAGAATATGACCCAATGAACAACACAGCCCATGTGTTATTTTACCGATTGACAGGAGTCGTATGGATAACGAAATAGTAGTAATTGTTTTCGTTGTTCTTAATGTCAGTTAAAACAATTTAAAATAATTCGGGCAATTTGAGGGGGGTGGTCGCACGATATAGTGTCAATCGAGGGGACGATGGTTCCATCCCACCTGCCGCCGTTTCGAAACAATTACGTTCACCTCACATTGCCTGCGTCTTTCGGAAGAGACAATATAACCGGTGGCCCTTTCTGTCTGGTGTCTATGCCAGGGGAAGTAATAGATGCCACACAGGGGACGGGTAAGTAATATATCCCACACAGGGGACAAATGTGTAACCTGTAGTGGACTCACTAATTGTAGTGAAGGACAACTGTGAATACCAAGCTCGACAATACTCTAGCCACAGACATGTGGCTAACATAGAGTGATGAGCTAGCTAACCAGAAGAAAAAGAACAGGAAGATGTTCACACAACGTTTCGCACAGAGTTGTACTCAACGATACCAGAAGTTGTCATTCGGTGTTGCCTGTTTAACCTTGTTTGCATTGGCATCCTCTACATATTCCCACATTACGATCCAACGAGCTAATCGGGTTGCACTACAAACAAACACTTAACGTCTGTGTGCAAGACCACAACGCAACGAGAGCCAAAGCCGAGAGAAGTGTGGTAGGATTTAACGAGCGTCGTTAACAGTTTCGCCCGGAGTGATGTCGTTGCCGATAGGACCGCATTACAGTAAATGGGGTGTACGTTTACCTTCCACGAGGTATCAAATGTCAACTCCGCAAGACATAAACATATCGTTTCACGCAGAGGAAATGTTTGTGTAACATGCCTGCTACTCGTAATCCTATGCATCGATGCAGAGCAAATCCTTCATGACATTACCTGTTTCATTAAGTTGTGATATCCAAGAGGAAAGAAAAGAATCGGAATGGTAATGGTAGCTGGTAGTAGATTAATAAATAGAAAAGTTAATCATGAAATAAAACCTGATGAGACTGACGGGAGGGTTTATTTTCGTTAACCAGATTTACTGAATAGCGTTTATTATATATGATTAATAATACACTATGCATACCCTGGTGTCATGGTGATATTATATACATATATAAATATATATATATATATATATATATATATATATATATATATATATATATATAATATACTCTTACACACACACACACACACACACACACACACACACACACACACACACATTGTGGCACGGTGTGTTGTAATGCAGGACCAATGCATAAGAGCACATACCAATGCCCGCCGAAGGCTGTCTATTTTTAGTAGTATGAACAACATAACCTTGAAATTAATCTAGGTACTGCATCATCATATTACATATGAATTCAGTTGTTCGTCAGTTAAATTTATGCATAACTACTTATTTTTGAAATCGATTGAACAATGATCTTCACATATATTACACGCAGTATCGAACAAACTCCCATCAACGACGTTCAGAGGTAAGAAATGCGAAACATAAAATAGACTGCCATCAACGTGGTCACTCTGTCGTATATCTACCACACAAGCTATATTAATTTCCGATGTTGTACTACATGAAACTGCTGATGTTCAGTTCACCAACCGCAATGTCAAGTGATATGGCTCACTAAAGACCGTAAGCTGAGGTAGCTAATTTCACGAAGTCATAAAAAGTATCGTGTTTAGCGATGGTTCAACCATCCATTCACTCATTTCAATGCGATGCGTGGTGTGGGTGGCACTTCAGGTAACACCCGTGTGCGAATGACGTCATTTGTATAGTGTATAGTCGATGTTGCATCCATGCGATTCGTCTATGAACACACGGGAGACAGCCAAGCTCAACAGTCTGAACATCGGGGCGATGCGTTATCTGCCTGGTCAATGCTGAGTTGTGTGTTCGCTAACGACAATGTGAACAATAAAACGAATATACATGATAGCATTACATGATATGATAGTATGACCTATCTGATTACTTGACGTTGTCATGACACTACACAACGCCCTATCCTCTCATGGTAAACGCAGTAGCATTCATGTGCATTAGTACCAGTTCTACTCACCAGGCTGAACGATTATATGACATTTGTGCGAGTTTATAAAATGAATCACCCAGGTAGTAACATCCATAAGTTACACATAGGCAAAGTAGATCGTGACATTACAAATAAAGGGGGTTAATAGTGTCCACTAATCCCATGTAAGCATTTCTTAAATGATAAACGCTTGGTTAATGATATAATTTACGAGAAAATGAATTAGGAAATTGACGGGTATAGTTTAGATGCAAAGTATAGAAACCGAGCGTAGCGTCACAGAGTGATACCAACCACTAACAGGAAAGTTATAATTTTGTGGACACTACAACTTATGCGCCCGCTCCTAATTTAAATATTAATACACTGTCTAACGCTGATGTAAGCTCCCCTACGTCTATTAAATCGCTTCCTTCGACTTTTGGCCTACTGTTGTGCCTGGTGGCGATGTATTTGAATAAATAAATAAATTTAATATTGTCAATATTGCAAAGCGGAGTTTTATCACACGCATGGGGCCGTTTTATCTTTAGTAGTGGATAAAGCACCCCACTGGTGAAGGTAATGCTAACCAATTGGACAGCTAACCAGTGGGTTCCTCAAGAAAAAGACACATCATTCTATAATGGTGCTAATGAAGATAATCAACTATATAGCGTAGTATTTTTTGTTTTCCTGCGAGTGCATAGTTTTGTTCTATAGCCTTCTCTGTGTGTTAAATGACCATTTTACACCATCTTCCCCTAATGACATGGTAGCACACGTTGTAGGTGAGGTTTTTCCATTCCTTTCAATGCTTTATTTCATATACAATTATATGTGCATATATAAGTTCATACAGCAGATAAACTAACAACAAAAAGCCAATTGTACAACACGAAGTATACTATAGATACAAAACATATATAATAAGTAGACATAACCACTGAAATTATTCCAATTGGATGGGATTATGAATAATATAAAATTAACAAAATTGGCTAACAATACTGGACGAGATACTTTTCACGTTAATTCGGCGAGTCCATTTACGTTGCACCAAATGCACACAGATTAGTGCCCACCCTGCCCCTTAAATCCACACCCGAGTTCATTTCCCGTGTAGGAGGACACGGGGTCAGCGTCAGCTGCCTACGACGTGGGAACGCCTATGGGTGAACAATGGCTGCGCTGCGCCCGTCTCACTGCCATTGAGTCACCGCCTGGCTGCCGTTCCGGATCGCTGCATCCGTGGTCAGCCGCGCGTGTCGAGCCACCCGACTGCGCGGTAGAACAATAAACAGCCGCCGGATCCGGTTCACAGAGACGTGCCACTGCAATCGAGTGAGCCGGCATTCGCTTGTGTGCGTATGTTTGTTTGTGTGTACACGGATATTTCGCTGGGATTCCGTACGTTCTGAGAGTTCCACCACGGAGGTACACACGTGGAGGTAAGCTAGCCGTGTGTGGCGGGTTCGTTCTGGAAGCCATGCCTGTAGAAAATGGCTGCCATGTGATCTTCGGGCGGGGCCGGTGCAGGCGTTGTGTTTGTGTTTATAAACCGATCACGTATTGGTGGACATGTCACTGCCTTGTCTCAGCACGCAGAGAAGCGTTTGATACACACCGAAGAACAACTGGCAAACGTCAATTTTACACCATCGATTGTTAATAATACCTCAGTTGTCATATCTCTACTACCGCAGGTGTAATTAACGAGGCAGTGGCTCGGTGGGTGGTTGTGGAGCGAACCGGTTCTGTCTCAGTGACTTCGGAACATGGGTTCATTTGTAAACACCTCAAGATTATTCGTGGCAATAATGTAGATTTTACTTATTAATATATAATTTCCCAGTAAAGGCTTACACGTCCGAATAATTAGTTTGACATAATATATTATGTACACACCTCAAACCTATTCATGGCGATAATTTAGATTTCGCTTATTAAAATAAATATTTCCAATAAATGCTTACACGTCCGAATAATTAGTTTGACATAATATATTATGTGCAAGTATGCGAACACATCAAATTGTATACTGCGTTAAAGAACTGCTCGCTGTTTGTTTTGGTAAACGGCAACTTGTTTACCTCAATTAATAAACTGTTTTTTGTTTTATTTTATCTAAATACTCCACTACAGAGTATAACAGTTCGTAGTTTGCTTGAATTCTGTGTTAGAAGGGTTTGTTTAGTTAGTACACACTATATACAAGGGCAGCCCAGTTGTGGAATAGTAGTGTATTAATTGTTTTGTTTACCTTACTTTGTCGTATTTCACAACTAAGACATTCATCGAAATTTAATGAATCAATAATACTAAGGAAAATATTGACAGGTGAGAATCTAGATTCCGATTCACTAATTATTGAAGATCCAAATATATTCTGTGGTCAGTGCATCGTACAATGAAGACAGATCCTGTGCATCTTGCGGCGTTGGCCCTGGATTTATCAACCTCGATGTCATGCCATTATTTACTGTACCAGACATAACAGCACCATCGACAGCAACTGTTCATTTAACCATACATATTCATTCCGACAGTCTGTTTGTATTGTAGTGATTCCCTTTATGTCAAGAATATACTAACATTAAACATGCAATGCTTCAAGTTTCAGTCACGGGCATCACTGTTGACAATTGAATAAAAAAGTGCGATCTTGATTAACCAACCCTTTGTACCCTTACTATTTCGTGTTTATCTTCCAGTGAAACGTTATCAGCTTTGGCATCATAGGCATGTTTTGCAGCTAAACCTGCTGGCAGTTTTTGTCTGAAGCATAGGCATATCTACATGAATGCCTTACGCAGTTTTGGCAAACTCGGTGTATATATAAACCGCCATGAACAGAATCATCTTAAGTGTGTTTTGAAATCATCTGTTCATATGGTACTATTGCTTCGAGTAACCAGGGATCGGTGCCTTAGTCAACACGCCGACCTTCGTATGCTATCTTTTAACTACGACGACAACTTGACTTTTCATTAAAATTAACGTCTCGTAAAATGTGTCAAGCTGCCAGATCGAATTTCGGAAAGGTGCTCATCAACAGGCTATGGCCATGGCCCATACAGGAATCTAGCAGGACCCGCTGAGCACGTCCACATGAAACTGATAGGTACATTACACGTCTGGATGAAGTATATTCACGTTGTTTGTTGTGTCCGAATTAGGCAATTATGTACGCCGTTCTGAAAGAAACAGTGAAGAAGAAGAAGTCTGTTTTTAGATGTTGATTTAAACAATGCAGAAAAGACCGCTTGACAAGATGTAGGTAAAGCATGATAAAAAAGAAATATTAAGATTAAGATAAAAAGATAAAGAGTTGGAGAACACGACCTGCAAGATCTGACTGGGATTTTGTAATTTGTTGCATAGCATTGGGTCGAGTACGTTCACAGAAATGTCATAAATACAACACCATCATGTTACACAGAAGAACAGTTAGAAGACTTTGTGTTTTGTGTGGGTGTGTGTATGTATGTGTGAATGGTGTATGTGTACGTATGTGTGTATGGCGTGCGTGTGTGTGTGCATAAACGGTTCGATACAAAAGCAATATGTCCAGCTCTCTGTCTCGCCATCCATTATTTCTTTATCTTTTCCGCCCAATCGCCGTTATCGAGCATCAGTCATAGGAGACATAACAATGAAAACACTTCTGTTTATAACGACGTGTATCTGGATAACGTAACTCTACCTTATATGTCGCCGCGTGTGCATTATTCACCTTAACGTGTCTGCAGTAAGAATACAGTAACGCACGCATCTGCGACTACAGACGTTAATTATGCTGCTTCTTTACTATATTGTTAAAGTTATTATCGGAGTTTGTCATCGTTCTTGCCAGCGGGCAACGATGAACACGCCTCTCATTATACTGAGTGACTTGGTCATCTACAGTAGAAGCCTGTCACATACGGGTGAATGGACCGATGAGTCATCGGCAGTAACGCGATGTTGCGAACACCCAAGTCACTGTGTGCCGCAAGACATGGCTGTTGCTTTGTGTCGTTGTAACACATTCTCAATCGGCTGTCCAGAATAGCAGTCGAATGACTCATAAGATGAGGGTGGTTTTGTTCGTGGAACATAGAGCAGACGTAATTGTCGCTTATGTTGGAATGTGCAAAATGTGTATACATGTATCAAACACTTCAAGGTGTCTTGTGTAACTTTTTTATTATCATGTTGCTCTCTTCATTCTTACGGCAGCTTCAAACGACTGTCTTCGCAAGGCGGTCAATCGGTCATTTGTATAGATGTCAACGGTGCAGTGTCTGCATACGCTGTATTTGGATATATAACGGGTCATATTTATATTTTATCGTCTACTTATTTTGCCGTACAAAATATCCTGTTGTTCTGCCTTAATTTTCGCGAAATGCCGCGCACTACACACACACACATATATATTATATATATATATATATATATATATATATATATATATATATATATATATATATATATATATATATATTGAGAGAGAGACAGAGAGAGGCGGACGGAGAGAGAGAGAGAGGGGGGATATGTATAGCGATATATTCGTGTACTCTTTCAATGGTTTACCAGCCGTGGTTTACCAGCCGCGCGTTGACTGAATCAAATGCAGATTTGTTCCGCCACAAACAGTTGCAAGCAGACGGCTACCCTAGTTCCACCGCCACCAGCTCCTCTATCATACATCAACCTAACGTGACACAGTGACAATGAGTTCACGTTACTGTGACCTTAGTGGTATCTTGTTACATTCTTGTTGCGCTCTAATAAATATTTCCGGCGCCGAACTCAGGGACTCTATTGTGGCATTATATGGAGCAGAGTTCTATTGCACGGCGCTACGTAAAAGTTGGTCATGTCACTTTGTATTGCCGTATTAGATACATTGTAGCTGAGTCGTGAATTAGTCAGTCTTTCTCCGTGTTGCAGTTCACCGTTTAGTGTTGCGATGCATGGTACGGGTGTTGCATACACCTGCCAGATAAACACAATACACACAGTTACCCCGCGGTGCCACTTCACAGCGGCACCCTCACATGTGCGACCCGTACTGACTGCGTAAACCCTTCGTTGACAGGTGAATGACGCACGAGCGCTGACTTGGCCCGACACACCGGAACGAGTCCCGCGGCCACCCACACAAAGCCAACCACCGACGACCGAGGCAGTGCGGGGAACCCATATCTGATACGTGAGTCAGCTGTTTCCTTGTTTTTGTACTATATGTATCGGTAATAGAGCGCGCACACGGGTGATGGACTAATTTGATATCACCAGTTCTCCGCTGTGATTGCTTTTGTGAACAAAGCATGGAAGTTCCGACAGAGTCAGTGGGAACAGTCTGTTCTTGGTCTTGCTTTGAATACTGGCCAACACTCCTGATGGAGTAAAACGGTGTGTTGATATTGTGTGGTCGAAGAGAGTCGATATGACAGACATTCAATGTTTTGTTGCTGTCTTAAAGGAACATGCAACTCTAACGTTCAAAATGAACCAAACTCCCACATACTATGTAGTCATACGCATGCTAATGGTGCTATTGTATAGCCAATTCACGAGGAGTAACGCGATAGAATGCGTGGTTATAACATAGACTGTCCACTACTCTCATCGATGCGGGCAGTGCATGATGAATAATAGTAGCGCATCGACGTGGTTTAAGTTGCTTAAATAAATTTACCATTAACAAAAACCTGAGTGTCAGGCATACGGGTGCAAAAACAAAGTATATGAAGCTAGGTGCTGAGAAACGAAAGAAATTCCAGTGAAGGGCGAGTTGGCAATGAAACACTTACTAAATGATATAAGAATAAAAAAAATGGTGGCATGTGACACAGTAGACATTGCTGAATGGTTTGAGCATTTTTCACATTTAGGGTTGCATGCTTGGGCAAATTCGTCCACACCATATATACTGTAAACACAATGGTATTTGGCTGTATATAGGGGATAGGTTGACAGAACAACCAGCCCGCACTGGCAGCCATCTACAGAAGTAGATGTTTGACTTAATACATGTACTGGATGGTTTAGTTGTGTACGTGTACACAGAAGAAGTAACTATAGTGCAGCATCGAAAATTCTGAGAGGATTAACATATCACAATAGAGTACTGACATATTCCAAAAGACACAGATAGTGTGTTCCAAGATAATTACCTTAAGTCAATAAGTGTTTAATCGACAAAAGATGAATTCGAATCACCGAACTACCGCTCCCTAAACTGCGAAATGTAGCGTCTTGTGGGTGTTTGTTGTGTGTATTTATGAGTAAACAACTGCTTTTCCTTATAGCATGAATCACCGTGTCGCGTATAACGCTTTCTATTGAACGGAACCGGAAATAGAGAACATCCCCCACCGAGTCGACTGTCAGTACATGACTGCCATTGGCACAGACAATGACGAATGTAGCGCACCCATGACTGACTCAGTGTCGCCGTCTCGCATTGTTCAAGTTATCTGATTTTGCCGTACTTGCCGGTTGAGTGGTTTTACGTTTTCAATATGGTGCATTGTGTCAAACGCTCGATTCAGTGGGTACCTTTAGACGTACGTGGGAGAACGTTTCCACACCTAACAACTGGTAGACCGTGTCGATATTCATCAATACTCTACTCTCGTCATTAACCATAATTGATGTAATCTATACACCCAGCCCTAATAGTCGATTCTTACACGTGTACTATAGAAAGCATTTATAATTGATTTTAGGTGGTTTACATTAACAATAAGTGCCTACAATGCAGTAGGCCTGTCTATGATTGAAGAACTAATTCAATGAGAGAGACATGTGTGGAAGATTGCAGTGGAAAATGCACACTCAGAGGAAAAACGATGTAGGATTGACAACAATAACATGACAACACATGAGGCGCGGTAGTCGAAGAGAAAGACAAACAAATGTGATCCATCGAAATATATAAGATATTTCAAAAGAGCAAACGGGACAGAAGATGAATAAAACATCATAACTGTTGAAGACGCTTCGTAAATTATACGGAGGCGAACACATGGCTTTGCGCTCCCCTCGCGTGATCAAGGTTAATATTAGTATAGCGTTTAACGCTTTGAAACATCGCGAATTCAACCCTAACACTCAAGTGCCCTCGACTGGGGGCAATCGGAGCCCGCCTTCAACTTCAACGGAAACACGAAAATAGCCCAGTGGATGCATTGAGTGTTTCTTCACAAACGGTGTTTCGACAAAGCAGGCGTGACACTATAACGGGCAACGGTCGTACACAGCAGGTGTAATTGCAACGCCCCAAACCAGAGGGCAAATAGAGCATACAAACCGTAGCAACTGTCGACCTGTACAATAGCACTCCGGTTAACTGGAGGATTGCTTCTTGTTGTTGTCGTAGGATGACGAAATAAGTACATATGTTACTAGTGACACCGGCACAATAAGGGAAGGTATTATTTGTAAATTATTGTCATCTCGTTTAAGATTCATTTCCTATATTACAGTAAGTCAATTACATTTAACATTATAATAAGGTTAGTCATCATTTGCACGAGTCTCCGTCAATTTTAATATTCTATCACATTTGAGGACATTTGGCTAAATATCTTAGTATTTACATAGGCATTGTTTCGATGGTATTTATTTATATATGCTTGCATGTAGTATTTAGATCGCACATATGTAAACAGAGTAATGACTAATCTCAGTTATTATTTATCTAATTGTATTTATTTATTAAATAACAGTTTTAATAAAGCTAATGTGACGAGTTCTACAATTTATCTGAAGGATACTTTTACATTTTTACTTACATATATTCAGTAAATTGGTTAAATTTTTTAGTACAGCGCTTATGGCTTAATGCATATTCGGGTTTATAAATACATTTTTATTGTCATTATTATCACCATACAGGCAGTGTTCATCAGAGTACCTTGTACGATAGTTGTAAGAGATTGCGCAGAAAAAAGCTACACACAGATTCTTTTGTATGCAACTTATCCTGTAAATTGGTAGGGGCGTACTGTATAGCAGGATACATGGTATATCTGTAGACATATCTTTACCACCGGCTGTTTTGTAACTTCTTTACACCTGACGACTGAGTCATCTGTCATATATATTCACTTGAAAGGTATCACAAATGACAAACCGTTGTGAAAAAAACGTATTCGAATTTTCTTTCCTTTTTATTGGTGATATTTTACGTACACAAGAAACCAAGGATGTCTTAAGCATTGACTGTATGGAAACGTCCACGTGTATGAGCAACTCCCAAATAGTCGCCTCTTTGAAGTTGCGAGGCAAGTCGTACTAACACAGCACTGAACATTAATGTGCTCCATTTGGTTTAGTGAAACGACGTTTACACGACCCAGTGCATACATATCAACATCTTTGAAGTCACAGTATTTAACGTTTTCACACACGAGCAATATCATAGATATGCACCATATGACTAAGCGTGGGGGTTTCTAAAAACATTCTATTGGATGGGAAGAAATGATCGTGCAGTGTCGTGAGCAAGAAAGTAGGTAAATATTATTATTATTAGAGTCTCACACCAGATAAATGTCAGTACAATGCAGGTATTACATCGATGGATCACTTAAAGACGCATTACGATAGATTGATAAAACGAAGATGTGTATTATAAAGACATTTGTGAAGACACACACACACACACACACACACACACACACACACACACACACACACACACACACACACACACACACACACACACACACACACACACACACACACACACACACACACACACACACACACACACACACACACACACACATATATATATATATATATATATATATATATATACTTTGCTACAACTTACCAGGCACTTTCCTGTAAGAAACCTTCGTATTGACATTCTTTGCTTACTCCTGTAAGAAAACTGATTCCGCTTCCATCATCTAGTAAATCAATACTACTATTGGGACTGTGGCTTTTGTTGTGGGTGCGCCTACTCTTTTGAATATGCTGTATATATATATATATATATATTTGGCACGCCAAAACCAGGCGCTTCCCGCAGATCCTCGATCGGCGCCAGGGTGTAATTAGTCAGCATACCCTCAAAATGTCGAAAGTGGGTTCTTGGCGGAATCAATCAGCAAAATCATCAATCTTTCAATATCTCCATAATAGGTACCATGAAATAGTGTTGAAAGAAGTAATAATGAGCATTTTAATGCAAGCCCCTCATTAATTTCACAGCTAATTAGTCTAAAACAAAGCCGTTTTTAGGCTAATTTAGCGCACTATCCTGCACCCAAATAATTATATATATATATATATATATATATATATATATATATATATATATATATATATATATATATATATATATATATATATATATATATAGTGTGTGTGTGAAGTGTTTTCGGAACTTATAAAGACTGGGTGCCAGCGGGGCATATAAGAACCTTTTTCTTTCTTTTATGTAACTAATTGACCTGCGTTTGGGTGTGTGTGTGTGGCTGGGTGGGTGGGTGACTGGGTGGAGCCATGACCACAAACAGAAGAATCTTTCAGACGTGTACCTATTTACATGTAATATTAAACACCACGTTCTCGTTTTTCGCCGATGGGGCTTTTCTTGACAACACAGCGATACTATCTATATGGCATAATGACCAAGCAATGCACGGTCTGCTGACATACACACAACAACGTATTGATAAGGTTACACTTCGTTAAAAAAGAACGTTCATTTCAACAATGTTGCCTTAGGTTAGACATTGTGTCCGAGACTTAGCTAGCCAAGTGGTTGTAATAATACATGTGGTAAACTTCGTAAATGCAGTCTGACACATGCCGTCGATATGTCTGCTCAATCGTTTTACAAAGTCTTGTGTTCATTTAATATAATGCTATCTTTCCCGTACTCCCTTTCGATACTCCCTCGTGTCAGAGAATGTCGCTACGTGTATATAGGGGCTAAGGCGTGGCCATATTATTCCGAAATAAATTTGTACTTTGTACTCTTTCTCCTCCCACGTAATGTGCCGTTTTTCAAATTTGTCAGAAAGTAACACATCTGCCTTCCAGCACAAATTATGCTAGATGGCAAATGGGCAACGAAACAATTGATTTATTGACAATCCAACAAAGAGCCGACACTTTCTAATTATTGAAGATATTATATTATATTAAGATTTGCATTGCAGATCAACGCACGTTCCCTGTTTGTAATTCACGCATCTCTGTTTTCAGAATACAGCGATGGGGCCTCTACGCAACGTCTTGTGTTTGGTTCTGGTCATTTCGGTAAGTACCGTAGTATCACACTAAATACCAATATAATAGTAATAATCAAACCTCTATGGCTCTTATAACATAAATAATCCGAGCCCATGGGCACGACATACGCAATCGTTAAACTTAATCATGACAAGAGTGTGGGAATTTTAGAGTGGGAATGCGAGTTAAAATAAATATGTATTGTTGTCGAATGTTCTGTTCGAAAACCACACGAATTTTGACTAGCTATCGAAATACATATAAACAATAACAAAACATTTTAACATTTAATCTTAGATTAGACTTCTTGGTTTATTAAACTTGTTGTACTTTAGTGTTGTGAGTCATCGTAATTCCGAAATAATAAAGGTTTTACATTGTACGAACCTGTATCTATGGCAACTGACTAACTATTATTTACTGTGGGCACAACTCTCAAAATAATATTAGGATGTTGTGTGTAAGATACGCTACATTCGTTTGTATGCTACGCGAACAAAAACGATTATTATGTAAATAGAATATATTTCGAAGATACAAACTAATCTAGACGTGTCCCAGTTTACATTATTATTAATAATTATTGGTTAAACCAATGTTAGAACATAAAGTATCTACAAACGTAGGTGTTTAATATAATGTTATGGGTAACACAGTTTAATATGGGGACCACAGTGTTTCTTATCATATTTTTATTTTCCAGGGAGTTCAATTGGCCGAAGGTAAGCATTGGTTTCGTCCTACCACATTTAATCCACAAATATGTTTTCACTTGTAATATCCAAATCCATTTTTGTCTACTAACTACTTAACATGTCCGTCTGTTTTTATGTGGATTTTTTAAATGTAACACGAACAAGTAGTAACTTCAGACAAACATACATGTTGTTGCATGTTCTCAATTGTTCATGTAGTTGGCATGGACAGGTCGACGTTCATTAAGTATTTTCCCCATGGCATTTCGGTGGGTTTGGTACTTTTTCAATAGTTTATTAATGCGATATCATCCACACTTTACTTGCAGACCAGAATGAAAAATACTATTACTATTATTTTATAAGCTAAATATTGAATAGGACGACAACGCATTCTGAATGTTCTTGAGTGTAGATATAAGTAGCGTCGCGCCTAAACTGAACGCTTCAGTTTCCTAGGTAAGAACATTTAGATCGTCTACATTTAACAACACCAGTCACATAACCAATAACTCAAACTGTATTTATATTGGTCTGTTAGTGGGTATTAAGATAACAACCTGGATATGCTCCTTAGGGGAAAATAAAGATACTTAATTACGCGTGTTTTTTACCGTGCTATAATAGGTGTGATAAAAGAAATGGTTGTCTGAATACTAAATATGGAAAACTACTCAACCAGTAGGCCTTGCGCATCGTAATGCACTAGTAACCTTCAGAACTGCCACATACTATTGTAGGCACGACTAAATCCAGCATATTAAAATGTAAGCAAAATAGTAACACAAACTAGAGATGATCCGATTTCGAACACAGCTGGCACATTGGTGCTGGGTCTCTTCGTACACACAGCGCCATCACACGGATGGGACCAAACCTTAAAACTGATTTTGTTGATACCGTACTAAACGACTAGACGTCCGAGACTGAGCGAGATCTGGGCGCTTTTGGTCCCACCGGGAGGGGGGGGGGGTGTCCCAGCTCTGGTTCGACAGAGCGTGACGCGTGCGTCAGAAGGGGGTAATTAAGATGTACTGGTTTCTCTGGTAGCGTTTCGACGGATTTCAACAGTGCTAACCAGACTCAGTCCGCTAGGTGGGGACATAGTAGTCATAAGTGCAGGTCTTAGACGGGCATGTTGGAATGGAGTAAACAGGCATAACAAAAAGGTACACAAGAAACACGAACCCGTGCTGTGGCCGGGAGAGAGAGAGCAGCACTTATAATAACAAATCAAATATAATTGTAGCACTAAGACAGTATAGGCGAACACAGTTGATTATGATGGATGAAAACTGTCCAACCAAAAACAATGTAAGCATATAAATCTTGATAAAAACCATGACCGGCGTGCAATTGTGCTTTTTGTAACATGTTTCACTTTCATTATTCCAACCTAGGCGCATGTAGCTTTCCTGCAACCTACCAGGGCGCCAGTTGGATGAACTTCTTCACCACCGATAACACATACATGTCTATGTACTCGTCAAAGGGGTACCTGGAAGGAATGGGTGGACTCTGGATGGGTAAGTTATTTAGGAATAACATAACTGTTCATATCACGTGTTTATCTCACAACAACGGTACAACAACGTCGTCTTGTTAATTAGAATATCTCGAATTATTAATTGTACTCGTTAGTCGTGTTTTACAGTGCTGTAATAAACATTGTATTTTAGTTCTATTCCATATAACATATAAGACAATGTCATCACAAACATCTTATCTTTCAATAGTTTTCATTATAATTTTCCTAACGTTATATATATATATATATATATATATATATATATATATATATATATATATATATATATATATATATATATATAATTTTACTTATATATATATATATACATATACATATACATATACATATACATATACATATACATATACATATACATATACATATACATATACATATACATATACATATACATATACATATACATATACATATACATATACATATACATATACATATACATATACATATACATATACATATACATATACATATACATATACATATACATATACATATACATATACATATACATATACATATACATATACATATACATATACATATACATATACATATACATATACATATACATATACATATACATATACATATACATATATATATATATATATTCCTGCGGCAAAATTAAATGGTCGATTTGATGTTGCTCTTTTGGAACGTTATTGTATCTATAAATTATTTACATAATCATTACAAAAGTTACTGTAATATGGCTGAATCCGTGTACGTACTCCGCCGAGTTTGCGAAGGATTCCTTGGCATCGACTTGTTTATAGAAAGTCATCTCGCCCTTTTAGGACATAAGTTTTTAACATTTCATCCAGACAACCAGTAAGATTCAAATTGCTTCCTGTTTCAGATGCGGGCTGTGGCGATTTATACGACGACGCCAGCGGCCATATCTATTACACCTCGACTATGTTGGAGTCTTGCTTCCGTACACAGCTGATGCGCAACGGCAAAAGCATTTTGACACAGAAACACGCTGTAGACAAAGGTAGGTGACCCTAGTAGTAGCTGATTATTAAATATTATGTATGTTATTTGCGTTGAGTTTATTTCTCTGCAGATCAAGTTCCGTCCCATCCTGTTTTTATCAAGATTCACTGCACAAATGTTACATGTATACGTTTGACATTCATTTTATATATAGCTATATTCATCGTATGTTTGTAATTTATTGTCGGTATTTAAAAAATACTATTATCGAACTATTGACGGTTTTTCGTTTACATGAACATAATGTTACCTTTGTTGACGAATTAAAAGTAAGAAACTACTTCTGGTCGAGACATAAGTTAGAGAAGTGCGTTTTTAGTAAGTAAAACTTATTCACTAATGATGTACTATGTGTTTACTTACTCAATCACTCTCTCACTCATTCACTAACTCACTCACTCACTCACTTGTGTTATGTTTACTTAGCTAAACTTGACGATGCCAAAAATTGTCCTGCTGAGACAGACACAATTGATGCGCAAGCCTTCATTAAAGGTAAGTTCATATTGTCCATGCACATGTTTTAAAAAAAATTGACCTTCTAGTTATCTGTGTATTGTAACCTTGTCAAGTTGTATGCGTGGAGATTTACCGTCGATCATTTGCAATGATACTACCACAGAGGCATGTTGATTACATACGTACGGTACGGTATGTTACATGAATGATCAGTGAGGATTGGTAGCTGTTTTTAATTAAGAGCGTATCGTGTCATTATCGCGACTGCAAATAAATTGCCTTTGGCGAAGCACATACAACTTTATAGGCCTACTTCGATTGAGCTAGTCGAGTAACATGTGTTCCAATCGAACATCCAAGATCACTTGCTCACGTGACCCTTCTTGACATAGATAAACATGGTCAATCTTCAAGGACGCTACGCGACCCAATCGCGGTTTGGAGAGGATTCACTCGAGTAACTACGTCATTAGCAGTGACAGCCAATAGGGAACGTAGGCTCGTACTGCACAAGAAATTAATTAACCACCACACGGCACATTCATTTAAATATGGATTAAAGTCACCACATTCTATGAATTATAGTTTAAAACCAAGAAGAATAACATCACAATTTACACACTAAACAACTGAGAACTTTATTGTATTTATTACATAAGGGGTTTATGTCCGTGATCACGATCATCGCTGTTCAGTTGGATTACTTTCGTGGTACTGCTTGCGCAGCGTAAACCGCATACTACGTTAGGGTTACGCGACTAACTCGAGTAGGCGAATGGAAGTCGGCCATACAGTTGGTGCCCATTAAGCATCAGCCCTCTCGGCCCTAAATATGACACTGACATCACGCCGTTACAGCCCCATATGCTGGGTCAACTTGTCCGTTCGCCGATGGGAAGTACCAGGTGACGTACTCGACGAATGCTGGTGACGTCACCTGTGACGGGGATGCGACATCGACGGCAGAAATATCGGGCAGCACCATCACACTGAACTCTTGCTACACCGGCACTGCGACCTACAGTAAGTTAATGCTTGATTTACGTTATTAATATTGTTGCTGTTATTATTATTACTATAAATATAAGTGCCCACTAAAATGGTGAAGTATTCTGTCTTTGTTTAACTGTTGTTACACGTTTTTCCTAAACCGGTACAGCCGTGTAGAGTATGCATGTACGCAGACAGGCTGTTACAGTAAGATTATCGTTATTATTAATTAATTATTATTAACTGTAGCAGTACCAGTAGTGATATATCATTTAATAATTTTAAAAACACTGTTTGGTTCTGAATAAGACTCTTTTGCGAATTGTACATTATCTAAATCATGAACATATACAACTTATGTTACTTGTGTATGCGAACTCTCAAATACCATAAAGCTAAGCTGCCTATAAATAAAACCGCTCCACAAAACATTATCTTAAGTGTGAACGTATATTGTGACAGCAAAGCCAATGGGTTTGACCTTGACCTGCATTGATGACAACAGCGGAAGTTCCCTCGACAGCGACACCAACGGTGACATTCTTATACTGGGCAATCTACAGAACTTGCCGGATCTGAAACATCCCTCGTTTTACTGTGCCGTGAGTATGCAATGCAGCAATGCTGCCCTCTAGTGGATAACTATACAATTTTCACCACTACTTCTGTAGAAGTAGTAGTACAACAATGGGCAACTGCCAGCTCACGTAAGCTTTTACATACACGTCAGAACCTAGAGTCCACGACATCTGATCCTCAGTCATTGAGATAGGTAGCTGGATATAGAATTAACCCCCATTATTTAATTAAACAGTACATTTGTATGTGAAATGTTAGTGGTTTTTTTTCTGAGAGCCTTGTGCAGGTGCGTCAAATCTTACACAACAACAATTGTTACGGAACTGTTGAGTAGGAAATTCTTAGATAGCCGAAGAGCTGAACAAATCTGAACTTGATCGAATATTGAAAATCTATGTTCTGAGACGAACCCAGGTGTTACCATTTGGTTAAGAAAAATATGAAAACCTAGCATATTAATATAATTATGTAAATCTACAATATCAGTAAATCGATTGTTAGGACCGTAACGATATTATGCCTATGACACGGGGAGTGAGTAGTTGAATGTAAAACGTGATTCTGAAGTAAAACATTACCGGATGTACAGTTTCACAATGGTGGGATCTTGTTCCTCGATCTCGATCGAACTTGGTGAAAATAAGATACGTAAACATCATGTTTTATTCCTTACTGTGAAAGAATAGAATCGTTCTTTCTCTTGATCTATGTGTGTATTCTTTGGTGTATAAATATAATAAAAACATTTCCTCACACATGACACAATCTGTGGCGTCATTGTATCCGTTTGGGCACACGAATAACAAGACTTGTCTTCGGTTTCAGCGTTACAAGATTGATGGAGATGTAGTCAAGATGTCGTTGTCAGTAGAAGCACCTACAAAGGCGAAGTGTCCACGTGGCAACAGCTTCACCAGCGCCAATGACAAAAACGTTGCTTTCGTTTTCACTAGTAAGTTGCGCATTGATCTTTTTCATTTCAACTATAGCACATTGTATTATGGGTGGTCGCAAATACAATGAAAACATATAGTACTCTAAATTAAGGATGGTTGTCGGTTATACTGTTAATATCTTGGTAGTTCGCGATAATATCACGGAAGCTATACATGCCGATGTTCTATTTTAACAATATATGAATTACGCCACTATCAATGCACGAACAACATTAACGAGTGATGTCATCGCATGACACTGGAGTAAATAGCATCAAAACATCGATAGGTGAATAATTCTGATTTGATCAACAATTGTTGGTGTTGTATCAGTGGACTTTGTAAATAAGCAAACATTGCGCAATGACGTTGACAAATCACGTAAGTATCTGGTATTCCAGGTGATAAAGTCAACCAAACGATGTGTTTGACCAAGTATCGCTATACTCGAGAGTTAACTGAGCTATCGCAACGTGATGGAGTTCTAACGTAGTCGTTTTTATGACCAAACAAACTGATACTCGTGTATGCATCTGTGTCAATTAGTCGAAAGGAATACACACATACACAAAGTAGTACTGCTTCCTTGCACAATCTCACCCACCATCCGTATTGCTGTGACTCGTAGAACAAGCAGCGACCAGCAAGCCAACTGTAAAACCGACCACGACCACGACCGCCGCACCGACGACGACTACGATCCCAACCACTACAAAAGTGACGACGAAGCCTGTTGCTGTCGCAGTCACTGAAAAACCAACAGTTACCGATGCCACAACTACAACAGTTGCCATCCCGAAAACGACAAAACCGGGCACACCGGCAGGTAGGAATGATTCACCACGCTAACACATCAACACTAGTGTAAAGATGTCCACATCCCTATAGCCTCTGTTGGTGAGCGGATGAATACAAGTGGGCGATAACAGGGGAAATATTCGTAACCGTTAATTGCGATCGGCGAGTAACGAAAACAGTATCGTGTTTACCGTCAATATATATCACTTACGTCGTTGTGACTGTCTGTAAATTGGCGCGGTTATTCTTTAAAATTGTAGTTGCACAATGCCGTCATGTCGCTGTTTTTATATTAATGCCCTCAAATAAATTAATTGGTACCTGCAGTAAAGGATGTCAGAAATTCAAATGTGAAAAGAGTGCGTTTATTTATGAAATGATTACGATTGATGTTGTGAACGTGATGATTCAATCCTACATACAACGTAGATATTAATAGTTTAATACAACTTTTGAAAAGATGATCGACTTGGTATTATAATACACAGAATCACTTTCATCCACTAGGCAATGTATTTTAACCGCTATAAAGCCATATACATCAGACATAAAAATATCTCGCTTGCTAAAACATGTCGTAGTCATGCTATATCGTCACGTTATTGTTAAATCTATATCTGATTCATTGTATGACAAAAATAAGAGAAGAACACAAGAATCTTTAGACATAATATTCCCATAGATATAATGGTTCTTTGGCTGGGAGACAGTTGTATTGCCTACAAATGACAACGGTTTGTAACGTGAATTAGCAACAAAATGGCCGCCGTCACATAAAATGGCGTTCCGGCAAGACAGCGATCAAAGCGGACATGTCGTTGTCGTCGTTCTGTTGCTGTTGATGGTTCGTCAAAGTGCCAGAAGGAGGGAGAGTTCATTCGTAACATCGACAACCCGTGCATGTATTACGTGTGCAAGGGCCTCGACATGGTAGCGATGTCTTGCGCTGCTGGCTCGTCCGTGCCAGCCGACTACATAAGAACCAGCGGTCTGAACCCGTGCACGAAACAGGGTCATGACGTGTGTGGTACGTGCGGCATGCGCATGCGCGCTGGTGTGACGGCGCCGTGTGATTGGTGGTGGACCCAACGGCTCAGGGCAGAACTCAATTGTAGGGGCACACTATTCTGGACACTTCCGCTGAGTTTCAACGGTGGACGTAACTGAGAGGTTCCGCAGACATTTATATATTTATTATTAATGTTGAGAGACAAAATCCGACGTTGCAAGTGGAAATCATCAAAATAGTTTGCATGGCAAGGGCAACAGTTTCGGTTTGTGAAATTGTGTGTTGAGTCACTTTTGTAAACGTATTCAAGTCGTTAGCACTGTTTTAGCATTATGCATTAATAGTGCAAACAAGTCGTAACAGCGACACTTAAAGAAAATGCATTGGAAATGATGCATGATTTAGCATTGGTAAAATTGTTGTAGCGTGACTGTTGTACATTTAGAGTCTGGTCTACAACGTCAAATTATTCCTTCGAAGCACATCCATTTTTTTCTTCAAATTTTGGCCACACAAAAATATATAATTTACTGCACATAATAGACATATTATTAGAATATAGACATATACATGCGTGGGTACATACGCTGGACATGATGCTATACGAGAATATTGTGTGCATGTTGTGTGCTGTGCTATTTGGTGCTTGTTTGATAGACGATTTTAGGTAAATTCTGCGGTGACAGGATTGGCAGCATGGCATTTTTTGTGCGTGTGTCCTGTATATTCGTGCTTCGTTCCTACTGAGGACAAATCTTGGGAACGGTGCCTGTGTGTGACTCTTCTCTATATCACGTTAGCGTTGTAATGTCGGGCTTGTTACCTGGCATTTTTAATAGACACTGTTGACTAGTTATGGCAGTTTAAACTTAATGCAGTTAACAGTCGACTGCTTTCAACCATTGCAACGTAAGTGTACTACGTATGCTCAACACAACAAAGCCATTACGAAATGTGTATATTTTGCATCTTAATGTTTCGTTTAGAGAAAGTTAGAAGTGAACCCGATACACTCTAAACCGTATATTATTGTTATTATTGCTATTGTTGGTATTACTTTTGGTTTGTTATTATTGTTATTATTATTATTGTTGTTATTGTTGTTATTATTGTTATTGTTGTTATTGTTGTTATTGTTGTTATTGTTGTTATTGTTGTTGTTGTTGTTGGTGTTATTGTTGTTATTGTTGTTATTGTTGTTATTGTTGTTATGGTTGTTATTGTTGTTATTGTTGTTATTGTTGATATTGTTGTTATTGTTGTTATTGTTGTCATTGTTGTCATTGTTGTCATTGTTGTCATTGTTGTCATTGTTGTCATTGTTGTTATTGTTGTTATTGTTGTCATTGTTGTCATTGTTGTCATTGTTGTCATTGTTGTCATTGTTATTATTATTGTTGTCATTATTGTTGTCATTATTATTATTGTTGTTATTATTGTTGTTATTATTGTTGTTATTATTGTTGTTATTATTATTGTTGTTATTATTATCGTTGTTATTATTGTTGTTATTATTGTTGTTATTACTGCTGTTTTATTATAATGATAATCATTATTGTAATTAATAATTACTTCGGGGAGGATGTCCCCACATTCAGACAGAGAAGATGTAGTTGTTCCATCGTGTGTTTGCAGCTCCCTGCTCGTTCCCGGAATCGATGGTCAAACCGACGAAATGGTGGACTAACAACTTACAAAAGCTTGGATTCTTAAAAACGTACACAAACTACAAGATCGAGGTCCTTCTAAAGAGTGGTGTAGTCGAAACATCACTTGGTGAGTGAATATGTTACTCCTGCACTTGTATCAGTACATGCATCATTGTCGTCAGTTAAAAATACAAACGGTTTAAATATCACTAGAGGGTAATCTGTCTTAGAGAAGTGATGTTGAGTGACGCTTGAAAGACATAAATTATTCACACACATGTGTCTTCGTAATACAGGTTATATGAAACAGGAAGGTAATTCATCATATATACACACGCACCCACGTAGGCACAATACTCACATCGTTGACTATGAGGCAATGTACTAGTCAAATCGATTAGTTTACATTGGTATAGTTAAACTGTGATTCCCTGTGATAGACAGCTGTTGGTTATGTGTTCCACATATCGTCTACTGCATTTAGAGTACGCTGGTGTTGAAAAATACACACACGTATAACTATGCATAATTTGTCAATTCTAGTATCGAGTACGTGCGGTGATCACACTACCGTTGACGGAAGCATCTACTACACAAACGTCAACACGGACAAGGCCAATCTGATGTCATGTATGGAAGACACGGTTATTCCCGATCCTGGCCTCTTATTCAACAAGAAGCGAGACCTGCGTATGTACAACTTCGTTTTGTTAGGATAAATTCAAACCTTGGTACAATTGCAGCATGAGATAATTGTTAATAATGATTACAAAATATCTGATTGTGTGTGTTTGTATTTGTGTGTGTGTGTGTGTGTGTGTGTGTGTGTGTGTGTGTGTGTGTGTGTGTGCGTGTGTATGCGTGTGTGTGTATGTGTGTGTATAATGTGTATGCGTGTGTGTGTGTTTGCGTGTTGGCATGTGTGTGTGTGTGTGTGTGTGTGTGTGTGTGTGTGTGTGTGTGTGTGTACATGCGGAAGCATGTGTGCCTGTTTTGATTGTGTGTGCGATGGTGCGTGCGTACGTATGACAGACAGGCAGGCAGACAGGTAGACAGGACGACAGGCAGACAGGCAGGCATGCAAACAGACAGACTGTGGTGTGGACAGTGACGAATGAAGAAAGGAGATAAAGACAGAAAGTGGTTGAACCGTGTATGTGCATATATCGTATTCAGTAAATGTCACAACAGCTCTTGTTTTATTATTTCATCAAATGGGATCTTGACTACGAACTTATTGAAAACCATAGCGGGCTACATTGTTGACTTGTCAAATGTTTTACCTAACAGCGGCAAATGATACCTCAACGGCGGAAGATTGCATGAACACGGTGCTGCCGAACGATCCTGTGTACAAAGTCTTCGTCAAGGGTGAGTTCCTCGCAGATTTATAATGAATATAGACTATTATCTATATGGAACTAATTTGGATAACACGATTGTAAAGCAACATACTGTTATTAATTAATAATTAATAATTGCAGTGGAGTATGTTATATGGATAGCACTGCATTTAGAACGATTCTGTTATTAGAATAATACAGAGAACCAATCACAATATTCACTATTTACCGTATAGTGCAGTTTTCGTGTGTGTAGATCGAAACAGAAAATCGTCGTCTTGACACCTGATAACGGTGGATCATATGTCAAGTAAAATTTTGATCCCATTCCTCATTGGGAGTACGTGGGCATTCCTTCTAAGAAGAAATCTTTAGTCACACGAAATATCCATTTTTAGTGTGAAGTTATATAATAAAAATAAATATTAGGTGTCCCTTATCACGTATGAGTTTATGATGACGTTCCCATTCCTAAAGATTTCACCACATGAACATTTAGATTACGAATTCGCACGAACTTCAATGTAGAATTGTGGGAATAATTCCTGTCTGTAAACTTTAAAGTAGATCAACAACTCGCCGAAGTGGTCTGGTTGGACTGGACGCATGATAAAAATTCAAATTCTTAGTCACTTTCATAGTAAATTCGATGTCCTTTTCAGTGCCCGTCAAGACAACACTTGCAGGAACGGATTGCCCTTTTCCAAAGGGAGTCTACAGTCTGACCTACTCTGAGAAGAAGGGGGTAGAAAACCAGTGCTTGGACGACGCTACCTCCACGGCAACGGTAGATGGCAGCACCATCACAATGAACGCATGCGCAGGCTCAGATAACTATGGTAAGGATGATTTGTCACGCCATGTTTTGGGAAATACACTCGTCTGATATATCTGTAGTGGTATGATAGTAGTGACATTCGGGAAACGCGTTTCTCACGGTGACGGATGGGGGCAGCACAATCAAAAGTAATGCATGCGGATACATGAACAGTTATTGACTTTATGACTCGGGGTTTGATAGTATAGTGGCGGTTAATTAGTATATACAAATAGTGTTGTTGTTGTTGTTATTATTATTATTATTTTATGACAATGATAAACAATAATTTGCACGTGAAATAATATATTTCATATGTTTTTTAACTGAAATAGTTTTATTTAATAAATTATCTAATACTGGTACATTAATGTGTACAACAGTTGATTCTGGCTAAATGGAACACTTTACGATTTACGTAAGACATTCTCTGATGAGATGTCGCTGATGGGTACAAAGTTTAACGCAGGTCCCTGTGTGGCGTACAAGGAACAAATAGTTCGCTCAACTGCAAATGAATAGGGAAAAAAACAAGAAAGAGAGAAGTAAATAAATAAATAACGTATTTTTCCCCACGTTCTTTATACAGGTATTTCGTCATCCTGTTTGCATGCATATATAGTAATGGCAATGATTAGTACCAAAATCTAAAGAAGGTATTACAATGACATTTTTCATCTTACATCATTTAACAGAGAAGCCGTACAAGTCGACATTGAGGTGTCTTGCCAACGTCCCGGCAGCAACGCTGCATGAAGACGTGGCTAAGGGCGACTTCCTACTGCTGGAGAACGGCCAGGACACCGGCAAATATTACTGCGCGGTGCGTATATCTTGCTAAAGCTAGTACATGAAAGTGTATTCATGTAATATACGTTTTAGGGACATCGCATACCTGATTATAATGCATGATTATGCAATTGGTTGTACACGAGATTGTCATACACAAATATTGTTATGCGTATCCATCTTAAGCTAGGATTGCACATGCATGGAAACAGCATGCGGGTTCAGCAAGCGGCAAAAAAGGGAATATATTTCCCATTGATTACAACAAATAAATAGTCTCATTGATAAGTAATATAAACTGTACCACATATGTATTGTTGATTGAACTTCATTCATGTGGATATAGCAAACTGAACTATGCTCTATGAAACCACTAGCATCAGTACATACAAGAGGCGGTTTAGGAATTTCTAGGAGTGACATCGTTTCAGGACTTTACCGTATTCCATATCATGTTTTTATATGCTTCATTGTAGATACGAAATTCTCTCTGAAAGCATCTGATGAGGAATCCGTAGCGCTTAACATGGAGTTAAATTGGTTTTAATTAAAGTTAAGGTGATAGTGAATACATTCTTAAGATTCACCGTGTGCTTCATGAGTAGAGTTACCTTCACATTAACAAGGGTTTACTTTGTTTTGAACATGGTAAATTCGTGTTCATTATACTAACTCTAAAATACAAGATCAACTGCATCTAGCCTGCTTATAAATATGATATATTAACCTTTTCAAAATCATTTTTTGGAATGGAGTTATTCGAGCGAAATGAACATATTATTTCACCTGTAGATGTTCGTTTTGTGCACAGCAATTAGTATTCACCTTTGTAATGTTTACTAATCCAGTACGTCATCGTTTACTGTCTGTTTTATTTCGCAGCGGTACAAAGAGGAGTCCGGCAAGGTGTACCTCTCCATTGGCTTGCTGACTGACACGGTCGGGATCATTTGTCGCACGAACGTCGACTTCGCTCATTTCGCCGACACCAGCGTCGACCGCTTCCGGGCGTTCACGCTGTCGACAAAGGTTCTGGCGACGACCAAACCGACAAAGAAACCGACAACGCTGGTCGTCACCACGTCAGCGACGACTGAAGAGACAACGAGCACGACCACGATAATTGCAACGACAAAACCGACAAAAACAACACCAACGACAACCACAACTACAACAACCACCACACCAGCAACAACCACCAGCACACCAGTAACAACTACTACCACACCAACGACAACCACCACCACCACACCAGTAACAACCACTACCACACCAACAACAACAACCACCACACCAACAACAACTACAACCACCCCAACAACAACCACAACCACACCACCAACAACAACCACAACGACAACAACAACTACGACCACAACAACCACACCACCACCAACAACAACAACCACACCAACAACAACAACTCCCACAGCAACATCACCGGACTCGTCTACGTCTGCCAGTGACGCACAATCTATGACCACAGCCAAACCGGAAGAGCCTACGAAGGTTGAGTTTGCTTTCATCAACGAATTCAAGAAAAGCGTCGGAAACAACACCAAGGCGTTCACCGACGAACTTCGTCGCAAGCTCGCGCAAGTCCTCGGGATTAGCGAAGACAGGATACGTGACTTGGTCGTTTCTCCTGGTAAGCTGCTTTTAGTTAAACAACTAGTTCGCTCAATGAAGTAGGCGGAAGAAGTGAATTAAAAAGTTATGTCACCCATGTGCCCAAATTTAAATTATACATTCCAATTTGAAAACATGTGACTTGTCTGTGAAAAGGCTGCCTGCTTGAGATTTGTGTTAAGAAGAAGTTGATATCATATCAATCTCTCTAATCACAATGGTGATGAACTGAGCAAAACACCCGGATCCTTATCTTGATGACATTTGAAATTGGACTACAATTTCTTTCCCAAAATGTCGTGATTATTGCAATCAATGTTTTGCGCATTTATTCCCACCGTCAATATTTTCAAAGGCGTATGTGGATATGCGTGCGTGTGTGCGTAAAAGTTAAGTACCTCTGGAAGACAGTGTCCGACGAGAAAGCTACGCTTGCGATTATATACTTGCTTTACAACTCATTCAAATGTTGTTCTCTTCCGTGTTAACAGGAAGCATCGTTGTGGACTTCAACTTGTCCCCTCCATCCAACGCCACTGAAGACAGCAACGAAGACGTCATTGCCAAGCTAAGGAAGCTCATCGAAGATGGCACTATTCTGTTTAAGCCACTCATAGTTAAGTCGACCTGGTTCAAGACCTGGCAAGGTAAGATGACGTCACTGTCTACGCAGAAAGTTAAAAGTTTAGTCTATAGTACCGCTATTGCTTTCGGACGAGGAACAGTCACTGCACGTGGGGAATGTGTTTATGAATATAAATCAGCTACCCTTCACGCTGGTAATTAATATGGAAATATGATGATGACACCGACCATTAAAGTGCCGTTTTTCACGGAAGAAGATTATATCCGATACCATGTGGATATTTTTTATTTACTCTGACAGCGAAATGTATGAGTATGGATCGAGTAATGTGGAGATATGATTAGATCGTAATGAGTAACTGTACAGTTTGCTTTGGATTCCTTACTATTTTGAAATAACCATTGTTTAGATCAGTAATTGTTAGTTGTGCTAGCACCAGCTGTCTTAAATTGCAAGTAATAACTAACACGACGGTTAAATACGTCGATGCCTGACAGTTTTTCTTCATTCACCAACCACGATGTTTCTCACCATCATCGCCACATCATCTTGTAGGCGAGCGCCGGTGTCCAGATAGGCCGTGTACACACGGCGGCGAGTGCAGGGTCACCGGTTGGTCACTCAAGTGCGAATGCCCCGGCGAATACGAGGGCGACCACTGCGACCAGGAGAGGCAGATCATCCAGAAGGATACCGTGAAGATCATGGTGATCCTGCTGTGCGTCGTCGGTGGGATCATCTTCTTGCTAGTCGTCGTCTCACTCGTGGTGTGTCGCGTCACGCGCCGGGAGGAGCCGTACAACAACATGATAGACGACGACAGCGAGACGCCGTTCCCGTTCGCGCAGAAGGCGACGGCCTACAACAGCAAAAACTTCACGGCCGGCAACGGAGATCACTAGTGCTCCGGTTCATTAGTATTTGCACAGTTGAGTCTTGCATTGGTGCGTCTTGCAATGGTACTAAAGTATGCTTAAAGACAAGTGGTATAACTTGCACTGTTTCGGAGAGGTTTCGAAGTTCCGTGTGCTGGTGCAACTTGTGATGGTTTGCATGTGCAAACTAATTCGTTAACTACTGCAAGTTGCAGATTGAGGTCGTACTCATGTATACGTTTAAATTGTATTTACACAGCTAATTGTCTTTGCAGATGCAAACCGTTGCAAGTTGAACTATTAACAATTCAATCACTGCAAGTTGTACCATTATAAAATGCAAATATACACTCCTAGAACGTTCATCATTGTTGCCAAATGCTACGATTGTCGACCCAAAGACGACGCCCACAGTTAAGCAGAATGTACCTATAAAACGTGCATACACTGAAAGTGTTTCCTTTGTATCGGATCCGAATGGTATGTAATACTTTGCAGATTCGACGTGCCAGCGAGCAGATTGTTTAAACCAGAGTAAGACAATGTACAATATGTGTTTAACCCACTTTGTTTTACTTGGTTGTACCATGATAACAAATATGCACCTATAGGTTGTTATTGACATGTATGTGTAAAAAAACATTATGGTTTTATAAACTACTGCTCTTTTAGTTAGCAAATGAATTGCTCGAATTTCACTAAAATATATATCGTTCATAAATCACCTCAGTTAATATTAGCGTCGCAACTGACAAAAGTAAGTAAATATAAAACAAAACTAGTATAATTAAATGTTCAATGATATTATTAATGTGCACTTCCCAATTAAATAGACAGTAATGAAGAATTGTGTATTGAATTGTATGATGCTATGTTGAATTTATTGTTTTTAAATTCTAGTGATTTGAGTATGAATTACATGCACTGTAACACACTGATAAATACGGACATAGGGTGCACTGGTAAAAGTAACAATTTAAGAAATAATACTTAACGTTGTAGTTACATTAGTGCTGGCGACTAATACGTCATAATAAGTGTGTACATGTGTTAAATTGTTTCAATCAACGCTTCAAATGATACTTCTATAGCTATTTGATATGTGTCCTCTTACTTGACAACGTCCATACCACTGAAATGTGTGACTTAAAATTAAGTCACACTTCATAGTTATACACGTGATGTGTTTAACATGTCTTACAAAATACGGTTGCAATGTGTCTATGCACTGTTCAGTTGGTCTTGTTAAAGCATGAAGAGTGTACTTGCAATTTATTGACACAGCCATGCAAAATTTATATTTGCAATGCCGTTGCAAACTAGCCACATATTATGTAATGATTGTATATCGATCTCTGTATTTGCATTGTTTTTTATGTTTGTTGTGATTGCAAAGCACATCCGTAGTATTTGTTTAATAAAGTATATGGATATCTTAACTTGTCATCGTCTCCTCCAAAAGATAGACACACGCATGCGCGCAAACACACACACTCACACATGCACACACACACACTCTCACACACACACACACACACACACACACACACACACACACACACACACACACACACACACACACACACACACACACACACACACACACCCACACACACACACACACACACACACACACACACACACACACCAAGAGGACACGCAAACAGTAACTAGTGACTTTCGCCTCTGCCATTTCCCAACTTATTCCATATGCCGCCATTCCAATACCTATTATACAGGCCGTGCGGTGGCGACACCGTCTGTCGCTCACAATTGCTTGGATAATAGTCGATTAGTCGTATAGCATGTTACACAAGAGAAAACCTGCATCACATATCATCATGTTACAATATGATAGACTAAGATTTCATGAACACGCGTAGACCATTCTTAACGGGCAGTTGTCTCACGGCAAATGCTTATTACCCTTACCTGAAAGACTACCAAATGATACATATCTGAGAAAACTATGACAATGACTACTTACACTGGGACACACTCGCTTATTATCTGGAGAGACAATCTTATGGCATGTTCTCACTATGGCCGGTAGGATATACATATTATGGGGGACGGGTGGAGGCCTTAGCTTCAGTGCTAGCTACTCGATCTCCGCTGTCTCACAACCATGACATGAGAAGACGGGTGTGTATGGGTACTGTTTAGAATGTCTCACAGTGACGTTTCAAACATTTAAGTCCATCAAAACATCCATGTAATAAATTTTCGACCGCACCCGTTAGGGTTAAAAAATATTTAAATTAGTTGCCTAAATATATCGGTGTATCCTATGCCAAGCCCATTAAAGACAAATTGGCGGTTAGTCGTTATCCCCCTGAAGGTTGTAATTGATATCGAAACGAACCAGAGTAGTCAACGCATCAAGCGAGTTAGGAAATATTTATTTCATGCTGGCATTTATTTCATAAAACAAATATTTATTACCAGGATATTCTTACGATGTTCTCAAGTTAGCAGTCGCATAAAAATAATAACTATTCGCCGCAAAGTAAAACGTATAATTATAATAAAAATTTATATATGTCGTTAAAACACTAAATGGCTATAGTGACAGTAATATTACAATAAATTCAAAGTATGTAAATGAGATATCTCTCTATGCACGACGACAAATAAACGACCAAGACATTACTTTTGCCTATTTGCCGCTTCTTATTACAAGTTTAATTTCGGTCGTCGTCAGTTGTCGGTAGCTTTTCCCGCAGACAACATGCAGGAAGTTTTGATTTAGATGAAGACACCATTTGTAAAGCTGTGTTACAATTGTAAGGCCAGGAACAAGATAAGTCGGAATGTGTGGGTGTTCCGTTAATACCGTTAAGTTAACAACCCATGGGTTTACGAACTATAGACATCACCGCGAAACGCGGCGGATTTTTGGGAAAACAACGAAGACGTAACTACGAGTGACGTCACTGTTGTCGCGCGCCATTTTGGAAACTACCACAGTACAAGTCAAAGCAGACACTTCTTCGTTCTCGATTAACCCGGAATACGTCACCCATTGCAAAGGGAAATATAGCATTTGGGAAGTCGTGTATAGCTACGGTAGGAATGGTAAGTCGACCTTTTATTCTTCGTCTTTTTCTTCCCGCGACAAGCGTGCTCCCTCATAGCCATGGGTGAGGAATGTTCTCTACATAACTATCGAGTCCCACACATTTTGTCTAGAATTCCATATATTCATATTCGTTTAAAAGGATCTCAGACTTAGAACAGTAGTTAATAGTATAAGTCGTTGCTATGTAAGTTCATTAGCTCTGAGCATTATCTTGTAATCCGCAAATAGTCGACGCCGCAGTGTGTTAGCGCGCTAGTTATTGCTGATAAACTAAACGGAAGACTTATTTAACGAGGTAGGATGGAACCTAGTCGGATTTACCACTTGGCTACTGTACGATTCCCACGGACTAACAAGAACCGACAGAAATAATAATATCTCTATCATCTTATAAAACACTCGCATACACAAGCTCGGTGTTCCCGACGTGTGCAATAAACTGGTGTAGAGACTTGCGTATTCAGGCCCGTTTACTGGGGCGTGAGGTATGAAAGCTATGTAAAATATTCCGTTTGGAAGATTTCCACTCAAAGTCTCAGAGGAAAGGGTGTCGCTGGCGCTTTGGAGTAGCCTCTAGGAAAAACGCACCCTCAAGCCCGGGCACTACCCTTACATGTGGGTAGACGTGTGCAGTCCAATGTTACGTTTCCTTATCTTTGATAAAGGCGCATGCAGTAGGGAAACACATCAACAATCCTGGTTCTGCCCTTTAGTATTCTATGCACCATGTCTTTTAACTCGACGATCGTCGACTGCAGACTCACTAGCAGCCGTAACTTTCGATTGAACTAAGCTAAAACCCGGATTTTTATATCGTTCTCGGTAGCGATGAGGATCCCCAATCAAATAAATATGTTTTTCATGACCTTTCATGTTGAACATGTAGGTCAAAGTACAAGTTTCAGGTTTAAAATTAGCGTCGTTTAACAATATATTGTCATTAAACAGGATAAACATGACATATAGATGAGCTATATGTCTTATTTCAGTGGCTAACATCATAGTTCTGCTGAAATAAAGTCAAATCGATGAGATTATATTAACTTTTAAAGGTTATACATAAGCACTATGTCAGAGTCAAAAGGTCTGTAGCTGGCGGGGAATGGAGGATCTTTTGTCAAGATCAATATTAAGAAATTTGTTTTCATACCTATAATTATTTGGCTATAGTACTCTTTATTTTGTTGTCGCTTGAGTCAATGTCGGCAACACTGGTCCAAGGCATACACTGTTGTGACGATATAACAGGAGGTGGTTTTAAGTTATCGATAATTCGGTATAACCACCAACTAATCGTGGTCCAAAATGCATGCTGGTGAATTAGCACATTGTTCTGCCATCATTATCAACTCGTTTGTGTTGATTCTGTGATAATTTATTTGTTCTGCCATCATTATCAACTCGTTTGTTTTGATTCTGTGATAATTTATTAACCATAGATTACAAACAAGATATACATACAGTGTTTCATTGGAAATGCAAAAAGCGGAATTATATACAAGATATATACACCCACAGTTCTCAAGCAGCTGCTTATGCACAAGAACAGTGTACATATGAAAATAGTATGTAGGCGACCGACTGACTTGCCTACGTCAGTTGATATGTTACCAGTTGACAACATCCGTTCACATAAAGCGTCTTATTGTGTGTCCGTAAACAACCCACTGTGTTGGTTGTAGCCAATCAATCACACTGCCACCAGCCTGAGACGTTTCGTTTACATTAGTCAAGTCTTGTTTTACGATAACACGTGACGTCATCGGTACTTTTCAACGAGTATCCCTTATTTTTCCGGTTCGAGTTAACACATATGGAATGGAGAGTAGTACGCGCAATGTTTTCTTGACATACGCTTATAACACATGGGTATAAACGTTTTATGGGTACCGTTCGACCTCATAACCGGATATTTCTTTTTGATGTGTTCGTTTGGATTACGAAATAGTATAAGTAGGTGAGTTTTCTTGCACGAATGATGAATATTTATCCAACGCTCGTCTTGGGCGGTTTTAAATACATTTCACCGACTTTTTAAAATGTTAATATCGTGCATTCAGGAGGTCTTTGTCTTGCGACTTGTCATTGTCAAAAATGTCTTCGCGCAGGAGTGGTACGTCCGACTGACACAGTGAAGTATTTGTCACCTGCACGCGAACAGTAGTACAATGGCGGTCGCGTGAAGGTACCACAACGAGGCTGTGACCCGACGTATCGTGCGGTCACCACAAGACGAATAGGACGCGTTCTTCCCCGCGTCTTCGCCCGGTTTTGTTTCGTTATAGTCTTTGTCCTTTAGGTTGCGAATGTATTTCGTTTGCGGTGCTCGTTCCTTCTTTTGTGGCGTCTCGTATATTGTTCTCGTTGTCGTCATGACGTCGCAGGCCTCTGTGGAAAATATGTTCAGTGTTAAACAGACGAAAGATACATGCTTAAAATACATGTCAGTGTTTTAAAAAGATAACTGTGGTGTGTTAGTGTCGAGAAATGTAGAACTAATGATACACTTTATATAGGTCCTGTCGTAATTAGTGAATCAACATTGATTTAACACAAGGAAATATTTCGCAAAGACAAAGGCGACTATATTACTATACGTTTATAACTAGCCGAATTAGTTGGACTGAGCCATCCAATATTATGCCAATGACATGTGCATGTGTACTCTATATATCTCATTGAATGCAGTATATAACAACCTTGTCAACAATAAATCAAAACAATACGGAACAGGTATATCTATTGTGAATTTTATGATCCAGTTTACGTTTGTTTTGTCCAACATGTGTCGCTGGCGCTGCTAGTGTTCGCATATTCGCCAGAGGGCGTTACTGGAGAACCGCTACAACAGCGGAGAGGCCAACAGTAGTTTGCAACACCACCTGACCGGCAGACACCTAAAACAACATTGTTGTTGTTGTTGTTGTTGTTATTGTTGTTATTGTTATTGTTATTGTTATTGTTATTGTTGTTGTTGTTGTTGTTGTTGTTGTTGTTGTTGTTGTTGTTGTTGTTGTTGTTGTTGTTGTTGTTGTTGTTGTTGTTGTTGTTGTTGTTGTTGTTGTTGTTGTTGTTGTTGTTGTTGTTGTTGTTGTTGTTGTTGTTGTTGTACCTGGTTGATCTTGCAGCGTGTAGCTGAAGGCGCCGTTAAATATGCTCGGCGCTCCGTGATTGCACAGACGATCCAGAGTGAAGCGCAGTGTCCGTCCCTTGTGCTCAAAGCTCTGTGAAAGAAACAAAGTCGTCTAGAAAACGAAATAGGCAAATACAGTGTGTAGTGTTTTCTGCTTGCCCAGAAATCCTCCTAATTACGCACCGCCATATAATCCATAACAATGAACATTCCAACCAGATGTACAATTCTCAATACGTGTACTCTGGATTAATGTGACCATCGGGAGTGGACTAGAGTCGCAAGTAGGCGTTAACTAGAGAGGCACAAATAACAAGGTGACAGTTTTAGCCGAATTAATTTCATCATCTTTACTGTTATATAATTATTTTCGGAATTACTTGGGGTTACTTAATTATGTAGTCTAGCATCGATCTTCGTTAGACCAATTTCGACAGCATTATGTACACGAACAACAGTGTACACGTGTTAAATCTATGTTTTACAAGTACTTCACTCAAGCAAAACGCTTAATATCCTGCTTTGTCCCATTGCAATAATTTTATATAATACTTCCAGATGTCGTTGTTTAATTTAAGATGATAAAACAAACAATTAATGCCGCCTTGCCCTAACGCACTATGCACTAAATACACTCAACGTGTTTATTTTGAAAGTATAATTCAAAGCACATGTTTTAAACATTAACAATCCATTGCAGCAGGATAACAAATCTTCAGTTCTTTACAACCAAGTTCAACGCGAACTTCTAATTTCACCTGTCATTTCGCAGGTGTTAGGCAATCTATCTCGCATTAACGAGCGTCGCCAGTACCAATTTCATTCCGCCTACATTCCTACAGCGACAGCATTAGCATAATGTATAAATAGTCTAATGACGCTAATGACAAATGTCTGTGATTCATACTGATAAAAGATTAAAGTTCATGTCGACCTGGCGAAAAATCTAGCATCGATCTTCATTGGTTAAAATGGTAATTTGTTGAAATGTGAGAAGGTCACAGACCGGCAAAGACTTGATTAGCTTTTTTAATAAACGTTTATTTTTACTGACTAATGATAGTTCCATGTTTATTATTGTTTTCCTGGAACAGTTAATGAATGGGAGTGATTAAATATAAAGCAATGTAATTGAGACACAAGTCACAGTCCTCTGTACCTTAAAGGTTAAATAACGACCACTCACAAAGCAATTGGCTCCAGTGCCCGGAGATCCATTTCGTAGACGTCTTGCGATGACGTACTTCCGGTTGTCTTCAGTCCACGTTTGCAGACATTCTAGGTGTCCCACTGTACAATACAAACACACATTCAATTTCGGTGACGAAATACAGTGTCTTACCATTTCGGTTTACGATAAAAGAGGTTGGGTTTTGTCCATGTCTGTTGTCCAACCAAACTCACCCCCAGCATTTATCAAATATTGAATATATTCGTACTTAGCATAATATGTACTCGTTGAGTCAGTGTTCACACCTGCCGCAAATTAGTTAGATAACCTGACCGGGAAATGTGCCATGACACGCTTTACTATATCATAACCTCTGCAATGTTTGTAGTTTAATTAACGTGTCCTAAAGAACACACATACGCATAATGAAGTTCGAAGCAAGATATTTTGTAAATAATTTCGCCCAACCTATAATATTTTTAATAATAACAATAATTTTTATTTATAAAGCGCCGTATATTCGGAAATATTTCCGCTCAGAGGCGCATAAAATAACACAAACATATTTAAAATATTCATAATCAGTTAAACTTGCACGTAAAGACGAAATGTTAAATAATAATTAAATAAAGCTTCTAAAAGTCCTAGTTCATAAATTAAATTTATCAGCAATAAAAAGATAAAATAAAATAATAAATAAATAATAAAATATATTAATAACTTATTAATAAAGTAAGTAAACAAAACTGCAAAACTATAATTCTCAACACCAAACGAAATTCCAGCAGCGTTGGCGGAGTTGAACTACGCACTCTATTACAGCAAGCTGGAACCACCGCCGGCTTGCTTGAGCCACGTGTACCACAACTTGTCACTCAGAAGAAAGGGACAGACAAGATGACACGTTCTACAACAACTCACCTGGACGAGGGACACAGGAGGACACAATGGAGATGTGTGCGACGTCGTCACAGCCACTGACCACGTCCACTTTGCACGTCGAGCGGCCCGGCTCCATCAGGTACTTGCCTATGTATGGACACCGCGCGCCTGCTAGAGACGTGGCTGGAAGAAGACACACCTATTAAATGTCGGCGCCGACAGTGTGTTAGTCGTGTCAGTGTGTTAGTCGTGTCAGGAACACAACGAGGAGCGACCCGCCATCAGTTGGCATGAACTTTCATTTTAGCGTCCGTTGTGATGACATAAACAACAGTTCATTCATACTCTTCATTTTACAAGATGGTCGCATATCGACGTAAAGAACAAATTGGAATCGGAACAATCCAATTCAGATTGATCGGGTACATCCATGTGTGTCCGCTACGATTGAATATAAATATTATTTCATATTTAAAATACACGCCGTCCAAAACATTGAGGTTTTCCTCTTCATTAGTGCAGATGAATATGACACCAACTGGAGACACTAATAAAAGCAAGCTGTAAAACGCGAGATACAGTCGAAACGATACCCTACGTTACGATCAAGATAAAGCCAATTAGGTCGAACAGCTAAACACATTCTTGCAAAATACTGCCAGCAACAATTTACAATATTAGTGTCTTCGTGGTGTCATTTGGAAGCAATAACGTTACTGACGTGTCTTGACGTCATACCGTCTGTGTCTTAAGAAATGATGTACAAGTTGTATGCTTACGTATGATAGTGTGTACACTGGCCGTTGCTAGATCTTGTTGCGAGCACACTTCGCTGGCGCTATCAACGTAACGGCCTGCGAAACAAGGGCATAAGTTAGCTCAACTAGACAAAATCACCACTAACTATACTGGTTAATCCAGACTATACACAATACTCACTAGCCATATTGGTTAACCCAGACTAAATACAATAATCACCATCCATACTGGATACAACTGCTGTAAATACGCTAGCCAAATTTGTTGCGAAAACCTGCATATAGCATCTCACAAGTCAACAACACAACATAGAATGAATGACATGTGGCAGTGGCAGATCTAGGATATCAAAGAGTGGACGGGCCAAAGTAAAAAGCGTTGTTGCTCAGTAGTTTCATAGGCTAAAAGGTATTGGTGAACACACTGTAAAATAATTTGAGAGAATACAGCCCACCGAAATTAAATGAGACGTGCATAACGTAGCTTTGTGAATTTCAAAATATGCCATGAGAAGCGTGGAGCGTACCTTTGTGAATTTCTAATACATTGCGATGTCGTCTTATGATCTTGACGCACTGGAATCGAACTTGGCTGCGAAAGAACAGTAAAATTAACATAGTTACTATACATAACGTGTTTCTCAAGGCGTATCAGAAAAAAGCAGGAATCTGCCCCAGGATTTCTAACAGCAGAGGAGTATTCTTCTCTGATAACTGCATGCGCTAGGCCTATAATTTGTAACATCCCCATTTATTTAAAAAGCAATCGTTGAATATTTGCAATAATCGTAATATCTCTAATGTTGGCGACATTGCGATTTTAGAAATAAGAACAATTAGGATCGTCTTGATTGATCAAGATCCAGCCAAATTACAATTCTGTCAACCAGAATCGAGTATTAACAACCTAAGTTTTTCCACAAATTACGCTTTGTAATTTTAAATGCACCCTTCTTTGGTCAATAACAAACATAATAGGATGTAAAACAACCTATCAATGTAGACGATAGATCACTATTATAGGCATGCACACATATTTATGTGTGCCTGCAAAAATACAACCCTCCCCCGGGAAATTACAGGATATGAACTCAGCGGGGAAACGAGATTAAAATGTCTGGTTTTTCTGAATTGTGATTGGTTTATTTGATGTTACGAGTAACCGGATACATGTTTGTTGAGAGCTACGATTCGATTCGCATCGCGACGAATTATGAATCAAAGAAAGCTCGTGTTTAGTTACGCGCCAAATCATGACTCGATGAAAATGTGTTTTAGCTATGAGCCAACATCAGGACTTCTTTTCTGACGAACTATTATATTCACCAGGACAAACTTGGTTTGGGTTACAAATTTGAGATGAGTTTAATTTAAATGTCAAATTGTAAACTTGTTTTCCATACACATTAAGGAGCAGAGAAATGTGGTTATTAGCTACATACGTCAAACCACAAATTAGTGTAAAGGGATGACCAGAAAATGGGGGGTTGTTGCTACACTGACACCACCAGTGTGTTAATGCAAATTAACGATAATATAAAGGCATTGTTGATAGAACAATCACAATTTCCACACATCGCATTGGTGGGGATTGGTGTTTACCGAAACAATACCCATAACATTATTAAGGACTTTGCGAACGTATGAAAGCAATGCTAAGCAACTAATTCCTAATCTAAGCTATGACGCACCCGTAAGTTGTAGCATGGACTGCTTTGTATACGATTTCCAGATAAGGTAACATTGAAGTATAAGCATACGTCGCTCTTATAATAATGTTGCGATAGTATTGCGAGGGTATCGTCGGTGGAACAGTCGCGATGGTAGGCCGACCTCAGTACTAACTCTATCGCATTAGCACAACCCTCTCCTAATAACCACACATGCATTACACAAGTGGATTACGCGCATAACTGGTTGGGACTTCGGAGGGTGCATAAGTAATTGATAAAGAGATAGACAGACGTATGCGATCGACGAAGAAGGCGATGTGGATCAGAAAGACTACACCTACAATTAATAGAGAAAATGGTGTGTCGACTGTGTCACGTGTGGGATACCCTATCCGCCATCTGGCGAGCAGAGGAAGATCAGTTCATATTGAAGGCTGCCGAAAGCAACCGAAATATCGATATGGGTCGAATTATGTTAGCTGTATTATAGGAAATTTGTGTTGTTTAATTATACAAAGCGACGAGAGAATAATGACGTGGCCAGAGAAAACAGAATAGTCTGACGTCACTCACCAGTCGTCCGATGCGGAGCTGAGAGCCAACGTCTGTGACGTGTTTCCGGTGCGCATGTCCACGCATCTGTAAGAGTTCGTCACGCGGTTGGGAGAACCGCTCGACGCCACGCTGAACACTTCGCCTTGGGCGTCGGTTGAATACACGTGTTTTCCCGCGAGATCTCGCCACGTAGAGCGTGTCAGCCATCGCGGAAACACGCAAGAGGGCGCCACCTCACTTGCCGCGTCTATAATTTATAAGCAATATGAACATGTTATATTGTCCATGTGGAATTTGTAATACGCATGCTGTGCCTTCCGTAGAATCAACCGACATTTATAATTACAAATTTGAATTTAATCAGAAAGGTACTAGCTAAAGCAAACGTAGCTAGCTAGCATTCCCTTGCGGACTGCATTTGTTTACGCTAGTTATAATAACGTCATCACTAAGTGAAACGGACTGTGCCGAGCAAAATGACATTACGCCTCTACACGCGATCCATTTTAAACGATCTGCGTGAACTATGTAGATCTAATGTGAATACATCGCCCCACCTCGTGTTTTCGATTTCAACAAATGCCATCAGCCTGACAAAAACGCTGATACAGAGGAAGGTTTCAATCATGCACGGAAACGCATCAATGCACCTATAACGACTCTATACAACCACTAATTGACACTCCGTTGTAAGGGCACTGGCGTTACCTCTCAACGCACACGGACAAAGCCCCACTGACGCATTCCGACGCTAATCCAATCGGAAAGCGCCTCACTAGGCTCGACTACCCACTGACTTAACATGGCTGCTCTAGCTGGGCCCTTGGGCAATTTCCGAGTCCGATATTCTCTTTGACAACTGCGCGCCTGTCACAAGACTGGCGAGAAATTGTATCGACGTTTTCTATTCATCGTTTTATCTCGCCGCAGACGATTGCCTTTCGTTGCATTTTTAAATTAAATGAACACAAGAGAGTTGGTAATACTCTGTGACAAGGGGACAAACAAGAGAGATAGGGTTTGGGTGGACAGCCGGACATACTGACCTCTTGTTAGTTCCATCACGAGTGGCCCGTCACTTGGTGACCTCAGTCCCCGACAGGTGGCGTCCGCAGACACCGCCAGGTGGACCATAGACCCTAGAGTCTCGTACATCTGGAAGAAAAAAATTAAACAAAATGGTATTCTGATTTATCTACGTTTTATCGTTATTATGTTTATTTGAATGCATTAATTTGTTGTTTGTAAACACCATCAAACAACGTTTTACTTTGAATTGTGGTGTATAAACATAGTTATTGTTGTTTGTATTATTATTATTTTATTATTGTTTCACGCCGTCAGGTCAACAGTATGAAAAGTATTGAAATTACGATGCTAAAACAATGTGTTTAAAGGTACATAATATGATATGCAAATTGTATTTAATTATTAGTATGTCCTAGATGTAACATTCCCGCATATATATAGTTGTGATGCTAAACAACGTTGTCACATGTTCTTATGAACAAAAACCTTTGTTTAAATTTCAACCATATATACTTTGCATCCATTTTGATGGTTCGACGAACCTTTAATTAGGCAACTGGCCACAAGAAGGATGTGTCAGTTACAACGAGAACACTAGCGCTTTATATGCAATAAAAACTAGTATATTGATACGATATTTGGTATGTTATAGCTAGTTTATTAGCTACTCTCAATATATGGTTGTGTTGACACGATACTTAGGTTTTTTTATTACATCTACATTTAGGGTTTGGTTGTGTTTACTTACAAAGCACCGGTAGGCGTCGTCCTTGTCGCGGACGTCGTCGCCCGAGAACTGGCCGTACAAGTACGTGTCCGACCCGTCCTTCCACGTCGCCAGACACTTGAAGTCTACGTCTGTCACAGAACAATTGGATTAGTATCCACAAATGTTATCAATGCTGCAATTGATGTTGGTAGAGGTGTTGTTGTTGTTGTTGTTGTTGTTGTTGGTGGTGGTGGTGGTGGTGGTGGTGGTGGTGGTGGTGGCGGTGGTGGTGGTGGTGGTGGTGGTGGTGGTGGTGGTGGTGGTGGTGGTGGTGGTGGTGGTGGTGGTGGTGGTGGTGGTGGTGGCAGTACATGTGGCAGTGGCAATGCTGTCACAAAGCCATAAAAATATTACGGATGTGAACTGTTGTGTTGTTTAACGACATCAGAATGTGTTTGACGTTTGAACCATCTAAGAAAGCACCAGTTATTTCCCCGAGTATTTTTGTAGCGACGCGTCTGGTACGTTTGGTTAGACAATTAGCACAATAAATAAATCCTTGTTATCAGAGTTATGTCAATCAGGATTTATGATATCACTGGTTTGCGGTGGTGACGTCACCGTTACGGTACTCACCTTTGTTGAGTGAATAATCTACGCTTGCGCACGGTCTAAACAGGAAGCGGAAGTGTGCATCGCTGGCGCACTGTCGGATCTGGGAGGCCTCGTTTTCGCAGAATCCCCCAGAGTTCTCGTTGTAGCGGAAACGATAGGCACCGTGGAATGGACAAGGTAGCGGAGTGCTTGCCTCTGCGGGCGGGGAACATCGGTATTTACGACACGGACATTGTGGTAGACACCTGCTTGTGATTGTGCGTAAGCAGGAAGACAGCAAGAACTATTTATTTCCTCTGTAGAAATGTCGCACTTTAATCACACATTACACATGGGGACGAAATTTGCATCTATTTAAACGCTGACATGGCTTAGCAGGCCTGCATTATAGTCATATATATACGCAAGAAAGGCACCAAAATTACCAAACATGGACCAGTGGCATGATAATGATGTTACATACACATTTCACTATATCTAGCATGTTCGTTGCGTGCCACATTAAGGAATTCTGCAAGATAAATCCATTCCGGGTACACAGATGTTGAAGTAGCTAACAGCAAATAAACACACCCAACCGTTGCTATTTTAGACAACGTAATTTACAGTGTTACTGCATATAGCGGTGTTGTGTTCTCGTCATTGACACCGTCATCTCTGTTGTTTATTTAACTTCACTTTATTACACATATACACAAAACGGCTGCCGTTAGCGAAGAACCACCTACATCTTGATTACACTATGAAATGGAAACGTTCACAAACAGCCTGTAACATGTCTAATGTTTACCGTCAGACATATATATGTAGGTCGCTCATTAAGCCTACATGATAACAACCACAGTTGTTGACTTTGCAAGTAATAAGACCAGCATGCCTTATTACTTATGCCTTACCTCGGACTAGCGTATAGAGGATCGCTTCAACTCTGATCTGTGCGCAGATGTGATGTAGGGAGTTTTTGTTGATGCAGTAACCTGTGCGATGGCAGAGAGAACAAATTACACCTTGTCCCGGACCACACAAAGATCGATTCATTCACTTTATCCAATGTGTTTGTTGTTCAACTCGACGGAACTAATAAGTGACATTACACAACAAAGACTTTCCGTGATACGATCTGGGAGCACCACTAAATCTAAGTATCCATGCGGGTGGTTTTTGCTGTCACCCCGTTTCGTTTGCTAAATATACTGCAGTGTTATGTTGTATATAAGCCGAACAGCTGACTTGTCGTTGAATATAGACTCAGTGTTCTATACAAACAATGTATACATTTGATCACAAGAGGAATAGTGCCTTTATTGTTAAATTAAGAACATTTTACAAAGGATATGATAACCGCCACCAAACAAACATGATGAATCCCTGTTGTACACTGGACAAACGTGTCGTTGTGACTGTTATCATAAATGTTTCCCTTTTTTAAGATGATGATGTTGATGATCAAATGACTAATAGATGCTAATACACCACGGAGAGTTGATTTATCCGTGTGCGTGCGTGTGTGTGTGTGTGTGTGCGCGTGCGTGCATGCGTGCGCGTGTGTGTGGGGGTGCGTTGGGGTGCGTTGGGGTGCGTGTGTGTGTGTGTGTGTGTGTGTGTGTGTGTGTGTGTGTGTGTGTGTGCGTGCGTGCGTGCGTGGACATGAATATCTAGGCATTTTACTGCTATATATATATATATATATATATATATATATATATATATATATATATATATATATATATATATATATATATATATATATATATCAGTAAAATGTATAGATATTCATGTCGCACACACACACACACACGTGCACGCACACACACACACACACACGCACGCACGCACGCACGCACGCACGCGCGCGCGCGTGCGTGCGTGCGTGTGTGTCTACACTCATGGTAATGGTTGTGATCTCCGAAATTATCTTCGTATATGATGACCATTACCACTATGTCTCCACTGCGCCAGGTACTCACTTTCTTTGTACTGGATGATGTTGGGGTGTGGCTGCATCATCAGCAGACACTGGCGACAGTTGCGCTCCCTACAACGACGGAGACACAATGATAACACATGCGTCTCTACACGGGTCGGACTCTTGCTGAGACGGCATTGTAACATCGCACAGCATTAACATATTCCTGGGATGACGAAGACAGGTTGACGACAAGAGGACTCACATCATCTCGGATAATTGTCGAGGCTACTTTGTAGCGGTGTATAGCATTTATACATCATTGGATTCAACGACGGATGCAATTATATCCGCTAACTAACAAGTACAGAAGATACAGGGCAATTTCATTAAACAGACGACAGGTTCGATCAAACTCCCAGCGAGCGACAATGCCAGCGACTCAGCGCCCGCGTGAAATTGTAAATAGTCCCCCGCGGTATAATGAACATGGAGGTGCATCTACCACGGTAGAATATGGCCCCCTGTAAGTATCCAACAAGCGGTTCGTTGATGTAATCCCCCGTGCTGCTGTCGGATTCACCCCCGGCGTTGTCCGGCGAAAAATGAAATTTAAATATTTCACCAAAATGAATCATGCATTCTAGAAGCAGACGTGATGTCACAATCAGGTTAACCAACGAACGAACAAGGACATATAGGCAGTAGCAGACTAGGTACTAGGCACAGTGAAAAAGCATCAATCTATACGAACCACTTTAAACTGCTAGCATGTATACAACATGTGTTTGCCTTTTTAGAACACACACACGCACGCACGCACGCACCCACGCACGCACGCACACACACACACACACACACACACACACACACACACACATACATACATACATACATACATACATACATACATACATATACATATGTATAATATATATATAATATGTATAATATATATATATATATATATATATATATATATATATATATATATACGTATACTCGTATAATGATATACATATATATGTATATGTATTATGTATGTAAATATATATATATATATATATACATATCACAATATATACAAACAAAATAGTTATATTATATAGTGCGTCCATTTAGTCAATCCAAACCCGACATCAGTATTTTAGCAAAACAACATTTTCAATGTTTGCTGCTCATAAACCGACACACCCACAAAGTCATTCATCATACACGAACTTCGGGAACTGCCGAAATCAATTCAATTTACGGAACGGCAGCCTACATATACACCAATGCCTGTTGCTTATGTCCGAGCGGACTCGTCTAGCGCCGTCACGGTCATTCGTCTTGACAGTAAATGACGGCGTTTTGATTAGCTGCGTGGTGATTAGTTCACCTGTACAAATAGGACACCGATATACGCCACGGAGATGTGTGTGACGTTGTTCCTGCCCCACTCCCGACAGTCATGGCAGGTGACAGACTGCACCGTGAATGGCGGAGGGGGGGGGGGCAATCTCAATGGACGTCTTACGTCCCGGTGTATCGTTCGTGACTGACAGCCTGTCACGTCTCAGCCTCCGCGGAGAGGTGTCGTTGTAAGTTATTTAGAAGGTTCTCCTTGCATTTGCTTGTAGGCCTATCATTTTTATGCGTGTGGGGGAAGCACATGCGTGCATGCGTGAGTGCGTGCATGCACGCACTCACGCATGCACGCGCATGTGTGTTTGTTTTCGTACACGTACATACATGCATACGTATGTCAATGTGCTTTGTATATATGTACACAATTAAAAGGAAGACACCTACGCACGCACGCACGCACTCACGCAAGCACGCACACACGTACATTTGTTTCCATTTTCAATTTCTATATTTACTGTACGATTGTTTTACGAGGCAACTGCTATGTATAATAAACATACTAAATGTAATATATACACGCTGACGATTCGGCAAGCCGACTGTATATTGGGTCTTTTCAACGGGCAGAGGTCAATCAAGCCGAGTACGCGTTATCTCGTGACCTAAATGTGACAATTTGATGAAAGTCACACATAACGTCACGAAGACGGTATTTAGTATTCTATCGACGTGCGAATATATTCACTGACACCGACTCCACAGGACGCCGCCACCACTAGACAGACGGCACGGGCATACGACAGATCAGTGAACCGTGACGTGACATGATGTGCCGCGTCTGTTGACTGTGACAAACAGTTTATTGTTGACTGTGTATACGTCCCACCGAACACCACTGCTGGTTTGTATCAGGTTCAGCACTGATCTCTTTTCGAGGTAATTTATTTTAAATTGAAAAACACGGTTGGTCAATTGCTGGGCTTCGTTTCACAACCAATCTCCATCTAGTGTGAGCAATCGGCCGTATCAAATGCGCGTGCATCATATTAAGATGGTTGCATTTTGTTGAGTTGCGTTTTATCATTTAGAAGAAAAAAACCTTTTTATGATACTATAACATAAATATATCTTCACATCGAAAATACTGATTTGCATCACATCATAAGCTGTATTTACATTACTCTTTGAAATTGGTGTAACTCAGTCGTACAGGTTGATGCAGTCAGATATACGGTGTTTTAATACGTTCGTACATCTTCATTTGCATTATAGAGACTCGGTGGACATATTCTCTCTGTATACATTGGATTGACGACTCTGAGGTGCTAGTTATCGTTTTTTCTTTGCTTGTACAAATGAAAGTCTGTACAGTAACAAAACGTTAACAAACCACATTCCCTTGTCAAAACGACACAAAACGAACACACATGGAAACACTGATTTGGCATAAACATGGCTGGTATTACTCTAGATCGCGCCGCGCAATCAGCATCCGGCCCGAAACGTTTTCCCCAAAGATGCACAGTCACTATAACTACATTTAAAACTCGCCGACACTGTCCTCGGTGATTTGTCTCCGAGTCAGCCGTGACATAATAAACGTCTCCGACAGCGTTGCTGAGGACCGGTTAGTGTCAAGCCAAATTGACTCCGCAATTGGTTCTGACAAAACTATGTGTTTCCGACGCGAGGTGAGGCATTTGCAAGCGCCGACACGAACCGATATTAACCTTGCAACCTTAACCAAAACGACGGCGGATGTCTATTCACGGAACAATGATTCATGACGACTGGCACACGAGGACCCGCCCGCCACCCGCTAAACCTCTGGGTAGAGTTCGCGTGGCTGTCGTGAGGTGAAAGACGTGAATCAATCACAGGTCCCACACGAGGCACGACAAAGCACAGGAACAGTTCTCCGGCGAGGCGACTGTGGTGCGCGAGCCTATGTGCTTTCAATAACTTCCCGTGAACACTGGAGAAATTGATGTCTGCTCGCACTCTGACGCTGACAGAGGCTAGCGACTGAAAAAAGCGATGAGGTGTGTTTGGGGGAAGGTACATAAACTAACGCATTCGCAACCAGAATGTTGTGATCAATGGTAACAAACATTACACGCACAAAAACTCATTGCTGTCTGTCTGTCTGTCTGTCTGTCTGTCTGGCTGGCTGGCTGCCTGGCTGGCTGGCTGGCTGGCTGGCTGGCTGGCTGGCTGGCTGGCTGGCTGGCTGGCTGGCTGGCTGGCTGGCTGGCTGGCTGGCTGGCTGGCTGGCTGGCTGGCTGGCTGGCTGGCTGGCTGGCTGGCTGGCTGGCTGGCTGGCTGGCTGGCTGGCTGTCACTCAGTCACTCAGTCACTCAGTCACTCAGTCACTCAGTCACTCAGTCACCCAGTCACACAGTCACCCAGTCACCCAGTCACCCAGTCACCCAGTCACCCAGTCACCCAGTCACCCAGTCACGCAGTCACGCAGTCACGCAGTCACGCAGTCACCCAGTCACCCAGTCACCCAGTCACCCAGTCACCCAGTCACCCAGTCTATCTGTATGTCTGTCCCTAAGTCTCTCTGTGTCGCTGTTTCTATGTTTCTGCCTACCTGCGTGGCCATTAAAACTTATTTTTATTTCAACATGGAAATTAGTCCGAAATAAAACTCCGAATCATATGTCAACCGAGTTGTTGTTGTGCTCGGATTTTCCCCCCGTTATTATCACGTGTGTGTGTTGTCACGAACCCCGAAATATTATTGCCGCAGCATGTATAATGTGTCATAGTCAACATAATTCAAGAAATCACCGCAAAAATCGTACATTTCCAAATCGTTCACTGTATTAAAGTTCCTATGACCTGGTAAGTTACTTTTTTGAATAGGGAAATTTAACTATGGTTGGTTCCTAGACTCTTTTCGCGCCAACTTGTGAAGTCAGCGGGAGAATGATCCCCAATCGGCGTGGTGTTCTCAGTCACATATAGACACAATAAACCCTACGTGGGCGTTAACGTAAATTACGTAATTTAGAAGTAAAAACCGTGCAAACAAGCGAAATGTTTCAAACATGGTACGCAATATGCACTGTGCCTCGCTGACGTCATCTGTTGATGTCTCATTGTTATTTCCTGGCGAAAACCGTAAACATTTTTACAGCATGACTAGTTACCTATCTAATGAATACAAATCGCATTAATTACGTTTATATTTATCATTCGTAATATGAGCAAAAACAACAAAATGCGTCTCTTAGGCTCTGTAAGTGTCACAATAAGGCTGGAGCAGGAGGCTGACACTGTTGCTCCATTAACACCTCCGTCATGCCCGAGACCGTCTCTATCGTCAAGCCGCCTCCCGTCCGTGCCTTTGAGAGACTGACTGACGAGTCACATCGTTGGTGGTCCATGTAGGACGTATAACATGGCCAATCAAATCAAATTAATCAAAGCGCATTCTTTCGAGAGCTCGGTATTCTCGTGTTCCTTTTGTGTGTAGCATCGCGTCTACGTTTAATGATACTTTTTTAATTGTTCTACCTAGAGAAATATTATATATATATATATATATATATATATAAATATATATATATATATATATATATATATATATATATATATATATATTGGTAGATCGAGAAATAAAATATGTTTTTGCATGTGTAGGTCGAGATCCTACGGTGTACAATACAATGTTATTTTTGTCTCCTCGTGATTTGTGATTTATTCCTCTATTCTTCTATTCTTCTATTCTTCTATTCTTCTATTCTTCTATTCCTCTATTCCGCTATTCCCCTATTCCCCTATTCTTCTATTCTTCTATTTCTTCTGACACTGACGCAAGGCAGAAATGAGGTTTTTAGTGTATATTTTGAAATACAATTATATTTTGTGAATGGTGTTCTAATAAAATTGCGCGGGAATCCGTTTATGTGTACATATAAGAACATATCGGGGTTCTTGTATTGAGAAATCAAGATGTCCATAAGCATTTGGCATTTGCAGAATTACCGTCTATCAACCATGATTGGTCGACGTCATAATATAAATCTTACAGATTACAACAAAAATTACAACACAGCACGTAGGACACAGTTCAGTGCCAGGCCCATTTGAGTATGTTCACACGCGTGGCGTAATAACAACATACGGGACATGGTGCACGACACATCACAGTTGTTACGACGACGAGGACTGCTAGAACATGCCCAGCATACGTCTCAGCACTTTTGCCTGGCGTGTTTACTGATTTATTAACTTGTCGATGAATATTTTCCACAGTGAACGAGTTTTCTGAATAAACAATAAGGCTGTCTTCCTTAGCACATAACAGAGACTGTATTACTGAGATACAAATAGGTCAACAACGAGCAAACAAGAGTTACGGTTTGCCTAATTGTATTGAAACTAAACTATCTATAAAAGTATGGCCACAAATCACTAGACAAGAAAACGAAAACAGTTTCTGAACCAAACTTCAAAATAAGTTCCAGAAGCGACGTGTTCACTGTTAAATAAAACAACGAAAAAGGGAGTTTAGAATGAGCAGAGGTACACTTTCTAAAATACATTGTTTGTAGTTCTTGTAAAACATAACGCTAAATGTGTTACCGAACTGAAAATTAAATATAAGTTTCGATATTGTACGCATTTTGTTAATATACTATTGATGATGAATTTGTGAATCAACAGTACAAACAGATTTCCAGAAACACATCGTTACTGTCAATAATATTAATTGTGGAAACTGTAGTATATAATTATACAGTGGGTAGATATATATAGCAGCTTATTATAGATTTAATTAGGAACAATATTTCCTAGAAATAATGTATTGCGGAAAGCAGTGATTGAAATGAAGCGTCCCTACAAAAACAACGCCCCTGCATACGACATACAAACGACTCAATACGCTCCACGATCAGGACAACTGTACAAATGTCGCTTCGCGAGACGCAGTGACGCCAGTTCCCGTGATACATCAGTACCAAACACGACACCCAACCAAAACCATATGCGGCCAAACAGATCCTCCGTTTTACCCATCATCCAAAAAAACCTGCAAATTTGCATCTTCACAGATGGCCCTGCGACCCCCGCTCCAACCACCCCTTTGAACCGACGCTTGATGTTTACCAAGCGACGGAGCCCGGTGGCGTTACATTTCCTCCGCGCGTCCATTTCTTCCGCGTCGTCTGCTCATTCCTGCCGCCTCACTGAGCCCGGCCCCCGCTACGGCTAGACGGTCTACGGCCGATCAACTCGCCGTCTTGCGCCTGAACGCGCTGTGAAAACACGGGGAAGCTCCGTGTACGGCACGGATAGCCACGAGTGGAAAATATATTGTCGTTTCCACTCTTGTCGTTGTCACTGATGTTGTATTTTTGGTGAAACTATGTGATGTTCTGCAACAGGCGGTGTTGTAACGACGAATCTGCCTGGAAGGTGTTCGCGCGTGGCGTGGTACTTGGTTACCCGTCGACGAGAGCACTTGTTTGGGCGGCAGATGACAAGGCGGCCGTGTGGGTTTCCGCGCGGAGACCATAGACTGTGTGATACGACGGTGTTTTCTTCTCCTTCTGCGGCGCCGTTTACGTCTCCTGACACTGACGCCAGGTAGACAGGACTAATGGTTTTAAATGTCTCATCGGAATAACAATTCTATTTTGTGATTTTTGTATTGACAAAACTCGATGGTGTTGGCATGTATTTGGGATTTCGTATCTAAAAAGTCAACTGGTGCACGATAATCAATAAACTTACACTAATGTATTTGGTTGTCACAATGGAGTATAACATCCGTTGAATAATTTGTCTTTAAACGCATTTATGTATGTACAAAGACACACGCACGTACGCACGCACCAACATACACATACACACACATACACACACATACACACACGCACGCACGCACGCACGCACGCACGCACGTACGCACGCATACACACACACACACACACACACACACACACACACACACACACACACACATATATATATATATATATATATATATATATATATATATATATATATATATATATATATATATATATATATATATATAGTATAGTTTAGCACGTACAACTGCTGTGCGGCAAACCCTGTCGGCGTTCCCTTTATGTGATCCTACATAGCCACAGCCATCTGGAACTTATTTCTTTGGCCAACATGTTAATCCCTGTTCTTTTGAGCTCAGCGTTTTGGCACTGGTTGAAAGGGAGCCAGGCGATCAACAAAGCTTACGCCTACTCCAGTACTCATCTAAATACGATTATCACGCGTTGTCTTTCAATCTGAGTCTGTTTATATTCCGGCCACAATGACAAGTTTAAGCCCGTCCTTGACGGATTAGCGAGTCGCAGACGGGAGGCCTGAGACTAACGACTGGTCTCTTTAATTCGCTCTGTTTTGATCGCGTTGTGTCTGAGTACTAATGACCGTAGGAGCCACGTTGTCGGTCAGAGTCATTTATCAACTTGCTGAGTCAAGTGCGTGCTCGATCTTGTTAGAAAATAATGCTACAGTTGACGTCGGTGCGACTGAAAGCGGTCTTTGTGGTTCTATTCTTGTTCGTGCGATAGGTGGGCGACCACTTATATTTGAACCCAGAAGCTGAAGTTTGTTTCTGTTCAACAGATTGCAAATGTAAAATGATCCCTGATACTGGAGATAAGTCTAAAATACCATAACGATCACTGAGGCGAAACTAATTTCCTGTTCATCCCATCTTTTGCCATGCCTCGAGTTGTTACTGTGTTCAATTTATTTCAAAACATGGCCGTGTCCTATAATAGTTGTAGACTATTCTGTATTACAGGAAAAAGTAACGTCATCCTCTTTCGTGGCTAGATAACACCTATAGTCTTAGATAGACAATAATGTCGAAGTGCTTACGTTTAAAAAAAAAAAATTAGTAGATTTATTACTATGGCCTACATGTTTATGTTGAAAATGTATGCAAACTGTAATAATAATAATATACTTTATTTAGACCCTAAAAATGCAAAGCACAAACTCTGTTCAGTAGTGTTGACAACATTAAAAATTATAAGAAATAAATATAATACCCATGAGTATAATCCACATGTTTATAAGGACACTGATGTAACGCAACTGAAGTATGGGTGAAATAAACTATTCGTCTGTATACCACATCACTCGTCCATGCCGGACATAACGAATGCGTTGAACAAGTGTTGCGACAACCACTACATAAACCTCGGCTATTCGACACGGCGAGCTCAGCGTGCGGTCTCCGCAATCAGTCTGAACCATGCCTTCACCGCGAGTCTGCGTGTGAATTAACGACACGCCGCCATATTGCGACTGGCCCGTTCTCTGTGCCTCAGCCCATACGGTACGCATAAATTCGGCGCCCGCTGCGCTTGACCGACCGTGCGTGGAGAGTTAACTGCCGGGATACAGCGGGGTACTGCGGGATACTGGGAAGCCTAGCCACGCAGGCGGTTCCCGTTGCAATTTATTTAAGCGGGAAAGGGTGCGCGTTTTTCTCCATTGGTAGCAATGTTAGCGTGCGACTATCTGAATCTGCAAAGGCACTTTGAATTGAATTGAATTGAATTGAATTGAATTGAATTGGATTGGACTGGACTGGACTGGACTGGACTGGACTGGACTGGACTGGACTGGACTGGACTGGACTGGACTGGACTGGACTGGACTGGACTGGACTGGACTGGACTGGACTGGACTGGACTGGACTGGACTGGACTGGACTGGACTGGACTGGACTGGACTGGACTGGACTGGACTGGACTGGACTGGACTGGACTGGACTGGACTGGACTGGACTGGACTGGACTGGACTGGACTGGACTGGACTGGACTGGACTGGACTGGACTGGACTGGACTGGACTGGACTGGACTGGACTGGACTGGACTGGACTGGACTGGACTGGACTGGACTGGACTGGACTGGACTGGACTGGACTGGACTGGACTGGACTGGACTGGACTGGACTGGACTGGACTGGACTGGACTGGACTGGACTGGACTGGACTGGACTGGACTGGACTGGACTGGACTGGACTGGACTGGACTGGACTGGACTGAATTAAACTTAATTGAATTAAACTTAATTGAAATAATTTAACTGAATTGGAAAACAACTATATTCTCCATAGAACACAACGTTGACACAGAATGGACATTTCCATCTGGACGTTTTGAGTATATATAGCACAAATTAGCTATGTCGATATTTACTACCTAATTTGCATAAGGATAGCGGGTTTTAAACTGTCAATTGTTCAAGATTGGTATCACAGGATACGGGATCGCAGGATCGCGGGAGGTATTAGGATTACTGACACGTTCATATGATGTCAGTCAGCATTACAAATATTAACTCTCCGCCCAAACATTAGTACACCATAAACCCAGACGTGAACCGGTGATCCGGTAAATGTCAGTACATACAGAAAACAACATTTTTGTTGGTTCCGGTTTCAGTTAGTCAGACAGCGAATGGTATGTGGCTGGATGTAACGTGTCCTTGCGCCGGTTTTCGCTGCCGTTGCGCGCCTGAATAATTGCAAACATCTCTTCCTATTTCAAAACGTCAGTCTAGAAAATGGCTTCTCTCTCCTTTGGTTACAGGATAGGGGAATCGCTAACGGACTTTGTGCAAGACGTTGTAATCTTATTAGTTGGCTGTCACTCATCCATCATCCCGGCCAGAGAACGCCTGCCGTCCGTGATCACTGACTTCTGATGGAGCTCGGGAAATAGGAGAAGGGAAGGGGCGAGGGGATATTGGTAAAGAAAACATCGGGCGCGTGCGTGTGGATAGGTGGCATTAACTGAACGCGGTGATCACCTCACCGCGAGAAAGTAGTCGCCCCGATCTGAGTCGTCTTCGTAACTGCAGCAAATTATTATGACGTCATAAAAGTAGGTTTTACGTAATTTTCTCTAGGATATCAGCGTAAATTAAAATGAACACTTGCTGTAGTCTCAAGAACATAATATTTTACATCTAGATACTGTTTTGCAAGGAAATTGCTCGCATTCGCTCTAATTATAAGACATGTACGTACTCATGTACGAACGCACGCACGCACGCACGCACGCACGCACGCACGCAAGCAAGCAAACAAGCAAACACGCCCGCACCCCAACATACATACATCATAACATCAAATATATTAATTTCAGACACATTACATAGCAAGCTGAATTCGTACTGCAGCAAGCTACGAATTTCTGCATATATTTGTATATATTTCAGGAAAATAATATACGTATAAATTCACGATAAAACGGTTAACGACATAGCCTATATATAAAGAAGACACCTCTCTAGTCACCGTCACTGAACTAAAGTGCGCGGGTGTTCTGTAGTATATTCTTAGTTGTGGCGGTCTTTCCATAGTAGTTATCATCTGGTTCCTACAGAATCTTCCACTAGTTTGATTTCCCTTTCACAGCGATGTCAAACAATAATTAGAACATGGCAGGATCACACCTTGTTGCAATAAGTACGTCTAAGCTACACAATTCTTTCTGTCAAGGATCACTTCAGAGCTGTCAAGAACTTTCCATCACCGTGTACCCATAAAAGGTCACGAATAAAATACAATCTGCTTGAAGAGACGCGATGCCTTCATACCATAATCTAAACTGATAGACGTGTAAAGGCGACACGTGTAATGTATACACGCTAAATTCAATCGGAACATATAACGACCTTTTCTCTGCTGCGTTCTTTCGTTGCAATGACGCTGCTGGCCGCGCGGAAATAAATTGAAAATGGCGTCGCGACCGAAAGCAGACGACACATGCCCTGAGGAACGGGACGCGCGGTGCACCAACAGAAGCCGGCAAGGGATACATATATTCAATTCGGCTGTATTTCTTGATTCCAGCTTCCGGCAAAATGTCAAAGTATGTTATTAATAATGTCTTTCTGGTTTTACACTTTCTGGTTTTGCGTAACGACACCGTTTTTACCACTGGCTCCGGACGGTTAATTCGGCGAGCGTCAGGGGGTGTTTCGCCGTAAAACCTCGGGAGTCTCTCATTCACCCCAGCTGGTATCAATCGGGGTGGTGTATGTTAGTCAGGCCAGGTGATGTGGGCTAATCGTGCCAGATACACTGAACGGGCAGCCGTTGGTCGTTGGAGTTAGGTTTATACCAGTCACTATATATCGGCCATTGCATCTATGCCATGCATAACATTAGGACTGTGCGTGATGGTTGATATGCAGAATAGAAGATCAGTTGTAAAATACTCTACAGCACATTGCAATGCAATGCAATGCAATGCAATGCAATGCAATGCAATGCAATGCAATGCAATGCAATGCAATGCAATGCAATGCAATGCAATGCAATGCAATGCAATGCTATGCAATGCAATGCAATGCAATGCAATGCAATGCAATGCAATGCTATGCTATGCTATGCTATGCTATGCTATGCTATGCTATGCTATGCTATGCTATGCTATGCTATGCTATGCTATGCTATGCTATGCTATGCTATGCTATGCTATGCTATGCTATGCTATGCTATGCTATGCTAAATCTTTAAGTTGGTTACTCTGAGCAGAGGCATAACCGCTGGACTTTCTAATAAAACGTTTATGTTTACCTTTTCTTCTCCTCTCAGCACTTGTCTTTTCATGGTACATTTCCCCATTTCTATTGCTCGACATTTCACATCACTATTTCGCTATATTTCCCACCCTATTCCAGATGTACTTATTGTGGACACGAAGTCCAGTAAACAGTAAACAAATAATTGGTCAGAACCAAACGTTTCCCTTTCGGACAATTGGTACCAATTGGGACTGCCCTTCACCGGGAACACACACGACCCGGGGCAGTGCTCCCTTCTGTCCGAATTAGCCTTGGCACGGGCCACCTTTCCGACCAAACTGCCCGTGCACAGATGCCCACGAGCCGGTAAGTGACACCTAATTAGAGTGGTTCCAAACCAACAAATTAGCCACGCTAGTTCTACGTGCCAAGACGCCACAGCAATTTCCGAAGTTTCGCGATGTCATTTTTTCACGTACACGTGTTTTAAGTTACAACTGTTCCTCTTTTCTGTATCCCATCGTGGGCTGACAGTCACATCTCAATTGCTCCATTCCTTCCACAGCTTGTCTGCACGTGTCTCAGTCTTCTAGCATGTTCCCTTTGTGTCTGTAGGTCGTACTTATCCTTTCCATTTATATTATTGATCAGCTTAATATGGGTCATCCGGTTTTATTCATGCAGCCTTCTAATCGTGTTTTAGTAAAGCCTTCCTCGCAATCTAATATATGTGTTGAATTGTTCTCTTCATCGATTGCAGTCTTCTTCTAACTTTATTTTCCGTTCCACGTATGTGTTCATTCATGTCTTCATTGAAATTATTGTAACCGTGTTACTAGTTCGTAAATCGTGATATGAGTCCACAGTGTATGCATATACCTTTCTTATAACAGAAATGACATACATCGAAATAAATGCTCATCGATTTGACAAATAATAATGTGGCCAATATCATGTAAATACAGAGTCTTGAAACATTTGCATTAACCACAACATTTGTCTGATATTGGTTTTCTCCTATAATAACGAACATGGCAACAGTTGTTAGGGTTTTGGTCGTACTAAACTAAAGGTATTACGCACATCAACAACATTCCTCACCTTTATGGTGAACCCTACACGTCTACCGTAATCATCCACATTGACGATACCGTAGCTTGTGACATGCAAATAACATAGCTAAAAATAAATTGTTTAGCATTTTGAGACAAACTGACAATTTGAATATTTTTGTCATAGTTTGAAACCAGATGTCGTCTAGACATCATCTTGTTTGGTCGCGGACCCTCAAATGGTGTCGACTGTAAAACCTGATATTTATATATGTAACAGAAGCAACAATCCTTGGTGCAGGCGGCAGCTACAGTCGGCATCTAGACTTAGTCGTGTTCGCTTACATATGTGTCTCTTTTTTCGTAGAAGTGTCTTACAGTTTCTCCCCCAGAAAGAAAAAACACTAAACAAGTCTCGGCCGTGTAATTGCTCAACTAACACGCTACATACGATTGCTTGAAGCAAATGCCCAACTACCCAGACCTCGACATCAGGAAGCAAACACTCAGCCTTGGCCACTGATTAGAAACGATCTGAGAGCGAGGACATATCGGGCTCGGCTCCGGCGAACTTGCGTTCTCTTACGACGGGTGAAACGTAATCGGCGCGCTGCCCAGATAACACTCGTCGGGGTAATGCGCACGGACAGACGCATTCCATACCGGTTTTACAAGCCGACAACACGGGGACCCGTGTTCGACAACACGAGTCCCCGTGTTCACAGGCCACGTCTACACGGGTCTTATCTAGCGTCAACTGCACGGTGGTTGCCGGAGTCAGTGGTTCCAATTTATGTTCTCCGAATCGACGAGATGCCAACGTTGTGCGTGCACAACAGTGTTGAACAGACGTAAGGCGACATTTAACTTTTCCATAGGCGGCCATTAAGACTTTGCCTTCGTTTCCTAGAACATTCAAATAGGTCTGGTATCGAACATTTCACCGCATATTTAACCTCCACTGGTATACGTGCCCTAGAAAATTCGTGAAATTATAATACCTCAGTTTCCCATAAACCACTTTTAAACTAGGCATAGCGTCATCTCTGCTTGAATCAGTGATTTGTCGTGTTGACTTCACCAATCAAAATGACACCAGTATCAATATGCATAAAAGACCGACTGTTATCTGTCAAAAATTAATAGCTCTGATGCCACGTTGCAATAAGACGTAGTTTCTACTCACTTGACACTACATATATAACATATATAATATGTCCTCACAGAAACTCAGACAACCTGTATAATGGTATTTCTATGAGGTACTCATTATGGCAATGACAGACGAACACCTTATTGTGGTCTCACGTCAACAGCCGTTGTTCGTT
>OZ024863.1:19924500-19927000 GCA_964017155.1 Oasisia sp. SBJ-2009
CAGTGGTTAACGTGAGATATGTGACTGCTGCAGTAATTCATTGTGAAAGCAATGTGACTGTTGTGTAATGCATTGCACAATCGACGTGATTGCTGTATAAACGGATTATCATTTTTGCAGTCTAACGAAACATTCTCCAGCACTGTGATAAAAAATGAATCCGAATTATGTTCTATTTTTGGTGTCTGCTTCGTTCGTTGTATTAGCCTTCAATGCGATGGAAATAATATTCAGAGGAACAGTGTTGAAATCTATTTTTTTTAATATTCTGTTAGCCTTATTACAAATAAAGTTGCGTCTGATAAAATACTCACATGAATTACAACAAAAATAACACGAGATGAAATTAAATGAATAGAATTAGCAAACGGCGTTACCGAAATGGAATTTATAGACGCAATTTTATAAGAATGAGAATTTATATGAATATATTACGATATGTCATACTTTGCAACAATTTCAAACTATTTGCATTAATTGTTAACCCATTCATCCAAAGCGGCTCTAAAAACATCATCAAGACTATTCGTAGAATCAGTAATAAACACGAACATTTAGTTGTATTTAAACGTCCGTTTTGTGTGTCCTTATTGACTTATTCCCTCGGTGATATACACTTGACCCATTAAGAATAGATAGTTACCATTGTTTAGAAATAAAGTAACTAGAAATTGTCAAAGGTAATAATTATTACTGTTTATATACTACTTCCTCGAGACAGCTGTATGTGTGTGAGTTTTCCCAGCCAGGGGTAAAAGTCATTACTTTACTATATTTAATTGAAACCTTTCCTCACAATACGTTTACATCCTATATCCATCCAGCCACTCAAATGTTCGCAAATTTCTCACGGAATCGGATTTAACGGGAAATTAACTCATGCAAGAGGCCACTTTGCATGGTCCGTATTTAGACGTCCGTTAATTAACCGTCCGTCTATACACTGCTCCCAGCCGGTGACAGGTTTAATATTTGTATCTTCAGAAAAACTACGGCGCTCAAACAGCACGTGTTTTGAGTCATCAGCCGCGATAAAATTCGAGAGTTTGCACTTAGCGAGATTTCGCTAATGGGTCTAGCATTCCGCACGCTTGATAACATGATTAAGTGTGTTTTTAATCGTGCGTGTCTTTGTGAAAAAGTCGAGGAAACGGATCGATTGTTTGTGGTCCCTTTCACAACGTGCAGAACTGCAGATGACACTTGACTGGGACAGGAGAGGACCTTTGGGTTGCGTGTAGTACCGGTGTACGTAGTACCCGTGTACATAGTACCCGTGTACATAGTACCCGTGTACGTAGTACCCGTGTACGTAGTACCCGTGTACGTAGTACCCGTGTGCCTCACGCGCATCACTTCTTGGTTGGGGGCGCGCGATAATGTAGTGATTAGCACAGCTGCCTGGCTTTCGATCTTGGGAACAGTGTGTACCACGTGACTCGGAAATCCCATTAATGTCGGTCCCGTCTCAATGTGGGACGTAAAAGAACAACTCAGTATGACAAGCACTCATGCAGTGACCACCTCCAGTGTCGGTATGGCGATAATGTCCTGCGTAGGAGCTTGACTAGTTGAATTAGACCTCACAAGATCATAATGTTGTAACCAAAATATACAGACTAGTCATTTCATGGAACGTTGCCATATACTGAAAAAAACTAGAACTATAGGCTGACGTCAGTCTGCGACACTTCATAAACATAATCTCGGTAAAACTAACAAAATTATCACAGCACACGTTTTGTTATCCGGTTATTAATTATTGCCTCACGAACGCGATAATTTTTTACGAGAAAAAATAAACGGAATGTGCAATTAATCGCGATTCGGAAGAATCTCCGACATTAGAAGTGAACCCCGGGCATGCCAAGTGTCAGTGCTGAATGATAAAACGTTCGTGACTGAGCTCACGCGATGCGTACCCACGAACAGGAAAAACAAGCGCGCCATCCATCATGTGGTGGTCCAACAACAATACGACTTCGCGATGACGATCCTGCGAACTCAAACTTCATTTATCAACGCCGGGTCAATCGACTGTACCGGGAAAAACCATTGCGAGCCCGTCAAAAGATGCGAGTGATTTACGCTGCGTGCCACAATTGCTTATCGGCGCCAATAAAAAGCGGACAGTGTTTTGCAGTCACACGGTATATTCTGTTGACGCGGTCGTCTCGTTTGTCGTGAAATAGATAAACGGCGTGTCATTATGTCTGTCACACCGCGGGGCGTCGCCACCGATACATCGCTCCTGAATAGACAACGTCAGTCTATTGTTTGTGACGTCAGCGCGACGTGCTGTTTCCGAAATAAATATTACCCCTGAGAGATCGCGTATCCCAAAGTTCCGTAATCGCAAATGAAGTGTGTTCGATTTGCACCGCGGTGTTTAGCTGTCAGTGCGGGATTTAAAATTGCCTCTAACGTTTTAGGTTGTGTGAGACTCGGACGTTGGCGAACTTGACCCTCCAAACCACATGGTCTGTTGTAGTTTATATGT
>OZ024863.1:19932000-19942000 GCA_964017155.1 Oasisia sp. SBJ-2009
CACAAACACACACACACACACACACAAACACGCACACACGCACGAACGCACACACACACGCACACGCACACGCACACGCACACGCACACGCACACGCACACGCACACGCACACGCACACGCACACGCACACGCACACGCACACGCACACGCACACGCACACGCACACGCACACGCACACGCACACGCACACGCACACGCACACGCACACGCACACGCACACGCACACGCACACGCACACGCACACGCACACGCACACGCACACGCACACGCACACGCACACGCACACGCACACGCACACGCACACGCACACGCACACGCACACGCACACGCACACGCACACGCACACGCACACGCACACGCACACGCACACGCACACGCACACGCACACGCACACGCACACGCACACGCACACGCACACACACGCACGCACGCGCACACACCACACATATAAATTAGGGTGAACGATTCTAAATCCTGTTGCAGAATTACGAAGTGTCTAGACTGACTAACTGAGTCACAGCATGTGTAGAAACCATTATTGAGCCTGGGTAACCCAGCCTCCGCTTTGACGCCTGCGTGAGACTGCAAACTGAACCAATCCCATGTTCCATTTACCACGGCGTAGTATGATACTGTTCACCGTCTTTGAAAATTTGAATGTCTGTGTATGGAGTCAAAATGTGCAAAATAAATATTCCAAACAATGTTAATTATCGTAAAAGATATTGATGATTTTATGACAATAACACTTGAACACTTTCTTTAAGTTTTTTATTTTATTTTAGGACATACGCCACAATTTATATTTTCACTCATGCAATGGGTGAGATTTGTCTTTTATAACGTTTGCTGTCACGTATGATTCATAAAGGTCATTCACAGTTGGTAGCGTCATCGCAATGGTTTTACTAGATGATCGGATAAAGCGATTGAACACCACTTTGTAGACATTTCTAAACCGGCCTTCAGGTAATTCGTCGCCCACTTGACCTCAACGTTTCAAACCGTTATCTAGACTAACTGTGCGAACAAGTCGAACGTCAATGCCGTACAGTGGCGGAATGTCCCGACCTACTTACTACCCGGCATGCACCAGTCATACATCAGACGACGATTGGGGCAATTTTATGGCGGACTTGCCGCGTCCGTTCATTAAGCGGGCGGGACGGGTGATTTACAACTTGGCAGATCGCTGCTTAATTACACACGGGCTGGGCTGCTAGGGCTCGTGGCGTGGTGGCGAACTGTCTTAATCCTCCTGGGTCCCTATTGCAGACAACGCAATGATTCACGCCTGTTTCGTGTTGTTTTCCTGAGTGTTGCGTTATTCCAACAAAATACTGAACAGGGTAAATGAGGGAATGGCAAATGTAACCGAAATGCAACTGTATGTCGTTAGTTTTGAAATAGGTCAAAATAACTTATTGCCTATCTGCCTATTTTGTGCCGTGTACTTACTTACTGCATTGCATACCTGTATCATCTATCACCAGACATTTGTAGTTTGTTTACGCATTCCCATTACTCATTCACTGAATAGCATGCACTCATACTGGCTCTCTCGCTTCGTCTTCTTTGTCTCTCTGTCTACCTATGTCTCTTTCTCTGTCTCTTTCTATACCTGCCCCTGCCCCTGCCCCTGCCCCTGCCCCTGCCCCTGCCCCTGCCCCTGCCCCTGCCCCTGCCCCTGCCCCTGCCCCTGCCCCGGCCCCTGCCCCTGCCCCTGCCCCTGCCCCTGCCCCTGCCCCTGCCCCTGCCCCTGCCCCTGCCCCTGCCCCTGCCCCTGCCCCTGCCCCTGCCCCTGCCCCTGCCCCTGCCCCTGCCCCTGCCCCTGACCCTGCCCCTGCCCCTGCCCCTGACCCTGACCCTGCCTCTGCCTCTCCTCCAGGTCGGTCCTCCTCTTTCTCCCACCCTTCCCCATCGCCTGATATGACAACATGTTCAACGAAGCGCTGGGTCTTAACAGCATGTTGATTACAACAACATTCACCAACGGCCCAGTCCACCACCGTTATAGCTAGAAATATCACTCGATCTCCGAGTCATCCGCATATTACTGTCAACCTCACTTATTTGACAAATGGCTCTAATCCCACATCCTGCCATAGTTCTGGCGACGCTGTGGTCGAGTCTGGTCAGGCATGCGACAACAATAACATTTGCACGAACGAATAGCTCGTGCATTGACCACGACGGTGATTGATAGGCTTTTCAACGCTGACACGCGCACATTAACAAAAGCCGTTCGCATGATATATGTCGATTTGTCGCGAGGCGCAGTCATTTCCGACAGACATTCCTCACGGAGCGTTCCTTCAAGAACACCGGCCAACGGAAGACAAAGGAGTGCTATAACGACAGGAGAGAGTAATTGGGGAGGTAAACTATATACTCTGTGGAGTTTTAACGAATCAGAAGACGGGTGGAGTTAATATATCGGTACTGGCTCGGTACAATCAGGTCAGCCGTTGCTGATTCGAGTTATTTATATGTTTTGCGCTGATTCGTAAACAGATAATGATATCGTAACACGCACGACAACGCGTCGAGGTCAGGTCCGCACAAAGACAAGACTGCAATGTCACAAAGACAAGACTGCTGTGCCACAAAGATAAGACTGCAACACCACAAATACAAGACTGCAACGCCACAAAGACAAGACTGCAACACCACAAATACAACACTGCAACGCCACAAAGAAAACGACGGATAAATCGAGCTGAAGTGTTGAAGTGAAAATAAATAATGTTCACATATAAGTAGGCTTTTATGCGACCGAAAATACTCAGCATGAATTATATCGAGTACATTCAAGCTTCAGTGGATAAATATTACGAAAACACACGCAACGCACCGCACCACCAGATTTATATCGTTCACTGCTTGCACAATTTGTTGTTTTTCTCGTTCAATCATTTAGAAAATATTGTGCTGCTTAATTTCGTTTCTGCAGCATTTATCCGCATATCATTCGAAGTCATTTTCGCCTTTACTTACTTTACATTATCCGCCCGCTTTTACGAGCTTTGGTGTCACAGCGAGATGAAGCCGATGGTCAGAAAATTATATTCCAAAACGATTTCTTTATGTTAGCAAAGAACGATTGATACGAGGTTATGTGATGTCACGTCCTTTCTGTTACGTCCGCGTCATGACGTGTTTCGAACTACGCACCTTTCATTTCGTTCACAAAAGCCCAATAGATTCGTGGGTTTGCAATATAAATTGAAAATAATTAACGTTACTCTTCTGTTTGGCGGGTAACCACTAGCCACGCTAAATGGACATACGGATCGGAGGATTCTATTGTAACTTCCCAAAAACCTACACAAATACTTGATACCAAATGAGGATTACCCATTTTAATCACTCGTGTGAGCGGAGATAAACGTGAGAGGAAAAGCGCCTTAGGGCGTCCAAATGGGTCTCCCGATGTCAACATCAATACAGCTCGCAGACCGAAACGGTGATAATTGGCGTCAAATTAGCTGCATCGTTTCCGTTTGAAGTCGGCATTTATATCACGTTTACCGGGACTCTCGAACAGGGCACGGGGGATTCGCCAAAGCCCCGGCGGCGAGGGGAGGGGTGGAACCCGTCACCCTCAACCCTCCTCCTCGCCTATTATGCCGACAATCGTTACGGCGCCTAATTTACTTAATTTTGAATAAATCTAATTCTAAGCGGTATCCGCTGCATTGAAGAGCATCCTCGTGGGATGTGATGTCGGTGCCGTGCCACGGGCTACAAAGACCGAGCAAACAACGGAGGAAAGACGGCTTTGTCCGGTGCCGACAATGGACAGATTGTAGGCTGTGTGAGCGAGAAGCGTTTCCCCAGCGCCGGGCCCGTTGTATCGGGTTAGGTCATACTTTGATTAACGCCACTCGACAAGGCGCGACCCGTCAGCCATGACGGTCGCTCGATCGCGCTCAAATGCGGCATCTGTCGCGTCTTAAATAACCTTTATTTGAAATTTATACGGGTGATTGGATGCCACGGGGATACGGTAACTAATTGGAAGAATGGCCTCCAAACAGGCTCTGTATACGAGTATCAAGGCTCGGATTTCAATTATCTTTTCACAATCTTGTCAAGTTATTTTATGTGGCGATTGGATATGGGGTTGTTTAAAGGCAAAACAAAGTTAACTGTTTCGTGGCATACACCTAATAGAGTTAATATAAAGTAACAATTTCCACATATACTCATTTTTTTTACGCCAGCGGTTTACCAGAAAAATATTTTTTAACACCCAGCCATCCAAATTCTATGCGCTACCCCATCTTAGACGAAGAATGACGTCACGACGGTGATCGAGGCGCTCTCCACGCAGATTCACTGCATGGGGTTTGCCTGTTGTCATGAAATGGCTGCAACTCGGCAACGCGCGTAACATGCTGATGACGGTAAATATAAAGTTGTCTATTATTGTATCGCTGAAATCATCCCATCAACATGATGATACATGACTACATGTCTACTTCAAAGCATTTCTCCTCAAAATGGACCGAGCAAAGTGAACTGTACTTGGACTGGAGGGATTCCAAACAGTACGCCCGCAAATGTGAATCAATTTCTTCAATACTACCGGTTGTTTCAACTATTATTGCAACCGTATGCCGAACAGTAAGGCATTATTACTTAAGTTTACCATAGATTTAACCACATATTTAGATACCCGTCTATAAGCAGCTGCTAGATGTCACGCCAACTGAACGAACTGTCGAAGACTCGAAGTTGTTGACCCTTAACAACGTCGCAGGTTAAGGGTCAGACATAGAATGCCGCGCGCTGAATGGCCAAGCCCAATTAACCCTTCACTTAATGGCGGCGTCTAGACCATCGTGGATTTCGTTAGAATTTTAGACTTTAAAGTCACATTCTGAGTAAACCGCTGACGTTAAAAAATTGAGTATATGTGGAAATTGTTACTTTATATTAACTCTATTAGGTGTATGCCACGAAACAGTTAACTTTTTTTGCCTTTAATTTTACTGAGAAGAAAATCGTTTCTATTGACAGGAGAGACAAAAAGTACGTAAGAAAATTACTTTGTTTTCATAGTAATTCGTGTGCAGACTGCGGATATAACACTATTAAGAACGCCTTTGAGTATAAGCTATAATATATGTACGACAGTGTACACAATTAAACTTAGTCTAAGTTAAAAATTTATGACATACTCGAATATAATATAGCGATTGCACATGATTGTATATACCTGTAATATTTTTTACTACATGGACATGCTATTTTACTCATTACTATACTGAATATCTCATTGTTTCAACAACAACTCTGCTATTTTCTTCTACCCAACTTGCAAATAAAAATATAAAAATACACTACGCATGTTAGACATGTGTAAGTTCTGTTGTTTCTGCAACGTTTTCAAATCTATTGTTTTTAAAGTTTTGGATGAGGACATGGGCATATGAAAAGTGTACAGAGTTGTAGGGAGAAAAACGCGTTTAGCAAGTGATACTTTGAAGTCGTGTTTTATGTTTTGTGTAGTGTCATCAGCATCTTAACTGTTCACCGTTCATCTTCGAAGCAAACATTTTATTTGTATATTGTATCATTGTACGTATACATACTTTGCCAGGCGACTGTGGGTAACGGTGCGATAATGAGCACATTACGGAATGATAACGGTCATCCATCGCAATTGACACTAATGTCCGATGTCATTTTCGTGTCCGCCATAACGACCCCACTAATGTTAAACGGCTGTCGTCGGCGTCTGGACTGGTCAACTGTCCAGTGACCATCGCAAACGACGCGTGACGACACGTGGACGCCGACGAGATAATAACTGACCGATGTCCAGCTCCGCTCGCCAGTTGTAATTATTAAAGCTGACCCTTATCAACGCGGCTGGCTGGTCGCATCTGTATTCGGTTGGTCGGGGTGCGAGGTCAAGAGTTGTGGTCAAGCATGGTGGTCAGAGGTGATGACAGAAGAACGTCCTCTAGAGAGGATAGTGGCTGGCACAGAGGTCGTGGGGAGTCGTACGATGTGTGGTGTACGGACGTGTATGTGGTATGTACGTGTGAACGTACGGGTATGTGTGTAAGTAATGCACATAATTATATACACATAATTATACAAATATATACGGACACGCACGCACGCACGCACGCACGCATACAAACAATACACATATACACACACATATACGCACGCACACGCACACGCACACGCACACGCACACGCACACGCACACGCACACGCACACGCACACGCACACGCACACGCACACGCACACGCACACGCACACGCACACGCACACGCACACGCACACGCACACGCACACGCACACGCACACGCACACGCACACGCACACGCACACGCACACGCACACGCACACGCACACGCACACGCACACGCACACGCACACGCACACGCACACGCACACGCACACGCACACGCACACGCACACGCACACGCACACGCACACGCACACGCACACGCACACGCACACGCACACGCACACGCACACGCACACGCACACGCACACGCACACGCACACGCACACGCACACGCACACGCACACGCACACGCACACGCACACGCACACGCACACGCACACGCACACGCACACGCACACGCACACGCACACGCACACGCGCACGCGCACGCGCACGCGCACGCGCACGCGCACGCACGCACACACACACACACACACACACACACCAAGTACTTTTCCACGCGCACACTGAATATAATTGCACGCAATACCCACAACGGTCGAATTGCACGCCACACGGACCGCATACTGTCTAGTATACGGATGACCAGTCTGTTAAATCATGTTAACCATAATTACTTTATAATAATCAGAAACACAGCCGCGCAGAGATGAAGGTCAAACGTCGCACACCCGATTTTTCATCGCATGGGAAATTATAATCAGAAATCTATAACAGATTACAGACTTATGAATCGCGCCGCGTACATAACGCGCTTCCCCCGATTGGCACAGTTGGCTTGCGGTTGACCTAATGACGAGTCTCTCGGCGCTAATTAGTGCCTCGCGTAATTAGCTTCTTTCGCGTCATCTGACAAAATGAGCCGGGCTATGCACTTGAATGAGCGCGCTCAGACGGTAATCAGCATGCTCGCAGAGCATTCAGGCTTAGTTTAATTGCGATCGCTTTCAATTAGTCGCATTCACATTGCTTTATTTCTGGGTCGATGTGTATTATGCAATCGCCATGTCTGTAAATACGAGTCTTATAACAGCGTGCATTGCTACCGCCGCGTATGGAATGTTCCTTACGTTGTTGCCTGGAGGAAGGCTTTGCTTGAGTCCAGGGATTTATTTATTGTGCATATTAGCGTAATATTGAAGCGTATTTTACTAAATCAAATACATAAAATGTCACTTTAGACATATATCGTAGACGGGTGATATGAATAAATGGTATTGTTCCTAGATAAATTAACGTAGAGTGAAAGAATTGTTGTCCAACATTTGTCACGTGACGGTGGCTCATGATTCAAACCCGTGTTCTCGCGATTGTATGTCCGATGCTTTACCTACTCTGATACAGCGCTCGATAAATTCTCCTTTTTGATCATTGAGCTAATAATAATAATTCCATTTCATACTATAGCGCTTTTTAACTAACTAAATGCCAATGAAAGAGCTTGAGGTTAACATGAAGTGTTGATTAAATATAGTATATAAATGAATTAGAGATCAATAATGAAGCTAAGATAAATAATTAAATAAGCTAACATAAATAAGTAAGCTAAGCTAAATAAACAAATTAGGGTGGACAAATACAATTTCAAACAGAACAATTTTAAACCAATCAATGTCATAAAATAAAAGGATATCCAAATAAAGAGCCAGTATTGCCAAGACATTAGAGACCTTAGCAATACTGTCGCACGGTCTTTACTAAAACTGACGCAGGTAAGATTGAGACTGATCACACATTTGTGGATGCAAAAAAAAGAATTGTGGTCAGTTAAACCAGACGAGGAAGTAGTTTTAACTTTAAGCCATTATAAGAGCCAAACTAGCAGAGACGGCGACCGAAGACAACGGCGACACCGTGTGTTGACATTAACTCAGCTGCCTGTACATGTAGCGCCACAGGCTTTCATTCCTAGCCACAATACGCCGCTACAATTCCCATGGTCCGGGACTGAAACCCTCCCGATCCGTCCCCTGGGAACGACACCGTATATCCCTGCCAGCCCTCTGTGTACATGGCCCGTCACCTCACACCCAGCTCAGCGACTTGTCCTAGGGAACTTCAAACGACACCGCGTCGTGATAAATCGTGCGAGTGACCGCGGCTTTATGACGATTTACGGTGGTCAAAAACAGGTTTTTGCATTAGCGGAGACTTTGTTTTGTGACCGGGTTCATCGACCCAGTGTGAGTGAGGGAGGAGGTTGACCCCCTCTCCAGCTGGGGAGATCGTCGAGAAAGCACTAAGTCCACATCGATGTAACACGTGTGTGTTTGCGTGCTGTGCTCACGATGTTTTATACCCACTCAGGTCCGTAGCTATAGAACTATCAAAAGGGATCGGAGACCAGCACAGAGTTGGAGACCAGTCATGTTGACCATTTTCCTGAGTCAACTCGAGCAGTTGGGCGTGATCTGACTATCTAACAGATCAGGTGTGTGACTAATTTGGAAACGTCGGCAGATGTGGCTTCATTTGGGATATGACTAAAACATAATAACTTTACTAATATCATTATTTTATCCATTGGTCTATATTTTTAGGCATAAGCCCGCTGTTATATAGCTTTAGGCATGCATTGTGAAGAGTTAGTGACGTTAGTTAGCTAATTAATTACTTTGTTTGTTTTGTTAGTTTTTTTGTGTGTGTATGGCAGAATATGAATTACTGATTCGCCGCATGTCAGTCAATGAAACTGTACAACAGTTCGGTTTAGCAGCGGGAAAGTCACCTAAGATGATATGTCACACTTTCTGACACACTTAGTACAGTTCTGGCTTTCGAGTGCGTTGAATTCTTTAGAACTTTGAGGACAGGTGTGCGTGTGTCTACTCGGACACCTCCAGCAGTAGAGGGCGGCTCATTAGCCACGTCAAGCGGCCGTCACAGTGGGGGTGTCACACGGGGGTGTCACCCCGTCTATGGTGGAACTCGTCAACGCCCCCGTAAGTACCACGCACGGGTAACCCGGTAGGTTGTCTGTGAGGATTTTATGGCCGTCAGGGAGTCGTGGGGTGATTAGCGAGCGGACAGCAGACAGGCTTCCGACACGTGAGACGGGGTGGAATTGTCGCTCGGGTAAATGTTTAGTCGGAGGGTGCGGGTAAGCGCAAGGGGGTGGGGCAGGGTACGAGAGGACCGTCGGGTTTTATGTATAACTGATAGCATAACGGTGGTGTGTTGGGAGAATGTGTGTGTGTGTGTCTGTGTGTGTGTGTGTGTGTCTGCGCGCGTGCGCGTTAGCGTGCGCGTGCGCGTGCGCGTGTCTGCGTGTATGCGCGTGCCTGCCTACGTCTTGGTGGTTGTGGTAGCTAACAATTATTCCAATCAATCAGTCTCCCTATCCCCATAGTTTGTTAGTACATCTACTCGTTATCACTTTATCAAAATGTACGACCGTGGATGATTTAAACGCAAGAATGTCAACATTTCCTCTAACAAATAACCGGGCATGTTTAACAAGCCTTTGCTAAAATACTTTACATGCCACATAATAATACCCTTCTCTACTAAACACCGTGAGACATGTTCGTAGTCCCATTCGTCTGTATGTGCCGCGGGGCAGTCGCGCCGGTAACTATCGTATCAGCGTAGCTGTCATTATATTAGCAAAATTGTCATCAACATTGATATCTCTGTAACTTCAAAGTCAAAGACGACAGCAGCCCCGCCCACGTGGCAGTAAGATCAGATGCTATCAGACTCGTACACAGAAACATGAATACACCGGCGTCCTCGTATCCACTATTGGTAAACACAGAGTTGACTCGCTCTCAGCGTTAACCGT
>OZ024863.1:19949500-19952000 GCA_964017155.1 Oasisia sp. SBJ-2009
TCGCCGTGTTTCTCCACGAGCTGTAGAAGACAAGAGAAAACGTCACACATGTCATATCAACAAAATGCGGACTAAAGAACTCATTTAGTGCAGGTAGAACATAATACAGATATTAAGTTCTCATGTTAAGCCTGTCAGTGGGCTGTCATGTTTGAAAACCAGAAAAACAGTACACCGACTCAGTAAATGCATACCCGCAACACGCATGAATAACCGGTATAATGGTGTACGTTATTAATAGTCCCACTGTATAGAATATGCGTACTTTGAATAGAGACGTAAGCAATCGTCATAAAGAGGTCTGCGAAAAACAACCCCATATAGTCGGTGCGCTTCATGCTGCTAAAATTCCCGAAGTTGCAAAAACAAAGCAGTTCTAGCGCGAGTTAAAACTGAACGGTAATGTTGCATCGTATTCGACTTGTTTAGATTTTATCCGCCGCAAAATCTACACACAAGAATGCGTGCATGTAAAACAATACCAATTTCACAACTTAATTATAATTGTCCCGGTCTCTAGCGCACCGTCCATCAAAAGAATCTGACCCGAAAGTTTGTTGACCGAGAAGTTTCGATCAAATCACGGCGACATTCGCTAATTGTGTATAGGTACATTCACGGATATACAATGACTCACTTTCCTACTTCTGCATTTATTGAGCGTTCATCACGCTAGATTCTTGTCTTGTCATTAGTACCTATTAGTGGAGCAGCTCGTTCCTTTGTCGTGCTGTCACCGCGGTGTCGACTTACCTACGTGATTTTCGGCGACAATAACAACCCATTAATGGCTGCGTGATCATCCGGCGACCACGCACCAAGGTTATCGGTGATTCAGCGTAAGGATGGGTGAAATGTTGCGAACAACGGGTGAAGATTTTGGTATACAATTATCCCATTATACAACCTCTTTGTTAATATTACGTTAGTCGTCATCATAGTGTTGCTTTGTGTGCTGGGAGTGAGTGCTGAGTGGTTCAAAGACTTACAGGTCGGAGACTACGACAATGACCACGACAGTTGACGTAACCAAGGAACAGTTTAACAAGCGGGAGGGCTTCCGTTGTCCAAAAGTCCGTCAAAGGTGTGGGCGTCAACACCTTGACACATTGTTCAAGGGTTCGCCGGCGTTCACAATGGCACCTTCTTCATAATACACAAGACACCAACCGCAAAGTAAGCACCTGCGAATCGTAACCATCTCACCACCCTAAGATGTGGATGAAGGGGAGCCGTGCTGATGGTCTAGCAACAGCAAGTCTGTGTCGTTGAATTTGTGAGGTATTGGCATGAATTGTGTAATTGTCATTGATTCCATAGCCATTGTCTTTGCTTTGTTTTCTTATCTTTTCTACATATTAGTTACGTTTATAAGGAGATATTAAATTGAGGCATCTGGTGAAAATATGACCAGTACACAATATGACGAAGACGACGAGGTTGAAAAAGAAAAAGCAGGAAAAGAATGAGAAGATTGTTCGGAGATGGAGAAATAAGATTTTTGAAATGGTATGAAATAAAAGAACAACCCCTTAATTTCGTTTTATAGGAGTTGTTGCTCCTTCTCCAAATCCTCCCTCTACATCTTTTCATGTGTATACTATAAAATAAAACGACTATTGCTACTCTTTGTATTGGCTCTTGAACTAACCATGACAAAGAATTAAGACACTTGTTTCGCTCGCGGCTCTGTCATTAGTGGTATCATTTGCTAAACAGTGTTTTCGACGTCAGTCAACAAGCAGCGAAAGTTATAGTATCCCGTTCCCAAACAGTTGCGATGGAAATATCACCACGTCAATACCTTTGCGAACCTGATATATTTATGTTATTCCGTTCCCGCAGTGCCCTGCGAGCGGCTCGGCAGATGTGAATTAATCGACGAGCCCCGACAGGACCCGTGGGCAAACGGCGATTCAATTAACTATGTAGTGAGTATGGTTATTCACGTTCGCCACGATTGAGACCCGTATGGGACACCTGTAGAAATGTGAATCATTCGAAAGATGATCAAAGGACTCAGCGGCTTGAGGCGCCTTTGTCGTGTGCATTATCACAACGGAGCAGGCAGCTTGCATAGAAAGGCGTTGACTCAGCGACCGCCTCGGTCTGTCATGCATCACCACTCCAGCCATCTCGTCTATTACTGCGGCTGTCGACAGACCGACGAGACGAGAAGAGCCGCGGTTTCTTCTGCATTCTCTGCCCAAGATTTATAGTTGTAGACAGACGCGCAGATTTTATATTGGATTTCTGGCGACGACTGGTTTCAGACTGTACAGGTGCATGGCGTGTTGAAAGGGTGTCGTCGACTTGTTTGTCATTTCTCGCGGTCGGTCGGTCGGTCGGTCGGTCGGTCGGTCGGTCGGTCGGTCGGTCGGTCGGTCGGTCGGTCGGTCGGTCGGTCGGTCGGTCGGTCGGTCGGTCGGTCGGTCGGTCGGTCGGTCGGTCGGTCGGTCGGTCGGTCGGTCGGTCGGTCGGTCGGTCGGTCGGTCGGTCC
>OZ024863.1:19954500-19962000 GCA_964017155.1 Oasisia sp. SBJ-2009
ATATATATATATATATATATATATATATTAAATAACGTATTGCACAACTACAAGGCAGACTACTCACGCTTTTACAAACTCTACACATATTGTTCCGTCTTTTCGGACGTCTTCGCTAGACCACTGGCGCGGTGCGAGGTGCCAGTGGTACACCTCCCCCCCCCCCCCCCATGTCCCGGCGAGACGTAGTGCGGCGGTCGTGTGGCATTGATTAGTAGCACAATCAAAGTTAATCAATCATGGCGGTCATCAAATTGCTACGATCGGTCCGTGGGGAAATCTCCAGAGCTCGTAATATGGTGTGTTTAATTCAGCAAGAAAGACTGGTGACATACACTCATTCAGAATAAATCTATCTTGAATTGATTTAAACAAAAAGAATTGTTTCAATCAATTCAATACATCAAATGAACATTACGATTACTACGGAAGAGTGTGTTGAGTGCGGATAGTTTAAGAATAATAAATAATAAGCATGTACTTCAATATTATATTGTTAATAAAACTTATATATAATTTTCAAATAGTTAAAACTATATTTCTGATCTTTACAGCAAATTTGGTAATGGTAATTATATACAGCGAATGTGTGTTTCATCTCAATATCATTGATACCCGGATCACGTATTTAGTTTGTCACTGAATATTTCAATTTAGCCGGGTCAAATAATTTTTATGTTTCCCAGTGATTTATGGCAAATCCAAAATTACTATAATGCGTTTATTTAAACAAATAAGATATCATAGTAGAGAGTCTTTCGGTTAAAGTTTCCAAGACATGGGTCAGGAACGAGTAACAAAGGTGTTACTGGTGAGAGTGCTTTAAAATATCATACCGATTTTGCGTGAGTTCACAAAATACTGCTAAAAGCTGTCGATTGTTTTTGCCGCCACCACTATTTCAACCCCCTCTGTCGATTGCTGTTGAAGACTTCCCGCTAACGTCTGGTTTGACATTTCCCAAAAGATAGGGTTGCTAACCCTAAACCCAGCCAATCTTTCGCAATACTGGGGCTCAATCCCAAACTCTCCCGGTACAAAAAACCCTCTGCTTGAACACTTCCATTATCTCAGCGAAATTACGCAACGCATGAACATTAATGAAACTAATCATTGAGGTAATTGTTCATACAGTTTTTAATCACACAGCGATAAATGTGCTAATCGACAGACGTGACCATGCGTGCGTGCACGCAAGAATAGATATTATTTTTAGAATAATCGGCAAAAGAATTCGGAGAACAAAGCCCGTTTCGTGACTCACGCTTTCCGAAATCGTCGAACCAAAAAGCAAGCGTTAATCTTTCAACGTCAAAACCGTAATTATTTATTTGCTTTTTATCGGCGATATCCATATCCTAGACGTCATAGCAATACGATCCAACATCCATCCCAATTAACAATTTCGCGCGGCTTTTTAACAAGCTACTAACGCGGAAACAGATAAGTGCGTTTTGTTTAGGAGTTTCGTGTTTGTGCGATAAGGCGCGTAAACCTCTCGCGTTTTTCCGGTGAAACCTCCGGCTATCTGTTACGTGGCAAAATCGTTATTTATGTGCATTGAGCGATGCGATTCTCTTCAACAGTGTCAAACTTTCAGTGGAGAGGAAGTTTTATGAGTTATCCACACAGACGCGTACGCACGCACGCATGCACACACGCAAGCAAGCACAGATGCACGCACACCCACACTCACCCCCATACATATATATGTATTATATACACACACATACACATACACACACATAAACAAAAATAAACACAGACACACATACACGCAGACACGCACACACGCAGACACGCACACACGCAGACACGCACACACGCACACACGCACACACGCACACACGCACACACGCACACACGCACACACGCACACACGCACACACGCACACACGCACACACGCACACACGCACACACGCACACACGCACACACGCACACACGCACACACGCACACACGCACACACGCACACACGCACACACGCACACACGCACACACGCACACACGCACACACGCACACACGCACACACGCACACACGCACACACGCACACACGCACACACGCACACACGCACACACGCACACACGCACACACGCACACACGCACACACGCACACACGCACACACGCACACACGCACACACGCACACACGCACACACGCACACACGCACACACGCACACACGCACACACGCACACACGCACACACGCACACACGCACACACGCACACACGCACACACGCACACACACACCAATAACTTTTCCACGCGCACACTGAATATAATATGATTGCACTTAATACCCACAACGGTCGGATTGCACGCCACACGGACTGCATACTGTCTAGTATACGGATGACCAGTCTGTTAAATCATGCTAATTATAATTACTTTATAATAATCAGAAACACAGCCGCGTAGAGATGAAGGTCAAACGTCGAACACCCACATCCTCTCCACCCCCTCTCTGTCACACACATTCTCTCCACCCCCTCTCTGTCACACACATTCTCTCCACTCCCTCGCTTTGTCCCCCTCTCTCTCTCATTCACTCATTCTCTCTCTTTCAACAATGTAAATAAAATATGACGAAACAGATGAACGGTTCAGACTAAGGGGCAAACAAGTATTGTTTAACTTAGCAATCAATACATATTAACAAGTAAATTAGCAGGAAAAAACTTTCAGTTAAATGGCCTCAGCTCGGTAAGAAGCCGTGTGACATGGTCATGTCCGCTGTTCAGACTGGAAGGAGGAAGACAAACTACCGAAGCGTGAAGAGGCGAATATGAAAACTGGAGAGATCATAGTCTGGCAGTATTCGCATACAGATCTACGTTTCACACTGATGTAGATTGATATCATTACCCAGCAGGATTAGTAGTCACCGTTGTTGTCTGTTTAGTTGCAGTAGCGTAATCTAGCGACGACCGACAAGTGAACGACAAGTGGCGCCGTCTACTGACCAAATTCGTAGTGAAATTGTATTTGTATAAAACTGGTGGAAACAACCAATACTATTATTGTAACGCATCTATATTGTACAGATGCATATATTGTATGGGCGCTGCCAACAGTTTCGTCGATTAAGTCTTTCAGTCTGTCGTTCGGTCGGTCGGTCTGGCGGTCTGGCGGTCTGTCGATCTGTCGGTCTGTCGGTCTGTCGGTCTGTCGGTCTGTCGGTCTGTCGGTCTGTCGGTCTGGCGGTCTGTCGGTCTGTTGGTCTGTCGGTCTGCCTGCCGGTCTATCGGTCTGTCGGTCGGTCGGTCTGGCGGTCTGTCGATCTGTCGGTCTGTCGGTCTGTCGATATGTCGGTCTGTCGGTCTGTCTGTCTGTCTGTCTGTCGGTCTGTCGGTTTGTCGGTCTGTCGGTCTGTCGGTCTGTCTTTCGGTCGGTCGGTCGGTCGGTCTGTCGGTCTGTCGGTCTGTCGGTCTGTCGGTCTGTCGGTCTGTCGGTCTGTCGGTCTGTCGGTCTGTCGGTCTGTCGGTCTGTCTGCCGGTCTGTCGGTCTGTCGGTCTGTCGGTCTGTCTTTCGTTCGGTCGGTCTGGCGGTCTGTCGGTCTGTTGGTCTGTCGGTCTGTCTGCCGGTCTGTCGGTCTGTCGGTCGGTCGGTCTGGCGGTCTGTCGATCTGTCGGTCTGTCGGTCTGTCGGTCTGTCGGTCTGTCGGTCTGTCTGTCTGTCGGTCTGTCGGTCTGTCGGTCTGTCGGTCTGTCTTTCGGTCGGTCGGTCGGTCGGTCGGTCGGTCGGTCTGTCGGTCTGTCGGTCTGTCGGTCTGTCTGCCGGTCTGTCGGTCTGTATTTCGGTCGGTCTGTCGGTCTGTCGGTCTGTCGGTCTGTTGGTCTGTCTTTCGGTCGGTCGGTCTGTCGGTCTGTCTGCCGGTCTGTCGGTCTGTCGGTCTGTCGGTCTGTCTTTCGGTCGGTCGGTCTGTCGGTCTGTCGTTCTGTCGGTCTGTCTGCCTGTCTGTCGGTCTGTCGGTCTGTTGGTCTGTCTTTCGGTCGGTCGGTCTGTCGGTCGGTCGGTCGGTCTGTCGGTCTGTCGGTCTGTCGGTCTGTCGGTCTGTCGGTCTGTCGGTCTGTCGGTCTGTCGGTCTGTCGGTCTGTCGGTCTGTCGGTCTGTCGGTCTGTCGGTCTGTCGGTCTGTCGGTCTGTCGGTCTGTCGGTCTGTCGGTCTGTCGGTCTGTCGGTCTGTCTTTCGGTCGGTCGGTCTGGCGGTCTGTCGGTCTGTTGGTCTGTCGGTCTGTCTGCCGGTCTGCCGGTCTGTCGGTCTGTCGGTCGGTCGGTCGGTCTGGCGGTCTGTCGATCTGTCGGTCTGTCGATCTGTCTGTCTGTCGGTCTGTCGGTCTGTCGGTCTGTCTGTCTGTCGGTCTGTCGGTCTGTCGGTCTGTCGGTCTGTCGGTCTGTCGGTCTGTCGGTCTGTCGGTCTGTCGGTCTGTCGGTCTGTCTTTCGGTCGGTCGGTCGGTCTGTCGGTCTGTCGGTCTGTCGGTCTGTCGGTCTGTCTGCCGGTCTGTCGGTCTATCGGTCTGTCGGTCTGTCTTTCGGTCGGTCGGTCTGTCGGTCTGTCTGCCGGTCTGTCGGTCTGTCTGTCTGTCTGTCGGTCTGTTGGTCTGTCTTTCGGTCGGTCGGTCGGTCTGTCGGTCTGTCGGTCTGTCGGTCTGTCTGCCGGTCTTTCGGTCTGTTGGTCTGTCTTTCGGTCGGTCGGTCTGTCGGTCTGTCTGCCGGTCTGTCGGTCTGTCTGCCGGTCTGTCGGTCTGTCAGTCTGTCAGTCTGTCGGTCTGTCGGTCTGTCGGTCTGTCGGTCTGTCTTTCGGTCGGTCGGTCTGTCGGTCTGTCTGCCGGTCTGCCGGTCTGCCGGTCTGTCGGTCTGTCGGTCTGTCGGTCGGTCGGTCTGTCGGTCTGTCGGTCTGTCGGTCTGTCGGTCTGTCGGTCTGTCGGTCTGTCGGTCTGTCGGTCTGTCGGTCTGTCGGTCTGTCGGTCTGTCGTGTGCGTGTGCGTGTGCGTGTGCGTGTGCGTGTGCGTGTGCGTGTGCGTGTGCGTGTGCGTGTGCGTGTGCGTGTGCGTGTGCGTGTGCGTGTGCGTGTGCGTGTGCGTGTGCGTGTGCGTGTGCGTGTGCGTGTGCGTGTGCGTGTGCGTGTGCGTGTGCGTGTGCGTGTGCGTGTGCGTGTGCGTGTGCGTGTGCGTGTGCGTGTGCGTGTGCGTGTGCGTGTGCGTGTGCGTGTGCGTGTGCGTGTGCGTGTGCGTGTGCGTGTGCGTGTGCGTGTGCGTGTGCGTGTGCGTGTGCGTGTGCGTGTGCGTGTGCGTGTGCGTGTGCGTGTGCGTGTGCGTGTGCGTGTGCGTGTGCGTGTGCGTGTGCGTGTGCGTGTGCGTGTGCGTGTGCGTGTGCGTGTGCGTGTGCGTGTGCGTGTGCGTGTGCGTGTGCGTGTGCGTGTGCGTGTGCGTGTGCGTGTGCGTGTGCGTGTGCGTGTGCGTGTGCGTGTGCGTGTGCGTGTGCGTGTGCGTGTGCGTGTGCGTGTGCGTGTGCGTGTGCGTGTGCGTGTGCGTGTGCGTGTGCGTGTGCGTGTGCGTGTGCGTGTGCGTGTGCGTGTGCGTGTGCGTGTGCGTGTGCGTGTGCGTGTGCGTGTGCGTGTGCGTGTGCGTGTGCGTGTGCGTGTGCGTGTGCGTGTGCGTGTGCGTGTGCGCGTGCGCGTGCGCGTGCGCGTGCGCGTGCGCGTGCGCGTGCGCGTGCGCGTGCGCGTGCGCGTGCGCGTGCGCGTGCGCGTGCGCGTGCGCGTGCGCGTGCGCGTGCGCGTGCGCGTGCGCGTGCGCGTGCGCGTGCGCGTGCGCGTGCGCGTGCGCGTGCGCGTGCGCGTGCGCGTGCGCGTGCGCGTGCGCGTGCGCGTGCGCGTGCGCGTGCGCGTGCGCGTGCGCGTGCGCGTGCGCGTGCGCGTGCGCGTGCGCGTGCGCGTGCGCGTGCGCGTGCGCGTGCGCGTGCGCGTGCGCGTGCGTGTGCGTGTGCGTGTGCGTGTGCGTGTGCGTGTGCGTGTGCGTGTGCGTGTGCGTGTGCGTGTGCGTGTGCGTGTGCGTGTGCGTGTGCGTGTGCGTGTGCGTGTGCGTGTGCGTGTGCGTGTGCGTGTGCGTGTGCGTGTGCGTGTGCGTGTGCGTGTGCGTGTGCGTGTGCGTGTGCGTGTGCGTGTGCGTGTGCGTGTGCGTGTGCGTGTGCGTGTGCGTGTGCGTGTGCGTGTGCGTGTGCGTGTGCGTGTGCGTGTGCGTGTGCGTGTGCGTGTGCGTGTGCGTGTGCGTGTGCGTGTGCGTGTGCGTGTGCGTGTGCGTGTGCGTGTGCGTGTGCGTGTGCGTGTGCGTGTGCGTGTGCGTGTGCGTGTGCGTGTGCGTGTGCGTGTGCGTGTGCGTGTGCGTGTGCGTGTGCGTGCGTGTGTGCGTGTGTGCGTGCGTGCGTGCGTGTGTGTGTGTGTGTGAGTGTGCGTGTGTGTTTAATGTGTGTGATCGTCCAAGTTCCAAAGTTTCCCAAGGGTGTACGTAGTACTACATTCATACTATCATACATCCAGTACCGTAATTGTAATGTTCCGTCTAACCACAAGCAAGAATTGTCTACACAAATGATGACACAAAATATGGCACAAAACCGCCAACTACTGCACTGGAAATAGTACGGGGCGGGTCGCCAATCTATAAATTAGTGTCTGATGATTAAAGGAATGCGACACTTTGATGTCGCGTGTTGTTTAAGCCCGCTGCAGTGGCTGTGTCGCGATTAATTCTCCGGTCGGTTTAGCAACGCGTTCACCCGGGACGTGTTTACGATTGCCGGGATGAAAAATCGCCGCCAGAACTTGCAACGCAAAATAAAGCCCCGTAAATAAATCTGACAGATGTCACGTGCCGCGATCACCAAGCTAGGATGCAGACGTGGAAAATCAATCGATGGCAGTGTCCGTGGTCTCGACTCCACGGCATCTCCGTCGACCACCATCCGTATCAACGACCAGCATGCGCTACGGGCTCTGATTCAGCGATGGATCGGGCTTGTGTCTCCGGTGAGCGCGGGTCGGTCGATGCCGTCGTAGGCTGGTAACAGATGATCTCACAACGATCGTTACCCGTGTAGGTGAAACAAAAGGTAAGTTCTTACATAGCGCGGTATGCAGTAGCGTAATAGGCGGTGGCTATGGCTTCGGACTCTCAACTAAGAGTATCCGGGTTCGGGGATCCTGCGCTGCCGTGTCGAATCTTGGACAAGTTTGTATTGCATTGTTCCCGTTCACTCAGCTCTATGAATGAGTACCTGGTGGTAGACACTGGTGGATGTTTGTATAAAAAATTGTCTTCGCGTGTTAATTACAACGTGACTGAATGCTTCCCGGAGAAGTCAAGATAGAATTCGATTGAACAGGTCTGCCAGCGAGTAAAGTGTAAAGCGCTTTGAGCATTCCGGAGTGTTATATATTGCGCTATATAAAAAAAAGAGTTTACTTTTCTCCTGTCATAGGGAGTGGACAAAACACTT
>OZ024863.1:19972000-19977000 GCA_964017155.1 Oasisia sp. SBJ-2009
ATCAACAGTCTCCAAATCCTTCTAACCTCTGCTGTTGTTCTCAAGTCTCCTCCCCCTCTTTCCGGATTCCTCTTCATGCAGTCCACCCATCGCATCGCGTAACATACTAAAGTAACTGTAATCACGGCGTCGACTGCCTACGTCAACGTGAGGCATGGAGGTTCTTATAATATCATTGATACCACTTGTGCCAACGGCCGGGTCCGTAATGGAATGATGCAGCCCCGATGAGCGATCGATAGCCGCCTGCACTGCCTGCACTGGACGGTCTTGTCGTCAACGATGCAACAAGTCTGCAACGAACGAGCCATCGACGCTAGACGGTGCCCGCGAGAGGAACCCATGAATAATTCCAGGAGTGCGAGTTGGCGTGCGCCAGTTCATCCGACTGCCTTCACCGGCGCCTCTCGCGCCTCGGTTCCCGGAGTCATCAATACTCTTTAATTATGGAAGTGGGTTTTGCTGTACCGCCGACGTTTCGTGGCACACTGCCGGCGCCATGTTGCCCTCGACGCGATATTCTCGAAGCGTAACGAGACCAGACAAGTGCGCGCGGAAGCGGTCACACATATGCACACATATGCGCACATATCCACACATATGCACACATATGCACACATATGCACACATATGCACACATATGCACACATATGCACACATATGCACACGTATGCACACGTAGGCACACGTAGGCACACGTAGGCACACGTAGGCACACGTAGGCACACGTAGGCACACGTAGGCACACGTAGGCACACGTAGGCACACGTAGGCACACGTAGGCACACGTAGGCACACATAGGCACACATAGGCACACATAGGCACACATAGGCACACATAGGCACACATAGGCACACATAGGCACACATAGGCACACATAGGCACACATAGGCACACATAGGCACACATAGGCACACATAGGCACACATAGGCACACATAGGCACACATAGGCACACATAGGCACACATAGGCACACATAGGCACACATAGGCACACATAGGCACACATAGGCACACATAGGCACACATAGGCACACATAGGCACACATAGGCACACATAGGCACACATAGGCACACATAGGCACACATAGGCACACATAGGCACACATAGGCACACATAGGCACACATAGGCACACATAGGCACACATAGGCACACATAGGCACACATAGGCACACATAGGCACACATAGGCACACATAGGCACACATAGGCACACATAGGCACACATAGGCACACATAGGCACACATAGGCACACATAGGCACACATAGGCACACATAGGCACACATAGGCACACATAGGCACACATAGGCACACATAGGCACACATAGGCACACATAGGCACACATAGGCACACATAGGCACACATAGGCACACATAGGCACACATAGGCACACATAGGCACACGCACACGCACACGCACACGCACACGCACACGCACACGCACACGCACACGCACACGCACACGCACACGCACACGCACACGCACACGCACACGCACACGCACACGCACACGCACACGCACACGCACACGCACACGCACACGCACACGCACACGCACACGCACACGCACACGCACACGCACACGCACACGCACACGCACACGCACACGCACACGCACACGCACACGCACACGCACACGCACACGCACACGCACACGCACACGCACACGCACACGCACACGCACACGCACACGCACACGCACACGCACACGCACACGCACACGCACACGCACACGCACACGCACACGCACACGCACACGCACACGCACACGCACACGCACACGCACACGCACACGCACACGCACACGCACACGCACACGCACACGCACACGCACACGCACACGCACACGCACACGCACACGCACACGCACACGCACACGCACACGCACACGCACACGCACACGCACACGCACACGCACACGCACACGCACACGCACACGCACACGCACACGCACACGCACACGCACACGCACACGCACACGCACACGCACACGCACACGCACACGCACACGCACACGCACACGCACACGCACACGCACACGCACACGCACACGCACACGCACACGCACACGCACACGCACACGCACACGCACACGCACACGCACACGCACACGCACACGCACACGCACACGCACACGCACACGCACACGCACACGCACACGCACACGCACACGCACACGCACACGCACACGCACACGCACACGCACACGCACACGCACACGCACACGCACACGCACACGCACACGCACACGCACACGCACACGCACACGCACACGCACACGCACACGCACACGCACACGCACACGCACACGCACACGCACACGCACACGCACACGCACACGCACACGCACACGCACACGCACACGCACACGCACACGCACGCACGCGCACACACACACGCACACGCACGCACGCACACACGCACACACACACACACACACACGCCCACGCCTATATAATGTATTTATACATGTTCACGGCGTAGGTAATTTACTTATTGCGGACGTTCTGTGTAAGATCATTCAGGTCTTACGTACCTACTCCTGTTTTGATAGCTATGCCTCTGCATTGTGGCCGGGTAGACAATTGATTTTTAATAACGTTTTTTGAATCTTTTGAATCTTTGAATCTTTCACCCCGCAAAATGAGCATAGTTGGATTCACAAACATTGGATTGGCTTTCAATGGGTGCCTCTATATTCCACGACGTATGCTCATTTGTTCAGCTTGCTTCTTTCTTCCAAAACGATCAAGTTGGGTCATCGTGTACAGTTCTCTTTAGTCTTCATAGTCTTCAAGTGGGCGAGACTGTGACGTCACACCCCCCGCTCATGACATTGTAAATCAATCATGTCTCCCCTGAGCCTATACTCAGTAATCTCTGGTGCCGATACGTATTATCTCCTGGGACGTTCCTGGCATTCCAGATTATATATATATATATATATATATATATATATATATATATATATACATATAATATTTATGTAACTATGTAACAAATAACATCATAATACTACTATTTATGTAGTGTATGCTGCTCTTTTCAGCTTTCACTACATACACGTGTTTTCTGGATATATTAAAGAGAACTAAATAATAATATTGACTTTCTTAATTGGTTTCTGGTATGTATGACTGGACACTGGAGTTGTCATTACTGCAAAAATGTACTTCGTCTTGTTTGGACCCAGCCTATATGCGCCATCTTGTGCAGACAGTTGGCTGTCACTGACGTCCTGAATATGACAGATAGGGGGAATATTTATAGTGTCTGTCGTTTCGTTTAGGACAGGCGGATAAATGTCAGACGTTCCTGGCCGTGCAAATATATTCAGCAGTTTCAGCTGATATGGCCATGTCGATGGGGCTGTGGCGCAATTCCCAACGCTATAATAGTATTACTCTTCTTTCCCGGGGATCAACTTATTCTGATTGTTTGGTAATTACCCAAAGGAAGCACTCCGGCAGTACTTCCACATTTTTTTTTCAAATAGGATTTAGTCAAGTTATCGATAATACTATATAATCTTCGCTTTTCATCAAGTTATGTATTCCCGTATTTGTGCTACATTTTCGCATGGGAATATTGTTAGTGCTGTTTTGGATTATGTTTGATTAGTTTCAAGATGACCTTTTCATATTAAAGCAAGTTAAGGCAAGTTCTTGTATAGCGCAGTATACAATCCTCAGGACCGTCCAAAGCGGTTTATAATTCCCTTCCCTGACAGACCTGTTCATTCAGAAACCATTTCGGCTTCCCTGGGAAGCATCCATCCATATGCTATAATTAATGCGCGAAGACTGCTCGTACACATATCCACCACTGTCTGTAGTCAGGTACTCATTTATACAGCTGAGTGAACTGGAGCAACGTAGAGTGAAAAAACATCGCAGTACAGCCTTCGAACCCGTGTTCTCGTAGTCGAGAGTCCGAAGCTCTACCCCTGAGCCATTGCGCTCTGCGAGCATATTGCATCTGCGCCTTGCTTGTCATTATTCTCACTCAGACACAACGTAGGGCTAACAACGCCAGCTGTCTCCCAATATCTTCCGTTTCCTGAACCTTCTTCCGCCTTCTGTTGTTTTCTTTATTTTACCACGATTGTTTTATCTCCATAGGAAACGGGCTTTCACGCATCTGTCCAATACCATTACATGTTAATGCATTGTTTTCCAGTGTCATTAAACGTAAATATACACACATCCCTGGAGATTGCAACTGTCTACGTCACATGTATTTAGAATGGCCTCCGTTTGATCTTAATCATGCTTGGTTAATTTCGTTGTTTGCTTCACATCGGTGAAGCATTTGTGTTGTGGACATCGACCTGCTGGTCTCGCGTGATATGTTGAGTCTGTTGTCAGTTGTTTCTCCTGATTTAATCTTTTGTAGTATTTGCTTCTATTATATTGAGCAGGTTTAATTATTAGTATAACGTAAATTTTTTTTAATATGAAGTACATTTACATGTTTGCAAGATTATTGTAGAATTCGGAACCGAAGCCGAGATACATGATGAAGGTTGTCTTTGTTTTACAGATGCCTTGATTTGAAGAAACTCGCCCACGCACGAACGTACGTACACGTGTTGCCACTTTGTACATTTGTATCCTGTTTTTCTTAAATGGTGCATTTATAGAATGTTTAGTAATCCTAGCTATTTATTTAATCATAATAATCTAAGAAAACAAACTAATATGTATTGAATAGGAAATTCGAAATGTCACGAAGATACTAAAACTGTGGATAATAACTGTTAAATAGCGCATTCTCTCTATCTGTGCGCTGTCTGTTTTCGCCTACTTCACAACATTTTGTCAAGCGAAACAAGTTACATTTGACCTGTTCGACATTCGACGTTCGAGGCAGAAAACATTTAGCGTTGGCAAAACGCACGGCGAGAATCGGGTTATGAAGGAATGTTTCGAAACTAATTAGACCCGGCGTTTCTATGGAAATCTTGTTATTTTAACCGAGGACAGGCGAATGCGAC
>OZ024863.1:19979500-20007000 GCA_964017155.1 Oasisia sp. SBJ-2009
CACATCACATCACATCACATCACATCACATCACATCACATCACATCACATCACATCACATCACATCACATCACATCACATCACATCACATCACATCACATCACATCACATCACATCACATCACACCACACCACACCACACCACACCACACCACACCACACAACACAACACAACACAACACAACACAACACAACACAACACAACACCACACCACACCACACCACACCATTTCCCACTTTTTCTAGCGCCATCGATATAACCAAGGAATAGTAATTTTAGTAATCGAACGACAACCTCCGTGGCAATTCTATTTGATATTCACTCCAGTGATGAAATGTGATGCACTGCATGGGGAACTGGCGATTGTGACATCGTTACCAACGTGTGAATGGGTTCAGTGAAAGGCCTGCCAACAACAAAATGTAATTGAGACACAAATGTGACAGCACAAAAGCATACTGGTCGTGTGCAGGACCGTGCGTGATACGAGTTGACATCTATATATAAAGGCGTGAAAGCATTCACGGAATGCGCGTCCACGTCTTGAAATGACACGACAAATATCTGAAGTGGCAGACTGGTAAACAAAGGCACTCACCAGCTATCACTTACACATCATGGTTCTGACGGAATGTTTTAGTTCAGACTGCCCAGTCCTTCGATCTGACCGCGTGTTAGATGTACAGGGATCGTCTAGATTCTAGGCTATGGATCGTAATGGACGGGGAAGGAATTTCTGGTAGTCTAACACCACAAGATAACATCACGAGATTTGACATAATTCAATATGAGTTACGCATGAAATATGTACACAAATCGACCCGTATCGAGAAGGCTCTTTAAGGAGGCAACCTGTTCCTTGTGTTTTAATGAATTAGTAGTACATTTAGTGTCAATCTTCAAATTATACAGAGTAATGAATATCAATGATTTATTTATAGCTGATGCTGCTAAATTACTCTAAAGGATTATTGGTATTATTAATGTGGTTTACTTCCTATTGTATCTTAGTGAAAGTAGTTTGTTTTATTGTAACGTATATACATTTAATTGTAATTCAGTATGACATATTTTCCCTTTGTAGCGCCTTGGAACGAGCATTTTACTTGGATACATGGCGCGTAATAAATGCTTATAATATATTGATGTTTACGCAACATTTTTAGCTTATGTTTATTTATTATTTATTTTGATTAATATATTTATTTATTTTGATTATAGTTATTTTTAAAGTGTACTTATTGTTGTTTTAATGAAGTAATATATAAGGCGCTATGAACGCCATGGATATATGCATTATATAAAATGAAAATTATTATTATACTTCATTATCATGCGGTCTCGCTTGCAGGCTCGCGAGAGTTCGCGCGAGACCTGAGCCTGCTGCGCCGCTACCACGTGACGCACGTGCTCAACACGACGACGGAGCTGGAGGACGTCTTCCCGACGCTGCTGCGCTACCGGCGCGTGCCGCTCGCCGACCTGCCCACGGCGCCCCTGCGCGACCACCTCGCCGCCGCCGTGAGCTTCATCGACGCTGCCCGCTCCGGTGGCGGGCGCGTGCTCGTGCACTGCTATTACGGCCACTCTCGCTCGGCGGCCGTCGTCATTGCCTACCTCATCGAGTCCGAGCGACTGCGCTACGACGACGCGCTCGCCTACTTGCAGGTAGCCCCGAGTAGTACTCCTTCAATAAATTAGTGGAATACACCAAGCCATTGTATCAGTAACATTTAGTATTTTTAGAAATCATTTTAATACCGAATCATAATTATTTATTCGTAAGTCTATTTGAATTTATTTATTATTATTACGAATGCATTGTTCTTATTGTAATACAACTTATGTAATTTTTATTTTACTTTTATTTTACGTTTGTTTGTTTAATTGCTTCGCGCACAATTTTCAATATTTAAGTACGACATTAATTCATGTACAATTTTTTAACTATTTTTAGAAGAAGTAATATTAATACTCTTAGTTAGTTTACAATGGTAATAAAAATAACAAACTTAATAAATACAATTTTTTTTATTAATACAATAATGTCATTAATTAAACTACAATTACATAACTATTACATAATTACGTTAACAATTCAACTATCAATGACAACACCGTCGGGATAGTAATTCACATATCGTCCTTAACTCTTCAGTTGCTTCGTCCTGACGTGCGACCGAACGCCGGCTTTGAGAAGCAGCTACGGGAGTACGAACGAGAGCGAGCGAGTCGCACACAGAGGCACGAGACACGTGGACGGACCCGTCGGCCGAAGAGTGCCGAGCATCGTTCCTCTCAAACCACGCAAGAACCTGCCAATCTCGACAGAATCGCCAAGTCTTCCAGTACAGTTCAAACGACGTGTGACAGGTGACAGCGAAGACATTTACGCGGATTGTGGTCAGACAGAAACAGAGACGATTGCAATATTCGGTTGATTTACTGTATTAAGATATGAACGTTCCTTACGATAATCGGACGTGTTAGAATTTCGGAAAGTGAATATAGTGTATATTAAATGTATTAAGTTTGCTATTACAAGGCGTTGATGTAGCTAACGTGTGTGTACCAAAATCGTGAAAGTCGTGACATCGTAATACATGGTAGGCTTGTTGTTGGTTTTGAATCCTAGAGTTACCACCTCTGAAAACCCCCTTTCTACAGCGTCTAGCGTGTCTTGCAAACACCGTACAACATATAAATGAACACAGGAACCGGACATGAGATAACAGTTCCCCATTAAGAGATACTGTTTCGAAATGTACATTCTCGAAAGTCTGAGTGGTGAATTTTCGAACATTTGCGTCTGATGTATCACATGCGGCCTGCATCAACGATTCTATACATACGCATTAAACAGGAATGTCTTTGATTGCATGGAAGTTAAACTATTAGTAATTGACTTTGAGGTCACCGTTGAGAACAGCGTCTAAAGTCGCAAACACGATGTATTCATAATGGTAAGCAATGTGTGACTTTTATGTCGTATTACACGCGGAGAGATGGAGAGACCGGACGTTATTTGTAATGTTATGACGCGTTAACCTTCATTATTGTCAACTAGGTGGCAGCACTATATTTGCGTTAACGTCATCTTATTGAGACTCCGCGATATCGCGCTGTAGCGCTTACATTTTTCCGGCGTTATAAACATTCCGATTGACGTTTCTGCGCATGCGCAATAAATATAAAATCATCAATGTGCAGCGAAAGGACAAAGCATTTGTGGCATACATACCATGGGTTGTTCGTTAGGATGTATATCACCTCTCAGCGAAGTTATTTGTCGCAAATTAACACGAGGCAAGCACATTTTGAGGCATATTTTGATAGCAAGCGTAAATCACGTGACTGTAGTGCGCCATAATCCGTGACAGTGATTTGTAAAACACGTGATATTTTATTGCATTGAACGACATTTTAAGAAACTCTTCACAGTAATCATCACAGGAGAGTTAATAATAATAATAACACAAGTTTTATTAGCAATTCAACTGAGTTGGATTGACATTACAATAGGTTACAATTAACTCATCAAAGCATCATACAAATACAATAGAAATTCATTTGATACTGCAAATCATACCATATTAATAGCATTTTTACTGACAGTTGTATAAAGCCCACGGTATAAAGGAGTTACGGAATCTATTCATTCTAGTAACTGGTAACGGGTACACATTTTCTTGTATAATATTATACTCGGTATGTCTTTTGTCAGGCAGCAGATAATTTAATCTATGTGTGCCGACTTTAATTTTATCAAAATATTTTTAACAAATGCTCTCCCGTCTTACATTCAACGTTTCCAGGTTAACACGTCTGAGTATCTCCGCGTAACCCAATCCAGGAAAAATACATTTTAATGCCCTTTTTTGTATAACTTCTATATTGTCGGACAAATATTGGGGCAAGTTAGTGTGCCATACAGGACATGCATATTCTAGAACCGGTCTCACCACACTAACATATACACTGACCAGATCTTTCTGTGTAATCCCTGCATGCTTTAACTAATATAACATGTACAAGCGTTTACCAGCTTTTTTGACAATAGTATCTACGTGTTTGTTCCATGTAAGATCCTGAGAAATGGTCACACCTAATAGTTTGGCATGGCAAACTTGTGCTACATCCCCCCATCAATTTTTTTATTCGGGATAGTGCTTCTGAAATTGCCATCTTGTGCAAAACTAATGATTATTTCTTTTGATTTTTCCGAATTAATTTTCATGTCATTCTGTTCTGCCCACCTAGCAGCAATATCAACCGACTCTTGTATAACAGACACACCCTTTCTGTCGCATATTTCAAATAACGTACTATCATCTACATACTTATATAGTGGAACAGTCGTTCTGAAATCATTTATGTAAACAAGGAAACACTTAGGTCCAGACAATGTCCCTTGCGGTACTCCCCCATTGGGATGACCAGAATAGGAATATTAATTTCCTATTTTTACTCGTTGAGCTCTGTCTAATAGAAATGTTGCCACCCATCTTAAAATATGTGCGGGCAACCCATACGATTGTAGATTATCTAGCAACAAATGATGATTAATAAGGTCAAAGGCTTTGCTAAAGTCTAGCATTACAACTCTGACATAAGAATTCAATTTATCTGTCGCCTTATACCACATATGAACCAGCTCGACAAGAACATCTGTTGTGGACGTTCCGCCAATTCCTCCAAATTGCTTAGCATCAATTTCACCTTCAATTGTTTCATCCACCCATTTAATTATTATTGATTCAAACACCCTGGCAGCTATTGGAGTTAGTGAAATTGGTCTAATGTCTTTTTCAATCGACACAGGGGGGCTTGTTTTTGGCAACGGTATTACACTGGCCATTTTCTATTCCATAGGGAGTACACCTTCTCTTAGGGAATTGTTAAAAATAGCAGTTAATGGAGGGGCGAGAACATTTGCAAGGTTTCTTAACACCCACTGCAAACGCCAGTGTATGCAGTAAAACATTGAACGTAGTTTTTGAAATGGAAGAAAGTTTGTCCGGAGTCTATGCATATATTGGTTATTACAAACTAAGAACCTTCAACCAACTGTATATCTGAAAGTCAAATTGTTTGCATGTCATTGCATAATATCATTTGAGGTAAACTGCAAGAATAGTATCTATGTGTTTATTATGTTTAAAAGGTTTTCAAAAGAAGACTTGAGAGTCATATTATGTGAAATACGGTTATTATAAATATAATAATTTGTGAGATCTGATGGAATCTGATCGAGATGATTTAAAAGAACGGTTTATATATTTTTCAGGTACACTGAATGATCACCAAAGCTAAAATCGCTTTGGTCTTCAAACAACTTTGCCAAATAAATTCAACTTGGACTGGTTTGACTTCGCCGCTTGTTGTTTTGTTGCTGTATTCTAATCAATTACAGGCCTAACCTTTACGAAATTGTACAATCGTTAAACAGTGGACGTTTGAAAAGACCAACATTGCTAGCATGCATATTTTGCATCCCGGCTTTTGTTTAGTTCTCAAGTGCAGGCTGATGGATTTGTCATAACAAATTGCATGGCTGGATCCCAAACGAATATTGTTTGCAATTACATTAGCCACGAATACGCGTAAAAGCCAAATTACCAAGGCATTGTTGCGCGCATCGTTGACAATCCATTACTGACAATTCATTGGTGTTATTTATACCTAGGCATTAAACTGATGAGAAATTAAGAAATTAAACGTTTTGTCGCAACACATGCACACGATCACGCACACGCGTGTGCATGTATATGGAATGGACGGACGGATGGAATAGCTGGGGTGAAAGAATAGATGGCACATCCTGTCCATTCATATGCGACTATCTTACTAAATATTTAACTAATGTATTAATACGAGCGAGAGAGCATATGGGACACTGGCTATACTTCTACTACCACAATATTGTGCCTCAACGAGCCGACACTGAACCCCAAAGCAGTGATGTCACAAGTGTGTCCCGGTTAGATGACGATATCCACTATGTTATTTCAAATAAAGTCTTTCAATCCTGGCTTTCTTCAATTGATCTCCATGAAGACCTCGTGCACGTTATAAGCTGGAGTCAGAACTACTACAATCCTACACCCCTTGCGATAGCATTCTATCCATTTTGCATTTAAACTATATTAATAAGGAGTTTTTAAGGAAATATGTGAAAATTATAAAAGAAGCATGGAAGATGATAGATGCATGTACAATCTGTTTTTAGATATAAAACATTATATGATTTTATGGTAACGTAATTCGAATTGGATTACTCTGATACAGTTCGTAATGAGAACGCTATTTTATGGCCACGAAAAAATTACCGCCATCTTGGTGTTTAATTGGTGAAAGGGATTTTTCAGTAAGTACTCCCAAATGAATATTCTTGCAAATTTTGGCGATTGTATCACAAAGTGAACGATTCGGCGAACATTACACTAATTCAGTGTAACATGTTTAAAACTAATATCAGTTTTCAAACGTGAAATTACAATTTGAAGAACTGGTCACACCAGTGGTCACAATCTGATAGCGATTTATTAGGATAGCACAGCGAACCAAAGCCAGTAATATTGTTTTAGTGATAAAACGAGTTTATAACATTTCAGTGACTATATGTTCTCTTATTATATATCCATTCACGTTCACTGTTGGTTAACTTGAATAAACATGGTCAATAGAGCAATGTTAAAGGGAAAACAAAGGCAACGGTTTGGTGATATGGGCCTAATAGAGCTACGAAAAACTAACAATTTCCAACCTCAATCACATTTTTAACGTCAGCGGTTTTTAGAACATATATCTATAGAAAGTCTATGGAAAACGCCATATTAGAAAAACAGTGACGTATGAGACTCGCCGCCACTGATAGGCCAGTGGTTGTCGTAATATACTTCTTGGCAACTCCGTCGGGTGGCGCTGTGACTTTTCGCTCACAAAAGAGCGTAAATAATAACATGGATTTTCTGATTCTTCGTCTGACGGAAATAGCACGGATTCAGAAGTGGCTGGATATAGATTTCCTGTGTTGTCAGACAGACCAGATGTGCGTGGTGGTGAAGACCCAAGGGAAATTGAAATGACGAGAAGAGAAACAACCAGTCCAGAGGCAGACACGGCATCGCCATCGACTGGTGTCAACAATGACATGTACTGTCCGACCTAACCATGAAAACGACCGCCAGCAGCCGCCAAACTTCTCATCACTTGTCTTACATACATATACATACACTATGTTATAAAATAAAATCACTTGCATTCCTCTAACGAAGAAAATTCACAAAAGTAACTCGATCGCAGATCCCGTCGGCAACTCAGGCTCTTCGGTTACCGTAACATCGCTATAAAAGTTAGATTTACACAAAATAACGTTAGACGGCGCGGTGGTGCACGCGAATATTTATAAACTTTATTTACTGCATTCGCACGCGCGTAATAGTTTAATTAGTCAAGTAATAATTAATTATTATCATTACAAAGATCTTCAGAAAATGTTAAGTTTTCTTATAATATAATTACAATATTTTTTTTCTTATAGCGCCAAATCCATAATTGTTTGTGGCGCTTCACAATATGATGTTATTAAAATATATGCAATAAGAAGAATGCTACCCACAGGTAATATTAAAAAAAAAAAATGCATGTGTTTGCATAAAATTACGTGTTGTTCGATGATGTCACATTGTTAATTTTCAGAATATTTCTATAAACATCCCGCGTGTACTGCAAGCATGCAAGCTTATATTATATAAACGATGTTTTTAACAATGATAACGAAACAATAACATATTATTATTTTTGAATGCTCCAAAACTTTAATTTTTTTCTACCATCATATATTTCCCATATTATATTCATATTCTGCTTAAATTTCAGTGATTTATTGTCCCGATAATTAATACAGTGTTTTGTCCAAAAATAATTATTATTACATATCTGGTGGTGGAAATATAATTCATGAGTAGAAAAATGTATAGCTTCAATAATATTTTCTTATGCATACTGTGTGTATGTGCTGAATGAAAATTATTGTTACGTCGTAATTATTTTACAATCTTAATTATTTATTACCTTTACATTAATTTACCACTATTGTTGTTATGGAATTTGTATGGGTTCTTTTTAATACTGATAGGTCACTTAGTTAATTACATAGATACACATATTTTCATTATTTATTTTGAAATATTATCTGTGGGTAGTATTCTTCTTATTGTATTTTTAATAACAGTATGTTGTGAAGCGCCACAACCAATTATGGATGTAACGCTATATAAATAAAATACTATATTATAATAAAACTTATAATTTCCTGCAAATCATAGTGATGATAATAATTAATTATTACTATATTATTTACAATTAATTAAACTATTTTGCGCGTGCGAATGCAGTAAGTAAAGTTTATCAATATTCGCGCGCACAAACGTGCCGTCTAATGGCATTTTGTGTAAGGCTATCTTATTTTTGCGATTTTACGGTAACGGCCAGCGGTCATCGAAATTGCCGTCGACATCAGCGCGTTTGTTTTATGGATTTTCTTCGTTAGAGGAATGCAAGTGATTTTATTTTATAACGTAGTGTATGTATATGTATGTAACATACGTTAGAATAAGTTTGGCGGCTGTTGGTGGTCGTTTTGATGGTTAGGTCAATCAAATTGGGTCGTCTTGGATCGGCGCTGTGTCTGTGACTGTCCCAACGAATCCACCGAAACACTGTTTCAGTTCTGCTCGATTCACAGGTTAACAAGAAGACATCTTAGTGATAATGTCTTTCACTGTACTGTTACCATAAGCGTATGAGGAACAGTGTGGCATATTGCTGTCGCGATTTCGTGGTAAACCGACGTAAGGCAACTTTTAGCGTACCGCTTGGCTCTCTGTCATGACAGCTGAACCAGCAGACGTCTCTCTGACGTATTACTTTTCCAAACTGCTGGGTTGTGATTGGTTGCAAGGTCCAAGATGGGCCGGTTCATGGTGTCGGTGATTTAGCTAGATTTTCCCACTTTAAGACCACTTTCTGAGGTAACCACTAACGTGAAAAATTGGATTGTAGATGCAAATGATTAGCTAGTGTAAACTCTTTTAGGTGCATAACACTAAACTGTTGCCTTTTTCACTTTAAGGTTTATACGCAGAAATGGTTCGTTATCAAAACGCGTGTTATTATTATAGCATTCTGTAGAAGAGAAGAATATTATTCAAATATCACGTTTAATGCAAATTAAATGTACGGTTCAGCACAAATGGCAGCCCATTCGGGGAAAAAACTTTAACCGACAAAGTACAAAATCGAACATCTCTATTATGACAGGATGAACCGTGGTAGGTTAACCTTTTGAACAAATCAATAAACGGTGACAGACAGCAAACTAGGATCCTAGGTTTATTTTTATCCTGATCTGCTGCGTCTGAAAACGAATGCTATAGCATGCAAATATTCTGTCAAATGATTCTGGAAGTTGCCAGACGGGAAGGGCGTTACTGATTGCAAGGTAAATCGTATTTGTTTTTGTATAAGACGTCCTCGAACTGTTGTATACCACGGGTTATTTTGTGCTAGTTTTTAGTTTGCTGTGTGTAAAGAGACGACGACCTAAGATTCAACATACTTGGCGTCAGACATGCAGGCACGATTTCTTCCTTTTGATATCACCAGATCAAAGCAGATCATTATAAGAAACAATCGTGCGTTTCAGCACACGGATAGTGTAATATGTTAGCGTTTCGCGTTTATTGATAGCGTGTGTGTGTTTTGTTTGTGTATGCGCGTGTGCATGTATATGTGTATGTCTATGTGTATGTCTATGTGTGGGGCGGGCATGTATAACATTGCCAATCACTAAACTGTAAATGCCTCCAGTCAGACACTCAGTTCGTCCGAAAATCACTGTTGCGAACGCAGCGAGTCATCGATGGAAAAGGGATATACAGTGCAATGCATCATCGAACGTCTCAATTAGAGAGGCGCGATAGACCAACACGTTGTCGACTGTCTGAGTTGAAGAGACGCGAGGTTGCCACTCATCGTCGCCTGTCTGAGGTGGAGAGACGTCACTGAACGGCTGATGCGAGAGATGCAGGGAAGGAAGACGGAAACAGCCAGGGACCCCAACAATACAGGTAGAGTGTGATTTCGACAATGTGTCGCCCGGTGTTTTCCCACCAAGTCCCCCTTTATGTAAAATATAATTGTTAGTAGAACTGAGAGGGGATCACTGCAGTTTAATTACATAAACCATAGAAATATAATTATTAAGAAGAATTTTGACAAACTGAAAAGTAAACACATGAAGATATTTTAGGGCAGCCCAATAAACCTGGTACATCGTTTACACAATATGTATATTATAACCGAATATTTCTTCGCTTACGGGAAATATCAATAATACAATAAAACTCTTTTTATTAGTGACATTTTCTTACCCAGTCATATTAAATTATATAACTGTTTCTAACAACATCCTGTGCGCCACTTAAATAATACGTTGACTGACATTTGATAACCAAGTGATATTGGAGTGCGCAACACGCCAAAAGAGCACGTTACGGCAGTGTGAACTTTCTTACATCTCAATGTCTGTAAACGGGAATTGCACAGTCGTTAAATAGGGGACGTTTGAATGGCTCGACATTGCTACCATGCATGTTTTGCATCCCGGCTTTTGTTTATTTCTCACGCGCAAGCTGGCGGATTTGTTGGTGATAAATTTAGCAATTAAACTTTATGTCGTAGCACATGCATTCGCAACAAATCAATACACGGCGACAGACAGCAAACTGGGATCCTATTTTTAGTCTGCATTGTGCGTCTGGAAACGAATCTTATCGCACGCAAATGTAACAGCCAAGTGATTATGGAAGTTGCCAGACGAGAAGGACGTTGCTGATTGCAAGGTAGATTGTTAATATTTTTATACGTTCTCGAGCTGCTGCATACAACGAGTTAATTTATGTTACTGTTTAATTTGTTGTGTGTAAAGGGTCGACGACTTAATATTCTACATACTTGGCGTCAGACAGGCAGGCACGATTTCTTCCTTTTGATATCACCATATTAAAGCAGATCATTATAAGAAACAGTCATGCGTTTCAGCACACGGATAATGTAAGATGTTAGAGCTTCGCGTTTATTGATGGCGTGTATGTTTTGCCTGTACATGCGTCTATGTATGTGTTTGTGTATGTGTGGGGCGCGCATTTATAACATTGACAATGACTAAACTGTAAACTGAACTGTCGGTGTTGGTCAACGATGACGCCAGTTGTGGAATTATTACTGGGTGTTGATGTTGGGCGTGAATTTAGACGATGCCTCCACTCAGACACTCAGTTCGTCCGAAAATCACTGCTGCGATCGCAGCGAGACATCGATGGAAAGCGGACACCCAGAGAGCTCTGAGTGCAATGCATCAACGAACGTCTCAATTAGAGAGGCGCGATGGAGCAACTCGTAGTCGACTGTCTGACGAGGAGAGACGTGTCCGTGCGGTGCATTGGCAAATGAGTGACACGGAGAGACGTGAGGCTGCCACTCATCGTCGTCTGTCTGAGGTGGAGAGACGTGTGACTGCCACTGAACGGCTGATGCGAGAGATGCAGGGAAGGAAGACTGAAGCAGCCAGGGGCCTCGACAATACAGGTAGAGTGTCGTTTAGACAAATGTCGTCCGGTGTTTTCCCATCAAGTAACTTTATTTAAAATATAATTGAAAGTGGACCTAAGATGTAGCGTAGGAGAAGGGATCATTGCAGTTTAGTTACATTGACCAATGTAATATAATAATAAAGAAGGATTCTGATGGATGAAAGGCAAAGCAATGAAGACATTCTTAGAGCAGCCCAATAAAGCAGAAAGATTCTTTACATGATCAGTATATCACAAACAAGCATTCTAGTCCGTCGGTAAATGCTAAATATTTCACGTTGGCTGTCATTTGATATACAAATGATATAAGAGTACATAATACGCCGAACGAACACATTATGGCAGTGTGCACATTCTTACATATAAAAAGGCAAAACTTGTGTTAACGAGATGCCAAAATATAAACTTCCAGACGTTTCGTTTACCACGATTTCACGGCTAGAAGGAGGCTCTCGATCCGAGATGGACGACGAAAGCAAGCCGGGGGGTCGCGCATTCAGTACCTTCTGCGAAACAACAACCTTTCATGGGCTTCGAAATGTATGTATATACACAATTTTATCGTTATGCACTTAGTCAGATATTGGTAAATATTACTGGAAAACACAGGTTTCAGTTGTTTAAAATACCCACCTTCCGATAAAGCAACGTAAACAAAGGCCTAGCAGCGGCTGTACTTTTTAAGAAGGTTAAGATAGTTTGGTTTGACCACACAGGTCATGCTCAACTTTTACAGAGCTGTAATCGAGAGTGTTCTGACATTTTCAATGACAGTATGGTTTGGGTCGATTACACAGAAGGAAACGCTCAGATTAAACAGAGTTGTGAAAACTGCTTCCCGAATCATCGGCAGAGACCTTCCCAGTCTTGAAATACTGTATCAGCAGCGTCTATTAGGAAGAGCCACTCTCATCTCTCAAGATTCATTCCATCCTGCCCATGACCTATTTGAACCTCTCCCATCTAGTCGCCGATTCAGATCCATCAAAACCAGGGCCAACCGCTTTAGCACTAGCTTTTCCCCCTTAGCCGTTCAAGCCCTGTCAAAACAGAAGTGATTTTCTCCCACCCGCACCAAACACACAGTCCACTTTCCGATGAGATTTTGTAGTATGTATATTTTATCATAATTTATATTCTTTTTTATTTCATATTTTACATTTTAAGCTACTATATTTCTACTAGATCGTATCAATTATTTATCGATGTTATAAATGAGCAATTTTGTATTCGGACCTTTTTATGTTTTTATGTGATTGTTCTTATTTATTTATTTAATTTAATGTAGTAATATATTTTAACATCATTGTTTGGTGCATGTGAATGTATTGTCATGTGAATGTACTAGTACGACGACCAATATCGTTACACATTCCAATGTTTTATTGTAACTACAATGTGAACACATGGCAATAAAGCTATCTTATCTTATCTTATCTTAAAGATAAAAGATCAATGATGTATGAACAGTTAATTTTAATTGAGTTTTAAAATGTGCCCTGCAGAATTAGGTAATTTAAAATCTAATCATGTAAATGCGATATTTCCAGTTTAGATCTTAATTGATAACTACTCCACGACACGTTTGTCATAATTAAAATCTAGTCATTCTTTGTTTGTATTAATGTACATGTTTAAATCTGTTTTTGCTGGACATATCATATTTAGAATAAACCTAATGTACAGTGCATGCATCAGTTTATTATGTTTCGTTTTAGTTGTGCGACATTTAACCCGTCTTGTGAACGCGTTGCAGTCGAAACTTTCTGAAGCTGAATATCTACATGCGCGACCTGCGTGTCCAGGAATACGAACAGCTTGAAGCCTACACACTGATTGATTTGCTAAGTAATTCCTATTGGTTTTGTAAAAACAAACTTATCATGACTTAAGTTGTGTTGACGCGAGATTATCATGGTATTCATTTATATGTACTGGCTCAATGTCACAGAAGAACCTAGCGATATTAGTTCGTCAGCCATTAATGTCTTACATTTCGTAGTTTTTCATAGTGTTTCAAACGATTCTCGTTACGATAAAAATATTACTACAGGAAGTTTCACTTTGAGACATCCCAAAACTGAAGCCAATATCCACGAGGTCAACAACTAATCATGACTAATTATGCCAATAGGCTTCAATATTCGTCACATTCGATAAACACTGCTAAATATACAAGTGTCTTTCCTTTGACTAAAACGCAAATGTTCCTATTAAATAAGGTACCAGAAAACACGTACACTTTGTTATGGTTGTTGCTTCTCTCGTAGCATATGTCCAGTCATGACGTGCTGCCATCTTTGGTACACCCCTTTCGTGGGCGACGAATTACCGTTGTCAGTCAGTCCGTATGTCATTGGCTTTTATATATTCTGTCTTAAAAGCTTCGCAAATTAAATAGCATGTAGCTTTGCAATTGTTAAAGACAAATAATAAAACACAATGATTGTAAAACAAACGACGCGTTGGTCATACGTCATTCGTGAACTATTTACGTAGTGAAGGATTTTATACGCAATTAAAATAGGTTCATAGTTACTTGTGCATGTTCCAGGTGACATCGGCGGCTCGATGGGGTTGCTCATTGGCGCGAGCGTCATCACCCTCGTGGAAGCACTAGACGCCTTCGTGATTGCTCTGGCCAGTCGGTGGCGAAGTACCAAAAGGCGACTCCGGCGGTCTTCAAGACAGGAGGCGGGCTTTGAAGCATAAGAAAACTGTCCAGAAAGAGACATCTTGCGAATATATACACAGACAATTCCTCATGGAAGAGTGACGTCAACCTATGGTTGCATTACGGGCCAAAACAAGGCTGTACGGCGAGGCGAGAGACGATGTGTAACATGGGAACGGCAGTCTACCGAAGCGAGTGTTAGGTAAACCAGTGAGTCGAGAAGCCGTGCTATATAGTTAAGGTCAGCCTACCGTAAGCGCCAGGAACAGGCAGAAGGTGTCATCCTTCCGAGAAGGAGGCGAACACTTAAGACCCTCACTGAGTCGACATCCTGATACTTGCCGGAACATTCGAACGGATCAAGACGCCCGTCTCACTGTCAGAGGCAATATACCACTCGATACGTTATATTACAAGTTATCATTAACATATTGATGTTTCAACCTACATGTGACAATTACCTTTTCCCTGTATAGCTAATCAGTTGGTATGACACTGACCTCTTGGACCGAATCGATTGTCAGTTAAGTAAGTCTCTGGAACAAGCTTCGGATCTTGTCCAAGTATAAGTAATTAGGTAACTAAATATATTATTTAATTAATCAAATAATTAAGTGTAGTTGTGATATTTCTATACCATCCTTCAAAATGTAAAACTCAGGGGCGCAACATACAAACGCATATTTGCCTAAAATAGGTTATGTGAACAATTGCTATGTAAAGAAAGATTCGCTGAGATTAACAGTATAACGTATTCACAGTCTGACGTGTAAGTTTGCCAGTTAATGCAATAACAATTAAATCTTCACGCCTTTGTAACCTTCCGAACCTTTACGTTCGTTTAAACAAACTAACGACAACACTTATGACAATTACTATATCGTCTCCAATGACATATTCAGTCTTTGGTCACGCGTAAAATATGAATATGTAAATGGAAAACATACAAGCCTACACCATCGGAATGGTATTGACATATACCAACACTGATCTCAACTAACGATGGGGGTTTTCAACCAATTATGACCTTAACCAAAGCGAAATGCGAAATGACTTTGCTAAGTTGTTCTTCCATCTCTTGCATCGATGTAGCCGTGGTACCAATTTTATTTTTCATTAAGGAATTGAAGTGTTACTCAACGGCGGATGATTGATGTGACACTCCATATAACCTGTCTCCACCGTTGCATGACGACCATTGTCTTCATGCATGCGTAGTCATTTTCATGCAGCAATTCTAGTTCGGGAGTTCGTTTTTTTCTCTAGCGCCGACAAAACGAATCGTAACAGGTGATTGATTGCACGCGGAACATCTGCTGAAAGGAATAGTATTTAGTAGTTTAGTGTATCCTTAATTATGTGTAACCAATGAAAACCATTGAAATGCGATTGCGTTTTGTTGAAATCTTCTCAAACATCAGGTCGGTGAAATACCGAACATTCGGTATTTATATATAAACCAATGTATTACATTGACCATATACTGCTATCAGTATGTTACTGTTATCAGTATGTAGTGGTATGCAGGTATTGCAATACCTCAGGGAGTTTGACGTCCCTGCCATGCAGAATTGTAAACCACTGCCTTGTGGTACAAGTTCTTGTCAGAACCGAAGGCTAAGGGAGCAAACCCTAACCAGAAAACCATGTCACTGTGGCAGCATCAAGGGCGCAGCATCAAGGGCGGTTGATGTATGGAACTCCCAACATCTCTCGACCAGCCACTGCAGGGACAAATAGTTTGCGCCTGACTTGACATGTTCTTGCCGGTGTGAGACCTCTATTTGTTCCCCGAGAGAGTGTCGCTAGTAACTTGCAAAAGCCAGCGGCACTTCAACAATTTTTGCTAGCAGCTTCCATGAAATGTACAACTGCACGAAACATGATACCGGATCGGCCGTCGCCTGGGTTACCAAGGACCGCGCTGCTCGACCTCATCTTCCATCGACAGTGAAAAATCAGCTAGGAAGAAGAAGACAAAGAAGACAACTACTGACAATTGGCCAATGGAACGTCAGGACTCTCCTCGACCGAGAAGGAGCTAACCGACCAGAAAGACGTACGGCACTAGTAGCAATGGAACTTGCCAAATACAACATCGACATCGCCGCCCTATGTGAAACAAGGTTCTCAGAGTCTGGTAGTCTCAACGACTTGGAATACTCTTTCTTCTGGAGTGGCAAACCCGAAGGAGAAATAAGGGAGGCCGGATTGGGCTTTGCTATCAAAAAGGATATCATCACAAAGCTGACATAAATGCCACGGCCAGTAAGTGACATAATCATGACGACGAGACTACCTCTGAGCAAGGACAACTTTGCTACAATAATCAACGTGTATGCTCCGACAATGACAAACCCAGACGAAAACAAGGAGTCCTTCTACAACCAGCTGGCAAGTGTGCTCAGTGGCATCCCTCGTACAGATAAGCTACTGCTGATATGAGACTTCAATGCGAGGATAGGAAGAGACAATGACAAGTGGCCCTTGGTCATGGGCAAACATGGGATTGGGAAATGCAACTCCAATGGCGAGCTTCTACTGGCTCTGTGCTCTGAGTTCGAACTGATAGTGACGAACACCATGTTCAAGCAGAAGGATGAACGCAAGAACACCTGGATGCATCCTCGTTCCAGACACTGGCATATGATCGACTTCATCATCACGAGGTGTCGGGATAAGATGGACATCCACAGTACCCGAGCCATGCGTGGAGCAAACTGTTGGACCGATCACCAGATGCTGAGGTCAAAAGTGGCTTTCAGAATACGACAAAAGCACAGCAGGCAAGGAACAAGTAAGCCGACCAAGCTCAACACAGCAAAACAAAGTACCACCAGCCATAGGGAGAGTTTTGAGCAGGAGATGGACAGTGCTCTCGCCCAATGGGAGGAGAAGGAAAACTCAACACCAGACGAGAAATGGGCAGCTCTGCAGCAGGTCGTTTACAACACAGCAAAGACATATCTTGGCAAGCCAGACAGAAAACTCCAGGACTGGTTCGACCCCAACGACCAGGAGCTACAAACTCTTAAGAGCAGAAGAGACCAAGCCCACTAGAGAGTGTTGCAAACCAGGAGCACTAGATCCACCACTGCAGCATATAAAGACGCCTGCAGACTGCTACAAAAACACACCCGTGCACTGAAGTCAGACTGGTGGGAAAGGAAGGCAGTGGAGCTGCAGAGAGCTGCTGACAGTAACAGCATGAAGGGCTTCTACAATGGACTGAAGGAAGTGTGGGGACCCAAAAAGAAAGGGACCTGTTCAACTGAAATCAGCAGATGGAATGGAGACCTTATTTGACAGCAAGAGTGTTATGGCAAGATGGAGTGAACACTTCCAGACGCTACTCAACGTCCCTGGAGACATAGATCACGAAGCTTTGGACAACATCCCGCAGCGCATTATCAAGACAAGCCTAGATGAGATTCCAACTATGGATGAGATGGCTAAAGCAATCGCCGGCCTGAAAGATGACAAAGCACCTGGAGGAGATGGAATTCCTGCAGAAGTATGGAAGCACGGAGGAGACAATCTGTTCAGCAGACTGCACCAACTAATCACCAATGCCTGGGATGTGGGTTATGTACCACAAGCATGGAAGGATGCCAGCATTGTAACCATCTACAAGAAAGGTGATCGAACAGACTGTGGGAACAATAGAGGAATCTCTCTTCTTTCCATAGCAGGCAAGCTCTTCGCCAGGAACCTACTCAACAGACTATCTACCCACATAACACCAGATGTAGTTCCAGAGACTCAATGTGGCTTCAGAGGTAACCGGAGCACCGTGGATATGATATTTTGTCTCCGACAACTACAAGAAAAGTGCATTGAGCAGGACCGACCACTGTACATGGTATTTGTCGACTTCAGTAAGGCGATCGATACAGTTGGGAGGACCGGGCTATGGCAGCTACTGCGGAAGTATGGATGCCCAGAGAAGTTCACAACAATGATCGAGGCACTACATACCGGAATGATGGCGAATGTTAGTGTTGGAGGGGAAGTCTCGGAATCGTTCAGTGTCACAAATGGGGTCAAGCAAGGATGTGTACTGGCCCCCACGCTGTTCTCCATCTTCCTATCAGCAATGCTTGATGATTCCTCCGACTACTCGGATACTGATGAGAAAACTGCTATTCGCAGATGACAGTGCACTGGTTGCACACTCTGCTGAAGAGATGCAGAATATAGTGGATGCTTTCTCCAATGCGTCAAAGAAGTTTGGTCTGAAGATTAACATCAAGAATACCGAGGTGCTGTACCAACTCAACTCTACAAGAACCCGAGAGGAGGATATCATGGTTGATGGAAACAAGTTGAACTCTGTTCTGGAATTCACCTACCTCGGAAACACTATATCAAGTGATGGATGCATCGACGATGAAATACAGAGGAGGATGGCCAAGGCTAGTGCATCTTTCGGCCGACTACGCCAGAGACTCTGGAACAACCACCATGTGTCCATGCGGGTTAAAGGCAAGATATACCGTGCAATCGTGCTGTCCACCCTCCTATACGGAGCCGAGGCCTGGACAGTATACAGACGACAGGTGAAAAAGCTGCATGCCTTCATGATGCGACATCTGCGATCGATCATGAGGATAACCTGGATGGACAAAGTGACAAACAAGGAAATACTCCAACGGACAGGGCTGCCATCTATGGAAGATCTTCTGATCAGAAAGAATCTCCGGTGGACTGGACACCTCATGAGGATGTCACCAGACAGGCTACCAAAGCAGGTTCTCTACTCCCAACTGTCTTCTGGTCAGAGAAAGAGAGGGCGCCCCCGTCTCCGGTTCAAGGATACCATCAAGAGAAACCTGAAGCTGAGAGACATAAAGATCGACTCCTGGACATCACTCTCACAGCAGAGAGATAAATGGAGAGCAACAGTCAAGTGATGGAAGCAGTCTTTGTCGCTTCGCGACCGACAGCATGATGATGTTACTGTATGTGATTGATGTGAATATTAGCGGTGGCGTATTTTGATGAACGGACCTATGGAAAACCCATGGGAAAATTACGGAACCATTGAAAGGCAACAGTAAATACATTGGTCTACCTTATGTTTACTAATCGTAAATCGAATGAAATATATATTGTAAATAAAAAAAACTTAGTTACATATATGTGTCATCGCTGGTCCCAAACCCGGATGAGATAAGAGGAGAGTTGGATTAAGCGTTGATAAATAGTTCCCATAATATAACAGATCCATGATCGTTACGAAAACATAGATCGCAGGAGCTCTCCTGAACACAGCAGAGGGCGGGCCCAAACAGTATAATGTTTTTGCTCGAAACCCATACTGGTGTTTACACAAAATTTAATATTTTTTCTAAAACAAAAAACATAATTAATTTATTGCAGACAATTATTTCCATTATTTTAGAAATCGGAGGTAAAACTTATAAAGCCTAAAGGCTTTATCATATAATATAATATAATATAATATAATATAATATAATATAATATAATATAATATAATATAATATAATATAATATAATATAATGTAATGTAATGTAATGTAATGTAATGTAATGTAATGTAATGTAATGTAATGTAATGTAATGTAATGTAATGTAATGTAATGTAATCTTAGCAATGATATACATTGTTAATGGTCTTAGTGAGTTGAAATCGTTAGATAACGATGTAGCGAATATAATTCATCACGTTTGTTGCAATGAATTTGTTGACGGAGACTCCTAGTAATACTTGTCGAAAGTCGCAACCGTAGGAACCACCAGTGTGTTGAATGAAAACACAATATGGCATTAAACAAACCGTAAACATTAAAAAGTAGTATTATGCACCTAAAAAACCAAAAAAGGATTGTTGTATATTGTTAGATTATCAATATGCAGCTTGGGTGTATGCTCATAGTATGTGCTAGGTTAGACGGTGACTATATAGTGTATGCTGTCCAGACATAGGTAACATAATTGCCGTTGATTGCGCGTGTATGTGCAAGTGCAACAATAATAGTAATGTATATGATCGTGTTTTTGTCACTTTTAATGAAGTGGTGATTTGCACAATTTACAAGACCATGTCAACTGTGTGTATAAAGTTTGATAGGTATTGTTGATTGTATGTGGTAAACTGTGATCAACACGTTGATTTAAAAAAAAATATGTTTTTAACGGTAAATGTGTGGTTGTTTGGTTATGTGTGTTGTAACAATGAATCATATCGTCAATAGTTATACTGTCCACATCACAGCGCACGTCTCCCGCAACCTGGTGTTTTGGTAAGAAGCAGAACATCCATTTTGTTTTCTTGATCTCTCCAGCAATGTTCAGGTGACTACCGCCACACCAGCGGTAGGAGCTTACGGTGTTTGAAAGCATTATACATTATAATAGCCAGTATACCCACGGGAACTTGGGAAATAAAATGGCCGTCCTGTTTCTAACCAAAACACCATGGTTTATCTCTGTGTGTACCGCCAATTATCCCTTATATTCCCTCTGTATGCACATGCGTGTGCGTGTGCATGGGTAGCGAAACAATATTTGATTTGTGAATTTCTTGTCAGTTTAAAGCTTGTGTATAAATAGCACCAATGGATTAACAATAATGGATTCTCATTGATGCGCGCTACAATGCCTTGGCATTTTAGCTTTTACACCTTTTAGTTCCTAATGTAATTGCAAATAATATTCGTTTGTGATCCTGCCATGCAATTTGTTATGACAAATCCATCAGTCTGCGCATGAGAAATAAACAAAAGCCGGGATGCAAAATATGCATGGTAAGAATGATCCTTTCAAACGTCCACAGCGACTGTGCAATTCCGTAAAGGTTAGGCCTGTAATTGATTAGAATACGGCAACAAAGCGACAAGCGCTGATGTCAAACCAGTCTAAGTTGAATTGGTGCGGCAACAATCTTTGAAGACCACATATATCTCAGCTTCGGTGATTATTCCGTGATCATGTTGTTTACATAAACAAATATTATACAATAACGTACACAAATTATGGTTTCAGATATACATTACGTTGAACATGGTGATTGTAGCTGCAAATGCTTAGGGTGTTTTAACGCTTATATGCATAGACTCCGGACAACTGTTCCTTCATATCAAAGAGTACGCTCAACGCTTTACTGTATGCACTTGCGTTTTCAACGACTTCGTTTCTCTTATCGGAATAAAACGCACAAATGAACACTCGTCACACATGGGTGAGCACTGCACGTCAATTTGGCTTTCCACCTTCCAAAACAACGTTTCACTATCATTAATGAATAATAAAACAAGGCTTGCAGAGTAAAAGTTTAAAGTCGATTGGCATTTTAATATGCATTATAAATCTCAGCATCCTCTTAGAAAACAGCTTCCGTTAATCTGCAGTATGTGCAATCGAATAATTCCTGCAACTGAATCGCGGGTATTAATTAAGGCCGGAGTTATACACCAGTGCCCCGTGCAAGTGCAATAGGGCGCTGCTGTGTTCGCAATTATGTAGTTGTAGGCCCAACTACTGTTGCTTTAAGTGAGCAATAATGATTATCTGTACACTATCCGCATTCTGTTAGATTTGGTAAAGTGTCAACATTTTCAAAACAGAAAAAAGTGCTATTTTTTGCATGTGAACTAGAGCATACAAATGGCGATGCTAAGATGATAGTGTGGTTTTGAATCCGCGAGAGAGCAAATTTTTTCGACTAGGTGATGAATATAATTCTTTGCTCATATGAACTCCGTTACCTTCGAGCGACGTTGCTTGTTGACTCGGCGATGGTTCGGAGCCCATGAAAGTGGTCGTGTCGCAAAAGGTATTGAATGCTCGACCCCACGGCTTGCTTCCGTCTTCCGTCTCGGGTCCGGAGTCATTGTCTTGCTTAGTTGTAGCCTCGCATCTATCGGTATCACTTGTTCGCAACAACTACGTTCGTACGAAATGAATGTCTGATTGGAGGCATCGTCTGAAATCACGCCCAATACCTAGTAATAATTCCACAGAAAGCGTCGTCGTTGCTCAACACCGATAGTTTAGTTTATATACAGTAATAATGGTAATAATTTGACACCGAAGTTTTGAAACGAGGAATTACAGATAAGAGCGGGTCCTAACAGTGGGCACATATTTATTAGAATAGAACAGCGGACTAATGCCAGTAGAACTGTGTTCATGCTAACATGAGTGTAATGCGTTAGAGACTAGTTGTCCTCTTATGATAGCTCCATTCACATCCACAGTTGGATGACTTCGGCGACGTGAATAAATGTCAATTGAGCAATTGTATGGTTTACACAAAGAACCGTTCATTACCAAATGCGGTGTGTTATATTGCATTGTGTAGCAGACGGTGACTGAAATGTCATGTTTAATACAAATTAAATATTACGGTCCAGCACAAATGGCAGCCCACTCGGGGAAAATGAACATTAATCGGCTAAGCACAAAACCGAATATCTTCCTTACGGAAGGATGAACCGTGGTGGATTAACCTTTTGAACAAATCGATCACCGGTGACAGAGGGCAAACTAGGATCCTGGGTCTATTTTGTATCCTGCACTGTTGCGTTGAAAACGAATCCTATCGCACGGAATTATAACTGTCAAGTGATTGTTGAAGTTGTCAGACGGGCGGGACGTTGCTGATTGCAAGGTAAATCGTTTATATTTGTGTAGGTAGTTCTCGAAATGCTGTATAGGTCGAGTTATTTCATTCTATTTGTAGAGGAATGACGGCGTCAGTTAGTTTCGACACTTGTGGTGTTAGGCAGGGAAATACGCACGATAGCTTATTAATGGCACACAAGTAAATACACAAATTGACAGAGGCACAAGTGACTACAACCCACAGAGAGGAGAGACAATTTTCTATTCTGGCAGGAATGATGACCAACACCAATGATGTGTAGCCTTGATTTTGAGCAAGGGGCTGCGGAATTCCCTCATGAAATAGAAACCTGTGAGTGACAGACTCTTATATGCCAGATTTAAATGGAAGCTAGTAAACACGATCTTCTTATAGTGCTATGCTCCAACGGACAATACAGAAAAAGAGAAAAACGAAAACGTATATTTTACCCGTCAAGCAGAGGTTGACCTGTTGACCATTGTAGGGGATCTCAACGCAAAAGTAGGTTAATCAAATGCTGGATATGAAAGAGCTATCGGTCAACATGGATGTGGGACTATCAGTGACAATGTTGAATGACTGATAGACCTCTGTGGTTGAAACAAATTTGTCGTAGGAGGCAACCTATTTGCACACAAGGAAATACACAAACTGACTTGGATCGCATCCAAACCAAACAAATAACAACAAGGTTAACCACCTTGTCATCAGTACCAACTGGCGACGATCCTTAAAAGACGTACGTGTTAGAAGAAGAGCGGATGTTGGCAGCGGTCACCATCTTGTTGTTGCACACACAATCCTGAAGCGCAACATAACTGGAATAAGATGATGCTGTTGAAACAGTTCGATGTTTCCAAGCTGAAATATGCTGGCATCAAACAACAGTTTATCTTGCAGGCAGGCAACCACTCTGCAGCACAATAATATGTGGATGAGGACATCAAGTCAGCAGAAATTGTTGCAACTGTCAATGATCTGAAAAACCGAAAATATGAATTTGTTCGAATGTGTGTTTGGGGCGGACGAAATCTATATAGGAATACTCAGAGATTCATTATACAAAAATAACAAAGATAAGTGGCGACCATCCATATAGGTTATTTTGGAAGAGTATTCCTATATAGACTTCGACCGCCCCAAACACAAATTCCAAATATTCATATTTTCCCAACCGGCAATGAAACGGTTCTGCAGGTCATTCTGCATTACGTGAATTCCTTTACCTGTTATGGAATTCCATAGGGCGTTAAAGGCATATGTTGTACCTTATAACTAAACAGTTAAATACGTTCAATGATATACCCTTTGACGATTAATCTAGTCATCCTCCTTTACGTTAGCTCGCCGCCTTTCTGATAACAACCATTCCCTCGTGTCGTTCGATTCTTGAAGGACCCGGCAAATACAAGTAACCATTTAGTTCGGAAATACAAAGCAAATTAAGAGCTACACCACGTGTACGATTACGTCATTCGCCATTAGAACAGAGCAAGTTGACATGTAACGTCAGAGGAAAGCCTTTACAGGTAAAAACAGAATAATATATTTTGGATATGAAAACTTTTAATACGGAAAAGAACTATCCCGAGAAATGGTTAGTAATAATATTAACACTGTTCTTAATATTATTAAGAACAGTGTTACTTGAAAGAGACCATTACCATTTAAAAGGACGTGTTATCATTCCGTATTAATTGTAAGGGGACGAAAACAGCCCTATAAATAATTTGGTCAGTTAGAAACATGCCCCGTATAAAAGGGACAAGCTTAGTTGAGCAAATACGACCTTCAAACATGACATGAAGCACAAAAAAGGGACAAAGATGAAATTATATTTTCTTACGTTCAAGACGGTAACTGCGACAAACGTGTGCATTCCTACTGTGATGTTATCGCGAAAGTCCTGCATCAGCGGTACGTCATAGTCATGGTGCAGAAGCAGCTTCAGTCCCAAGATGTTGTGTGGACCTGTCATATACTGGTACTGTTCCACGTTCAACACCAGTTGAAGTCCATTCTGGACTCTTACGAAATGTTGATTTTTTTTCAAAAGACATGAACCGCTTGCTTAGTGGGATTAGCTTAGCGTTTTGTTTGACCACACGCACACACACACACACACACACACACACACACACACACACACACACACACACACACACACACACACTCACACACAAACACAATCACACACACACACACCCACCCACCCACCCACACACACACACACACACACACACACACACACACACACACACACACACACACACACACACACACACACACACACAGACACACACACACAAACACACACACAAACACACACACACACACACACACACTCACACACTCGACACACACACACAAACACACACACACCCACACACACACACACACACACACACACACACACACACACACACACAAACACACACACACACTCGACACACACACACACACACACACACACACACACACACACACACACACACACACACACACACACACACACACACATATCTTCGTTGGTTTTATTTGTTCAGTCCTGAGGAATTCTTCAGAGGCTTTTAGCATCAGTGTAGGTAAACTGCAATGAACCCATCTCCTCCGCTGCATCTCAATTCTTCTTTCAGTTACATAGCTACATTTTTCATAAAGGGATTTGGTGGAATTACTCCTAGCGACAAGTTGTCGTAAAGATACTCTATCTGTATTGTTGTTGTTGTTCCTGGCTGCATCCTCCCTCCTTCCCTGCATCTAAAGCATCCATACGTCTCTCCACCTCAGTCAGACAACGACGAGTGGCAGCCTCACTTTCTCCGCGTCACTCATTCGCCAACGAGTTGCTCCATTGCGACTCTCTACCCGAGACGTTCGCCAATACATTGCACCCAGAGCTCATTCTATGGCTGTTGTCCTTCGACGACTCGTCGTGTTCGCAGCAATGGCCTTCGTACGAACTGAGTATCTCATTCAAGACATCACCTGAAATCACGCCCAATTCCAACACATTGTAATAATTTCACGGAAAATGTTCTTGTTGATCAACACCAAAGGTTTATAGTTTACTCATTGCTAATGTCATACATGCGAGACCAACACATACACACGGAGACACTGACGCAGGTACACACGTACAAAAGCACAATGACACACTGAAACATAGACACACATTCACACAGACACATAGACAAAAAGACATGCATACACATACTTACAAACACTCACAGACACACACAGACACACACATACACACATACACACATACACACATACACACATACACACATACACACATACACACATACACACATACACACATACACACATACACACATACACACATACACACATACACACATACACACATACACACATACACACATACACACATACACACATACACACATACACACATACACACATACACACATACACACATACACACATACACACATACACACATACACACATACACACATACACACATACACACATACACACATACACACATACACACATACACACATACACACATACACACATACACACATACACACATACACACATACACACATACACACATACACACATACACACATACACACATACACACATACACACATACACACATACACACATACACACATACACACATACACACATACACACATACACACATACACACATACACACATACACACATACACACATACACACATACACACATACACACATACACACATACACACATACACACATACACACATACACACATACACACATACACACATACACACATACACACATACACACATACACACATACACACATACACAAACACAAAATACAAAACACAAAACACAAACGCACACAAACACACACAAGCACACACAAACACACACACAAACACACACAAAAACACACACAAACACACACAAGCACACACAAACACTCACAAACACACACCTGTCTTAGTTAAACGCGGAGCGTTACCATCTTACATAATACATGTGCTGAAACACACGAATTGTTTCTAAATATTATGCATTGATCTGTTGATATCGAAAAAGAAGAGATCATGTCTATTACCCTGCCCGACTGACACCAAGAATTAGCCGAGTCGGAAGAGGGGGATACAGTGCACACCCCGGAAATATATTTTTAATTGGTATCACTAGAGCAGAAAAATACGTAGAAAACGGTTTACTATGTTAACAAATCAGCAAAGTGTCCCACGTATCGTTTTTATGCAAATTAGTGAGGGTCAGCGACCATAATAAACAAATTGTTGACATGATCACAAGTGTCTACGCCAACTGAATATGCAAATTTGTGCCGCCATTATTGAGAACACTATTTGTTACGTTATCTCGGCCAGTATTACACATAACTGCTCTAAAAAGGTATCCAAACCCATGTGTTCAGGGTCAACGATCGTTAAAGAACCATTCTTAAGTTAACTAAGCGTGTCACTGGCATACTATGCAAATACTAAAGTGCCGAAAATGTGAGTTTTTGCTGTATCTCAGCCATTATTGCAGGTAAGTTTGTTG
>OZ024863.1:20022000-20024500 GCA_964017155.1 Oasisia sp. SBJ-2009
CGTCGATCTTCCATAAGTGAAATTTGTTTAATGTATATTGACATGGGAACGTAACGGCTGCATGCACTCCTTTGCTTTTGTATTTATGTGTATTCATTTCATTATATATGTCATTCACTTTTAGGCAACCCACATAAACTTTCTTTACATGTATACCCTATAGCCGAAAGGATTAACTGACTGATCAGTCATACAAAAAAGCTTAGAGTCCACATCCGCTACGTACACTCCGTTGCCAGTGCATTAGGGTCATTGTTCATGTTCCAAAAATCCTAAATAGAGGATACTTGAACTAAGTACACCCATTTCCCATAAATACATATATATACACACATACACCTACATACGTACATACATATATGAATACATACATCCATATTTACATACATACATACATACATAGATACATACACACACCGACATATATACATACATATATACATACTTACACACATACATACTTACATACATACATACATACATTATACAAATATACATACACACATACATACATACGAATATATACATACACACCCCTACATACATACATATATAATATATAATGTATAATATATAATAATATTAATGTATGTATATATATATATATATATATATATATATATATATATATATATATATATATATTAATAAATAAACATATATATATTAATATAAATATCACCATTCGTATATTGACTTGGATTAATACTAAATATAAGACAAGTTCGAAAAATATAGGTAACACCATTATGTATCGTAAGATTATAATTTCTCATTTGTAATATTACACTATTTGGCGTTAACGTCTACATGAAAGAGTAATTATTATTTAACAGCAAAACACGGAATAATGGGCTCTTCATTCAGATTGAATATTTAAAGAATGCTATTGCATACTTCGTTGAACAATTTATTATGGACGAGTATATATATATATATATATATATATATATATATATATATATATATATATATATATATATATATATATATATATATATATATATATATATATATATATATATATATATATATATATATATATACATATATATATATATATATATATATATATATATATATATATATATATATATATATATATATATATATATATATATATATATATATATATATATATATATGCACGAGTATGACATGTGTAAGGTTACTTTTACTTAACTGACTGGCGAAAACTATCCAGTGTAATTTACTTCATTGTAACGTCAAATTGCACATAAATAAACCTTGTCCAAACAAATTACGCAAGTGACGACATCTTAATGCTTCAAAATATGCCACAGATTCAGTAAGGCATAAGACTCCTAAGTTTTTTCCTTATTCCTTCCTGTATATGATACAAAGAGCAATCAAACAATTTGTGAAACACTCGCTGCGATATTAATAACCAATATGTTTCTACGTGTATACAGGAGAAAGGAAAATAACCGACCATAAACCAACACAGGTGCATTCCATTGGCGCAACATGCGAGGTTATTCTAGTCTACGGGCCCAAACTCGCCAAAATTGTCAGGACCTCTAAGACAAAACACCTACATTTACGCCCTCTAAGAAAAAGTACCAACCTTCAGAAAATAAAATAAAAACATGAAACTTCAGGCCTGTGAGACAAAATGCAAATTACAATCTTCAGAATATGTAAGACAAAATATCAACCTTCAGGACCTCTAAGACCAAATGCCAACCTTCAGAACCTCTATAACAACAACATTAACTGTCAGAAGCTCTAAGACAAAACAACAATATTCAGAACCTATTAGACAACGAACCAATCTTCTTCAAGACTTCTAACACAAAGTACCATCGTTCAGGACTTCTGAGACAAAGTACCAATCTTCAGAACCTGTAAGACAAAATACCAACCTTCAGCATCTCTAAGATAAAATATCAATCATCAAGACCTCTAAGACTAAATACCAATCTTTAGAAACTCGAATACAAAATGCCAATCTTCAGAACCTCTATAATAAAAACACCAACCGTCAGCAGTTCTAGCTCTTCTTTCTACATGTATTTATTAGGTAAACAATGAAAACGCATGAAGATCAGTTTTCTATATAATTATACTTTTGTAGGAGACCACCCTGCCGCCTCCATACGGTGACTGTGTGAAAGAACGAAAGCTACGGTACTTCGATCGTTACTCACAGGCGGCCTGCTACAGGGAATGCCTCACTGACTTCATCGTCAACGTCTGTGGCTGTAGAGATTATTATGTGTCGTCTTCCAGCACAGGTTGACATACACAAACTTATGATACAACGACAAATATATCTATATTTATATAAAACGTTATCAACAGGGACAGTAAGGAAAATATTACATAAAATGTAATAAATGAGTATAAGTGTTCATAATTGTCAGTAATAATAAGTAAACGGTAAACACAAGCGTAGATACATTTACAAATGAATGGTTACAACTAAAATGAGAGTAGATCGTGTTTGCATTTAAAAATAACAATTGCGTTACTAATC
>OZ024863.1:20027000-20049500 GCA_964017155.1 Oasisia sp. SBJ-2009
ACCTACGTGTGATGTTTTTTCATGACAAACCATGCAGCAATATAAAGATTTGAGATATCTAACATTACAAAATATTGGTTGTCATGACTATCAACTACCCGTGCAGCCATCAGTGGAAGTGGATTTTTGTTTGTATTTTTGTTTGTATGTATGTCCAAGTCACAGATATATGTCTAAGTTATGGAGATATAAAAATATCGATTACATAATGGTAGTTAGCGCCAATCCCGCAAATAAATATGCAAATATGATTTTATATGCTACCAATATTTATTGTTTCATGTTTTAACCTTTCAAATTTGACGAACTGCATTGTTTACCTTTCAGAATCATTTAACAAACAATTGTCGACAAGGTGTGCGTGTCCGAAAGAGTGCGACATATCCCTTTACAGAGGATCCATCAGTTATGCAACCTCCAAAGAGAACAACAAACACCTTTCCGATGTATCTGCGGATTTCCTTTTTAGAACTGGAAAGAACCTGAATGAATCGATCGATACCAAAGAATGGCTGTTGCCAGACAAACACAAAGCAAACGTGGACGAGTTTGAACGACTGAACCGTACAGTACGAGTTCTGACACAAATAGAATACGTTAAGGGGTGGGGACAGAGTCCAGCGTTTGACCTGAAAGTTCTGGCTTTCTGTGGGAGCTGCGACTTTATAATAGAACGCGGACTCCAAGTTATGCAGAACGTCTTTCGGGATAATTTTGTTGCTATTTGGAAAAACATGAATTTTTATGATTCCATGTCATTCGAGATCTCTACAATAATCACAGATTCATTACACAACAATGATAACAAATCTTGGCGTGCAGCCGTACGATTGCGTCTGGAAGAAAATATCATCGCTTCAGAGAGAACACTACACAACCTAGACCGAGTTCACGACGCATATTGCAATGCTGCCCCTATACCTAACTACACTACAACGCCGAAAGGCAGCTACGACGCGTTGTATTTGAGTGAAGGATTGCTCAAACAAAGCTCGAAAATAAATGAGACGTATTCTCGAGTCAGGCATTATATAACATCATATATTGAAAACATTGGTGGATTGTTTCAAATGCTGCTCGCCGATTTTTATAAAGGTGGATCAAATTTAACATATTTCAACTATAGCAACGGACTCTGGGAAGCGTCAGTTGGATACAACAAGGAAATAAATGTGTACCAGTCGCTCATCATACGACAACCGCTTCAGCGTAAGGCTGAAGCCAGGAAACCACTCGAAGAAAATAATATAATAATGTCTGCTATGTTCAGACAACTTGTCAATAAACTTGAACATCTCAACAGTTTGCTTAACAAAGCTGTAAAGTATGAATTTCCATTACTAGCTAAAGTGATTAATCGGTACTTGTACGATTTAAAGACTCACACGAAGATTAGTAAACTATCCGTCGCCGACATGCTTGTGTCTGAGAAATCGTTGGAATCATATGTCAATCTATTGCCGCGAGTTAGATACATTAATGCTAAAATATGGGACGATATAACCTACATGTTAAACCTGAGTTGCCAATGCAGCGTCAAATCGGTGGATACACCTTTTCTGTTGGCATTCTTCGAGAAATTGTACGACCACTATGAGAACACTACAGGACCAGAGAGAGATGCAATGGACAGATATTTCTTACACGAAACAAACAGTTTTGTTTTGGAGAAACTAGCAAGTGGTGAGATAAACTCCGAAGAATGCAACTGGGATTATACGCACACATTGCCATCATTTGACAACATCAGTAACTCGCTACACAACGTACAGTTCATTATAGACAACATGAACTCTTTCCTTGAAACGACTCGATTAGACGGGACGTTTTTCAGGTATTTCCTAATGTTATTACGCACGCGCCTACACTTTGCACATCGTAACACCACCACCACCGTGTCATTCATTAATAACAAATGTTGAATGAAGTAAAACGAAACACAATATACATGTTTATGTAGGTAAGCCATGAAGGTGGCAATTTAGGTGTACGTGGTATAATGGAGCATTGCATGATTTAGTGATAGCATGAGTATTATTTCTTACAATACAGCTGTATGTTAAACACGATATAATGCCATATCTTAGTATGAGTATATCCAATAGCATTGGTGTCGTCATTGCGCCAACTGGGAGGGGATTGGGTGACAATAGGGAATATTAAGCTTGTATGGTTCACGGTTTTCCTCTAGCTCTTGTGCAAGATGTTAACGAGACACAAAAACAAAACGACTAGTAAGAAAGCTGCTATATTTGTCTAGTAAAGGCAAGATGTTATTTAAATGGTAGCTCATTTAAATAACGGATAACGTTTAAAACACTGTCAAAGAATTGTATTAATGTTGATCACTTGAACATTACCATTTAATTAACTACAGTATTAAATAACCAAATTGAAAAGCCTATCCTTTGTTAAACTCAAACAAAAAGCCGTCAAAATTGGACGATTGGTTGCAGCTTCTGCAAATTTGGTTGAAATGCCAGTCGATTTAATATCTGTAATTAACATGCACATAATATTTATATATTCATAAATAGATCGGAATAGTGCACGACAGTGATTCTCTTTTCCGGTCACTTTTTAGCAATAACTAAAGAGACTACACATAGCTGAATCACCAATCACCATCACGCTGTCATTAAGCATATTCAACTTCAAACTTGCTGCACTATGCATACTAGTTCCCACCTTCTAGAGTATTTGTGTTGGAAGTAATCTTACATAATTTTGCTGTGGCAGATACAGCTCTTTGCGAAAGAACACAAGTCTCGTTCGAGTCGATGGGGACCCGGACCATGGTTGAAAATGGCCAAATAACATAACAAGAATATGGCGGCAGACGTATTTAGAAATTCAAACCGTTGCTTGAATATGTTTCAGTCAGAACTTTCTGGAGCTAAATGTCTACATGCGCGACTTACGTGTCCGGGAATACAAAGAGCAGGAAGCCTACACTCTCATTGATTTGCTAAGTATGGAACATTTGCATTCAAACACAAACCATAAAAGGAATTCAGCAGTGTTTTTAACAAAACATCCATCAATTCTTTAATATAGATCACCAGTCAGATCAGTTCTTGTTGATTTGATGCAATCGCTGAAGGCTATATTTCGTGGGTTGACTGATATTTCCCCCCGGATAATATGGTTTTCAGTTATATGTTGCTTATGGTTGTTGCAGGTGACATCGGCGGCTCGATGGGGTTGCTCATCGGTGCGAGCGTTATCACCCTCGTGGAAGCACTGGACGCGTTCGTGATTGCTCTGGCCAGTCGGTGGCGAAGGAAGAAAAGGCGACTCCGGCGGTCTTCAAAACAGGAGGCGGATTCTGTATTCTAAGAAACTGTCGAGAAACTGCAATCACGAAGATTGGTACATGAAGGATGTCACGTAGCTGGTTTTACAACGACTCCGGCAGTTTTCAAGACGCCAAACAGAAGACTGAGATGTCGGTCCAAGCAGCAGTTCAAATGCAAGCTTGTTGTTATCACACTAATGGCTTCATTTGTAACACAAATATCGTCTATTCGTTTCTCATGTACATAACGATTCCTAAGCTAAGTGAATATCTCGCGGCTCTAAGATCGAGATGCATGGAGCAAGACATAAGTTCGAGGACAACAGTTCCAGCCATCCTTGCCAGTCAGGGATAGTGACATACAACCACGTTCCCTGCCATGACACCTAAGCATTGTGGGGATGTAACGCAGTGGTGCAGTGTCTAGAGCTACGGACACGCGACTAAGAGAACTCGCCTTATTATCATATGCTACCTTGTCAAAAATTGGACAATCGATCTCAATCTACATTGCTCAGCTGTATGAAACACTATTAATCGATCGATCCATCGATCCATCGATCCATCGATCCATCGATCCATCGATCCATCGATCCATCGATCCATTGATCCATCGATCCATCGATCCATCGATCCATCGATCCATCGATCCATCGATCCATCGATCCATCGATCCATCGATCCATCGATCCATCGATCCATCGATCCATCGATCCATCGATCCATCGATCCATCGATCCATCGATCCATCCATCCATCCATCCATCCATCCATCCATCCATCCATCCATCCATCCATCCATCCATCCATCCATCCATCCATCCATCCATCCATCCATCCATCCATCCATCCATCCATCCATCCATCCATCGATCCTTCGATCCATCCATCCATCCATCCAGCCAGCCAGCCAGCCAGCCAGCCATCCATCCATCCATCCATCCATCCATCCATCCATCCATCCATCCATCCATCCATCCATCCATCCATCGATCCATCGATCCTTCGATCCATCCATCCATCCATCCATCCATCCATCCATCCATCCATCCATCCATCCATCCAGCCAGCCAGCCATCCAGCCAGCCAGCCAGCCATCCATCCATCCATCCATCCATCCATCCATCCATCCATCGTTCCATCCATCCATCCATCCATCCATCCACCCATCCACCCATCCATCCATTCATCCATCCTTCCATCCATACATCCATCCATCCATCCATCCATTCATAACATTTATCCCGTCCGTCCCGCGTATTCCATGTACAGACGCGTGTGCGTGTTTTGCGACAAAACGTTTAATTTGTTAATGTCTTCTCAGTTTAATGCCTAGGTATAAATAACACCAATGGATTGTCAGTAATGGAATATTAATGATGCGCGCAACAATGTCTTGGTAGTTTGGCTTTTACACATTTCAGCGCCTAATGTAATTACAACAAATATTAGTGTGTTATGACAAATTCATCAGCCTGTGCGTGAGAAATAAACAAAAGCTCTAGTGAAAAAACATGCATGGCATCAATGCTGATAATGTCAAATATTCACTGTTTAGCGACTGTGCAATTCCGTGAAGGTTAGGCCTGTAATTGTTTAGAATACGGCAACAAAGTAAAAAGCAATGACACCGAACCAGTAGAAGTTGATTTGACTAAAACGGTCACAGCGTGTGTGATTATATAGAGTGCCTAAGAAAAATGTCATGGTAAATATGAAAGTCGAAAACCTGCTTTTAAATGATCTCGATCAGATACATTCAGACCTAACCAATGCTGAAATTGATCAGAACAGTATTTCACAGTCTGGCTGTCGTGTCTTGTTTACGAGACCTATGGTGTTACTAAACACGTTTCTTTGTAGTATGAATATAAATGTAAATAATAATCTTGCATTTTACCTCACATTATATTATGTAACAGCGTGCACATATTTTGACTTTCAAATCCATTATGTTGAAAATATTGATTTAAACTGCAAATGGTTAATTTGTGTTAACTATTATGTGTTTGTGTTGATTCTTATGTTCTTATTCTCCGGATAACCTTTCTTTCATTTCAATAAGTACGTTCAAAACTTTACTGCATGCCCTGGCGTTTGCAGTGTCAAACGAAACGATTTCATTTCTCTTATCGGAATAAAACGTCTAATTAAACAATCGTCACACATGGGTGAGCATATCAATTCGGCTGCTCACTTTCCACAACACCGTTTTACAATAATAAACTATGGGTATATGTAGGCTTGCCGAAAAAACCTTTAAAGTCAATTCACATATTAATGTGCATCACAAATGTCAATATTCGCATTGAAAACAGCTCCCATCAATTCGCAATATGGACGAACGAATAACTCCTGGAAATGCGTCTCGAGTATTAATTAGGTGCGTTAGATTGATACACGAGTGTACCGAGGTATTGCGATTCACACTGCACAGTATGGTACACGATGCACAACACCCGTTTCGCGATACCTCATTAATGTATTAACATATTAATGTATTACTTTATTGCTTTATTACTTTTGAGCAATTTGTTGCAATTTAGTATATAATAGATACCTCTTAAATTACAGCAAACATGAACCACGCCAGAACCTTGTGTCAGAGATTTACATAATATATAACAACTGCCAATCGATTCAGTCCGAGAGGTAAGTATCTTGCCACCTGATTAGTTGTATAGGGTAAACGTTATGTCCGTTATTGTCACAGGTAGTTTGAAACATCAATCTATTACTGATAACACATCCGAATGTTAAAATTTGGAGAATAGCAAATCGGGTGGTCTAATTGTATCTGGCAGTAAGACGGGCGGAGCGATACGATTGAAAGATCGACATTCTGTCTTGGCGTAGTATTACTTTAGACAGCCCTTAAAATATCGCACCGCTTCTCTCTTCAATATTGTACCCCGACTCCGTAACGTCTCGTATTAGCCCTTTAACCTTTACGTAACCAGAAACCCTTAGGTTCACGTCACTTTTCCACAAGGGGTCGCCATATATATCAGCAAAATGTTTCCTTCCGGACAATTTTCCTAGAAAATCTTAACATTTTGTATCCACCTCCTGCCTTTAAGACAGCCGGAGTCGCCTTTTCTTCCTTCGCCACCGACTGGCCAGAGCAATCACGAAGGCGTCTAGTGCTTCCACGAGGGTGATGACGCACACGTCAATGAACAACCCAATCGATACGCTTTCACCTTGAATACACACAGATAACTCAATTTGGTACACAATCATTCACTCCATAAATGGTTCATGAATAACCAATAACCAACGCTTCGAAACATCACTTTGTTACCATTTTTGTATGGTTTGTCTTTAATAATTGTTACTTGCTATTTAATTAGCAAAGCTGTTAAGACATAATATCCAAAAGCAAATGACATAAGGACTGACAACAATTGCCCACTAATCGGGTGTACCGAAGATGGCAGCACAGAATATATGCTACAAGAAAAGCAACAACCATAAAAAATTACATATTTTCCAGTACCTTATTTAATAAGAACATTTGCGTTTTTGCAAAAGGAAATATACTTGTATATTTAGCACTGCTTATCGAATGTTACTAATATTAATGCATATTGGCATATTTACTCATGGCTATATATATCATTATCTCCAGTTGGTTAGTAATTAATTAACCCCTCCTCCAGAGTGTAACAAGTGATAGCTCCAGTATGCTATGACTAACAAACGCCGTCAGAATATCTGTGTTTCATGACATCTGAATGTGATATTGTAGACTGCTTTCTCATCACACATAGTTTCAGTATCGTGTGCGTACTTTGGACGATAGGCTGCACAATGAACTCTTACTCTGTCATGTGGGTATATTTAAATGTACACAACAAAATATATTAACTTCATGGTCTTACATGGTAGAATTCAAAATATATGTTATCACCCCTACCAATATGCACATTATTTCATTTGATATACTTCTACTATATGTCAAGAAGTATGGGATGCAGGTATTGCAATAGCTCAGGTATTGCAATACCTCACGGAGTTTGACGCCCTTGCCATGCAGAGTTGTAACCCACTGCCTTGTGGTATAGGTTCTTGACAGAACCGAAGGCTAAGGGAGCAAACCCTAACCTGAAAACCATGTTACTATGGCAGCATCAAGGGCGGTTGATGTATGGAACTCCCAACATCTCTCGACCAGCCACTGCAGGGACAAATACTTTGCGCCTGGCTTCACATGTTCTTGCCGGTGTGAAACCTATATTTGCTCCCCGAGAGAGAGAGAGAGAGAGAGAGAGAGAGAGAGAGAGAGAGAGCCGCTAGTGACTTGCAAAAGCCAGCGGCACTTCAACACTTTTTGCTAGCAGCTTCCATGAAATATACAACTGCACGAAACACCATACCAGATCGGCCGTCGCCCGGATTACCAAGGACGGCGCTGCTCAACCTCATCTTCCGTCGACAGTAGTAGACAATCAGCTAGGAAGAAAAAGTAAAAGACAACTACTGACAATTGCACAATGGAACTTCAGAACTCTCCTCGACCGAGAAGGAGCTGACCGACCAGAAACACGTACGGCACTAGTAGCAATGGAACTTGCCAAATACAACATCGACATCGCCGCCCTATGCGAAACAAGGTTCTAAGAGTTTGGTAATCTCAATGACTTGGAATATGCTTTCTTCTGGAATATCAAACCTAAAGTAGAAAGAAGGAAGGTCGGAGTGGGCTTTGCTATCAAAAGGTATATCGTCCCAAAGCTTACATAAATGCCATGACCAGCAAATGATAGAATTATCAAGATGAGAACAAGAACAACTTTGCTACAATTATCAGCGTGTACGCCCCAACAGTGACAAATCCAGATGAAAACAAAGGGGCCTTCTACAACCAGCTGTCAAGTGTGCTGAGTGGCATCCATCGTACAGATAAGCTACTGCTGATATGATACTTCAATGCGAGGATAGGAAGAAACAAATGACAAGTGGCCCTTGGACATGGGCAAACATGGGATTGGGAAATGTAACTCCAATGGGGAGCTTCTACTGGCTCTGTCCATTGAGTTCGAACTGGTAGTGAAGAACACCATGTTCAAGCAGAATGATGAACGCAAGACCACTGCGTAACAAACGGAAACTCGGACGTTAATGGTAGGCTTATTGTTCGGTTTGAAACCTAGAGACATCACCTCCAGTCCACAGTGTCTAGCGTGTCATACACAAACCATGCCATGAATACATTAATTAAATGAACACAAGAACAGGAAATTATGGAACAGTTCCCCTACTAAGACACGCTAACTCTGCATTCCCAAAAGCCAGAATGACGAATATTAGTTCTCTGCGGCTATCAGATCTCATTTATATTGCATCAACGGATACGTACCTATGTATGGAGTCTCTCTGATTGCATGGAAGTTGGATGAAACAAACTATTGGTAACTGCCTTAGACGTCATCGTTAATAACAGCGTCTAAAATAAAACACGATATATAATTGTAAGCTATGTGAGACTTTTCTATCATACTACTCGCAGCAAAATCGAGAAATATGACGTTTTTGGTGAATGATGGGCGTACGTTATGCCACACTAACCTCCACTATTGTCAACTAGGTGGCATCACAACACTTGCGTTAACGTCATCTTATTGAGGATCCGCGTTATGGCGGCAGTGTGTTGCAATTGGACGCCTGAATCCAGGTACGTTATTCCAGTTGTTTCAATAACTCTAAAGAAAAAGATAGCGCAAGTATATGCACCAACAACATAATACTCAGAAGACGGCATAAATAACTTCTACAACGATGTCGATGAGACTTCAGGGAAACCATACCACTACACGATAGGGATGGGAAACTTCAAATAGGGAAAAGAAAAAAACCTACGGCAACGGCAACGGCAACGGGCAAATATGGGCTCGGATTGAGAAACGAAAGAGGCGACACTTTGGTAGAATGGGCAATATCAATAAACTACAAAATCATGAGTACCATGTTCCAGAAGAAAGCAGGGAGGAGATGTGAGTGGAAAAGCCAGAACAGGGTAACGAAGATCGAACCTCAAATGTCATGTTTAATGTAAATTAAATGCTACGGTCCAGCACAAATGGCAGCCCACTCGGTGAGAAAAACCTTTAATCGGCAAAGTACAAAACCGAATATCTCGTTTACGGCAGAATGAACCGTGGTAGGTTAGCCTTTTGAACGAATCAATAAACGGTTAATCCTAGGATCCTAGGTTTATTTGTATTCTACATTGGTGCATCTGGAAACGAATCCTATCGCACGCAAATATTGTGCAAGTGATTGTGGAAGTTGCCAGACGGGTAGGGCGTTACTGATTGACAGGTAAATCGTTAATCTTTTCATAGTACGTTCTCGAACTGTTGTATACCACGAGTTATTTTACGTTACTGGTAAATTTGCCGTATGTAAAGAGACGACGACCTACGATTCTACATACTTGATGTCAGACAGGCAGGCACGATTTCTTCCTTTTAATATCACCAGATCAAATCAGATCATTATCAGAAACAATCGTGTGTTTCAGGACACACCCTAACCCTAATGTAAGATGTTAATGGCGTATGTGTTTTGCCTGGTAGGCATGCATAACATTAACAATGACTAAACCGTAAACTGAACTGCCGATGTTGATTAACGAGGACGCCGTTTGTGGAATTATTTCTATGTGTTGATGTTGGGCGTGATTTTAGACGATGTATCCAGTCATACATTCAGTTCGTCCGAAAATCAGTGTTGCGAACGCAGCGAGTTATCGATGGAAAACGGACACACAGAGAGCTCTGAGGGCAATGCATCATCGAACGTCTCAATTAGAAAGGCGCGATGGAGGAACTCGTTGTCGGCTGTCTGACATGGAGAGATGTGTAGGTGCGGTTCGTTGGCAAATGGGTGACCCGAAGAGACGCGAGGCTGCCACTCATCGTCGCTTGTCTGAGGTGGAGAGACATGTCGGTGCGGTTCGTTGGCAAATGTGTGACACGGAGAGATGTGAGGCTGCCACTCATTGTCGTCTGGCTGAGGTGGAGAGACGTGAGGCTGCCACTCATTGTCGTCTGGCTGAGGTGGAGAGACGTGAGGCTGCCACTCGTCGTCGTCTGGCTGAGGTGGAGAGACGTGTGACTGCAACTGAATGGATGGTGCGAGAGATGCAGGGAAGGAGGATGGTGGCAGCCAGGGACCCCAACAATACAGGTAGAGTGTGGTTTAGACAAAGTATTGCTAGGTGTTTTCCTATCAAGACACATTATGTAAAATATAATTGAAAGTGGAACTGAGATGTAGGGCAGGAGAGGGGACCGTTGCAGTTTGGTTATATAGACCATTGAAATATAAATATTAAGAAGGCTTATGATGGATGAAAGGCAAAGCAATGAAGATATAGAAAATCAGCGGAACATCCAGTGGTGTTCGGTGTTCAGCAAGGTTCCGTTCTCGGCCCTCTCATGCGTATTTGCTACACTGCTCCACTCGGTAATATCGCACCTCGACACAGGATAAACGTTCACTCGTATGCTGATGACATCCAACTGTACATCGCGTTCAGTCCGCTCTTAGAAGATGATAACATTCAGGCAGTGACGCACATGTGTCGCAGAGATACAAGAATGGATGAAATTATTGTGATGCGCGCGCCACATATCAAGTATTATCTTTCTATGCCGCACATAGACCTTGGCAATACCATTGTGCCTATTTCCACTGTTGCAAACATTGGCGTTTATTTGATGACGCCCTAAGCATGAGCGAAGTTGGATGAATTCGAAATCTGCTTGACCGGAAAACCATAGAAAGTATGGTTAATACCTATGTGACGTCTCGCCTTAAAAATGGAAACTGCCTGCTGTACGGCATTTCCGACCATCCTGTCACTAGACTCCAAAGAGTGCAACACGCTGCTGCCCGTCTCATAACCAGAACGAAGAAACACGATCACATCACTGCTGTTCTGAAATTTGCTTTTTAGTTATGTGTTGCTCATGGTTGTTCCAGGTGACATCGGCGGCTCGATGGGGTTTTGATTGATTGATTTAATATAAAATGTAAAACATTGTACACATATGCATACTATATAAATACAAGGTACATTTAAATATTCAGATAACACAAAAAGTGCACGCACTTATTTCCATTGTGGTCCTTGACATACACATGACAGACATTGACAGAAATGACAAATATAACATACTAAAACAAACAATAATAAATAAAGTGATATAAATATATACTAAAATATGTAAATGACATTGACATTACAATATAGAAAAGTATTGAAATACTCTCCTGATTAGAAACACTTTGTAAACCTTGTTATTTATAAAATCTTAAATAAATCTAATAAATAATATAAATATAAAATAAAAGTTACGTCATCAATTATGATTAATAATAAATAAATGAGCTGGCTTCCAGATCATTAAGACAACCGAATAAAAACTGCTTCAGTAGACATTTAAATTGCCTCATGTTCTGAACACTTTCTATGGAAAATGGCAATTCATTCCAGGCATGAATTCCTGTGTAGTAAAACGAGGTTTGGCCAAATGATTTAACATACGGCACATGAAGAGACATAACACTAGATCTTGTATTTATGCCGTGCTGCTTACATGCTACATTTATAAAATTGGACATATATGTCGGTGCTCTATCATTTATGACATTGTAAACAAGATTAAATTTGAGTTGTTTAACTCGTAGCTCCACTGGTAGCATATTCACCAGTCTAAACTCTCTCAAACCGATGTGGGTTCTGGCTGGTGCAATTAAGAGGAAACGGATTACCTTGTTCTGGGTACACTGTAGTCTATATTTATATTTCTTGTTTAGTCATTGTATTAATGCTGAGGTAAGAAGTTTTTTTGTTTTCATGTTGACATTTTGTGTACAATTTGTTTAATTTAGCATTTGATTTAAAAATAATCGAGTCGGCCACTCTTTCTCCAGTTAATGACTGATCTAGGTCTATGCCTAGGTATTTAACATGGGTTTGATATGCCAATGTCGTACCAGCACATCTCACCTGGATGGAACTACACGTGTTCAGTTTACGTTTCGACCCAAAAAGAATTGACTAAGTTTTCCCTAGATGGAGGGGCACTTTGTTATTGATTAGCCACTCTCTGGCTGCCTCGAGTTCTGAAGAAAGACTTTCTTGAATCAGTTGGGTGTCTTTACCAGATACTAAAAGAGCTGAATAACTCTGCCATGGACGGTCCCAAGCCCGGCTGAGAAAAGAGGAGGGTTGGGCAAAGGGCTAACAACCCTTTCCCGTAAAAAAAACAGATTGTTACGAAAACATCGACCAAAGGAACTCTACTGAACTTGGGAGAGGGAGGGCCTACTGGGGAGAGTATGACGCCATGCAGTGAAAGCCGTAAGGAAGCTACATCGCCGATACCCTTCTTATCTTCCAAGAAAATCTCGAAAATCGGAACATGGAATGTGAGAACCATGTTCGAAACAAACAAAGCAGCCCAAATAGCAAGGGAACGACGGGCCTACAACATCACAGTACTAGGGCTATGTGAAACAAGGTGGACACAGTCAGGGCAAGTCAGACTGAATACGGGAGAAATGATTCTCTATTCGGGGCATGAAGAGGAAGATGCACATCATACAGAAGGCGTGGCACTCATGTTGTCACATGAGGCACAGAATGCACTCATTAACTGGGAAGCAGCGGGACCAAGGATCACCTATGCCTCGTTCAAAACAAAGAAAGAAAACATCAAGCTCAACATCATTCAGTGTTACGCACCCACAAACGACAAGGACGAAGAAACAAAAGAAGACGTTTACAACAAACTGCAGACATTGTGTGACAAACTGAAGGAGAAGGACATGACAATACTCATGGGAGACTTGAACGCCAAAATCGGATCAGACAACAGCGGGTACGAAGAAGTCATGGGCAGACAGGGACTTGGCAAAATGAATGAAAATGGCGAGATGTTGGCCGACTTTTGTGCATTTAACAATATGATCATCGGAGGCAGCGTGTTCCCGCATCGCAGGATTCACAAGGCAACCTGGGTATCACCGGACCACAGGACAGAAAATCAAATAGACCATATCTGCATAGGACGGAAGTTCAGAAGATCAATGCAGGATGTGAGAGTGCAGAGAGGGGCAGATGCAGCCTCAGACCACCATCTAGTGCTGGCCAGAATGAAGATGAAGCTAAAGAAGAGAGAAGTCAAGCGAAGCACCAGAACGCAGTACAATGTGGACTTCCTACAGGACAGGGTGACAAAAGAGACCTTCCGACTTACAGTCAGAAACAAATACGAAGCCCTACAAGATATCCTTGATGAAGGAAACATGGACATAGACACACAATGGCAACAGATCAAGGAGATGTGGACCAGCACATGCAGCGAAGTTCTGGGAAAGAATAAATACCAACAAAAAGACTGGATTTCTGCAGACACTGTCAACAAAGTGCAAGTGAGGAAGGAAAAGAAAGGTGCAGTTAACAACAGCCGAACGAGAGCAGCAAAAGCAGCAGCACAGGAAGAGTATACAGAGGCAAACAGAGCAGTCAAGAACAGCGTAAAAACAGACAAGGCAAACTTCATTGAAGACCTAGCCAAAGAAGCAGAGAATGCATCAGCCCAAGGAAACATGAAACAAATGTACGATGTAACAAGAAAATTAGCAGGAAAGTACAAGAACACAGACAGACCCATCAAAGATAAGAATGGCAATGTACTTACCAGTGATGAAGACCAGTTGAAGAGATGGAGGGAACATTTTGAAGAACTGCTAAACCGGCCACCACCTCAGAACCCTCCAGACATCGCACCAGCGGAAGAAGTACTCCAGATAAACTGCGAAAGACCAAGTAAGGCAGAAATTGAGAAAGCCATTCAGCACATGAAGAGAGGGAAAGCTTCCGGCCCAGACAAAATTCCTGCAGAGGCAATCAAGGCTGACATAGAGACCTCCACCGAGATACTGCATGACCTATTCGGGAAGATATGGGAACAAGAAGAAATACCAACGGAATGGAAAGAAGGGTACCTTGTGAAGCTCCCAAAGAAAGGCGATGTGCAAGAATGTAAGAACTATAGAGGGATAATGCTCCTATTTATCGTAGTCCAAACATAAGCATAGAAGAGAATGAAAAAATGCACAACGCTATAAAAGAAGTGAGTAAACGGGACTGTATTATTATGGGGGATTTTAACCATGGGCATATACAGTGGACATCTCTACAGAGTACTGGGAGAGAGGATCAAGAGTTTTTAAATTTAGTACAAGATAGTTTCCTTTTTCAACATGTGTTAGAACCAACCAGGGACAAGAACGTGTTGGACATAGTTTTGAGCTCACAGAAGGAATTTGTTGATAATGTCAATATATGTGAGCCACTGGGATGTAGTGATCATAACCAGATACATTTTATCATCAAAGTAAAAGGAGAACGGAACAGAAAAATACGGTACAGGAAAAAATATCACAAAGGAAGATATAAGGACATGAGGGAATATTTAGCGAAGATAGACTGGAATAACACACTGAAGAATAAGACAGCAACAGAATGCTGGAATATCTTAAAGAGGGAAATTGACTGCGTCGTTGACAAATTTGTCCCCTTGAAAAAACAGGGGAAAAGGTCAAAGAAGAAACACTTATCGAAGGAAGCCATTAGAAAAATCAAGTACAAGCAAATGATGTGGAAGACATATAGACACACTGGAAGTGAAGAAGACTATGCCATTTATAAAGAAGCACTTAATCAAGCTACAGCTGAAATTAGAAATTCGAAGAGAAGCTATGAACAAAAAATAGCTTTCAACATAAAACATGACAGCAAGAGTTTTTATGCGTATGTTCGAAGTAAACAGAAAGTTCAAGATAAGGTCGGACCACTAGAAGGTAGTGATGGAAACATAATAACGGAGGGATTCTTAATGGCAGAAAACCTAAATGAATACTTTAGTTCGGTGTTTACCAGGGAAGATATTAGTACATTACCAGTACTAGAGACTAAGTTCGAAGGGAGAGAGTGTGACTATTTAGGACAACTAACTGTAACCCCAAAAATGGTAGCTATGAAAATAAGAGATATGAAGGATAATAAATCACCAGGAGTGGATGGGATTCCTCCCAAATTACTACTGGAAATTGTAGAACAAATTAGCATACCACTTGCAACAGTGTTCAATTTGGCATTAGAGGAAGGAGTGGTTCCGGTAGAATGGAAAGAAGCAAACATCATACCATTATTTAAAAAAGGATCAAGAAGCAAGTCAGAGAACTATAGACCAGTGAGTTTAACATCGGTGATTTGCAAACTATTAGAAAGACTAATTAAAGATCACTTGGTTGATTTTCTTGTTAAAAATAAATTGATAAACACATCTCAACATGGGTTTTTAAAAGCGAGGTCATGCTTAACAAATATGTTATGTTTTTTGGAAGATGTCAGAAAGTGGGTAGATGAGGGATCACCAGTAGATATAATCTACTTAGATTTTAAAAAAGCCTTTGACAAAGTACCACACCAAAGATTACTACTTAAACTAAAGGCCCATGGCATAGGAAATAGTATGATTAACTGGATAGAAAAATGGCTTATTGATAGAAGACAAAGAGTAGTAGTTGATGGGGAGGTTTCAAATTGGAAATCTGTTTTGAGTGGAGTACCGCAAGGATCAGTATTGGGACCTATTTTATTCTTAATATATATCAATGATTTGGATGATGACATAACAAGCAAGGTGTTGAAGTTTGCGGACGACACAAAAGTGTTTAGGAAAATTAAAAGTGATGCAGATAAACAGCATTTACAAGATGATCTAAATAAGTTGATAGAATGGTCTGAGAAATAGCAAATGCTGTTTAACTTTGGAAAGTGTAAGTGCCTCCACACAGGACATGGGAATGAAAATGCACAATATACAATGGGTGGTACTGTACTAAATACTACTGTAAAGGAAAAGGACTTAGGTTTAACCATTAGTGCTGACATGAAGGTATCAGAGCAGTGTGGAATTGCAGCAGCGAAGGCAAACCAAATTCTTGGATTAATTAGGCGAAATATAGTGTACAAAGAAAAAGAACTAATAATACCGCTTTATAAAACAATAGTTAGGCCTCATTTAGACTATTGTATACAAGCATGGAGGCCATATCGCAAGAAGGATATTGATATGCTAGAAAGAGTACAAAGGAGAGCAACAAAAATGGTACCAAAACTCAGGAATATTAGTTATGAAATGCGTCTAAAAAATGTGGTCTAACAACACTAGAAACCAGAAGATTGAGAGGAGATCAGATTGAGGTTTTTAAAATATTGAATGGGTATGAAAATATTGACAGAAATATATTTTTCACGGTCAAGGAAGAGAGAAGGACTAGAGGACATGGAGTTGCATTAGCAAAGAAGCAGTGTAGACTAGACATTAGAAAATTTTCATTTTCACAAAGAATAGTAAACGAATGGAACAAATTATCAGCTGATTGTGTAGGTGCTAGAAGTGTTAATATGTTTAAAAATAAAATTGACATATACCTAAGACGGGCGGGGTATACTTAAATAGATAGGTTGGACTCTCGATAAGCCAAACGGCTTCCTTGTCCACCTGCCATCTAGAGTTGATTCTCTAGGTGGCAATCTTGTTAAATCTATCAGTACCCGGAAAGGTCCTCAACAGAATAATCTTGGACAGACTGAAGACAGGTGTAGATGCCAAGCTCAGAGACCACCAAGCTGGCTTCCGGAAAGACAGATCCTGCACCGACCAAATTGCAACACTGAGAATCATTGTCGAACAATCCATGGAATGGGACTCATCACTGTATATAAACTTCGTTGACTACGAGAAAGCATTTGATAGCCTTGACAGAGACACGCTGTGGAAACTCCTACAGCACTACGGCATACCTGAGAAATTTATATCTCTGATAAGAAGTAGTTATGAAGACATGGCATGCCGGGTCATTCATGCAGGACAACTAACGGACTCCTTCATGGTGAAGACAGGTGTGAGGCAAGGATGTCTTCTGTCACCGTTCCTATTCCTGCTCGCCATAGACTGGATCATGAAAAAGACTACAAAAAATAGAAGAAATGGGATCCAGTGGACAACATGGAGCCAATTGGAGGACCTGGACTTTGCGGATGACCTCGCTCTCCTCTCACACAGCCATAAACAGATGCAGGAAAAAACAGAGCAGCTAAACACAGTGTCAACACAGCTTGGACTCAACATCAACAGAAGCAAGACAAAGACTATGAAAGCCAACACAAAGAACAACAACCCCATTACATTGAACGGAGAGCCACTGGAAGAGACAGATGCATTCACATACCTGGGCAGTACAATAAACAAAACTGGAGGGCCAGAAGAAGACGTCAAAGCAAGAATCCAGAAAGCAAGAGTGGCATTCATCATGTTGAGAAAAATTTGGAGAGAAAAACGAATCAAAATTAACACCAAGCTGAGATTGTTTAACTCAAATGTGAAGGCAGTTTTGCTCTACGGAGCGGAGACATGGCGAACCACACAGAAGACACTAAAGAAAATACAGACCTTCATCAACAAATGCCTGCGCAGAATACTACACTTGAAGTGGACAGACAAGGTACCGAACACCACACTCTGGAAAACAACCAAGCAACTACCCATAGAAAATGAAATAAAGAAGAGAAAATGGAGGTGGATAGGACATACACTAAGGAAACCACCAGAATCAATCACCCGTCAAGCCATCACATGGAACCCCACAGGGAAGAGAAGAAGAGGTAGGCCACGAAACACCTGGCAGAGAGACACAGAAAAATATACAAAAGAGATGGGGTACACCTGGAAAGAAATGGAGAAGATGGCCACATACAGAAAACAGTGGCGTTCCTTGGTCGATGGCCTATGCTCCGAGCGAGCGAAAAGGCATAAGTAAAAGAGCTGAATCATCAGCATATAAAAGTAGTTTGGAGCGAACAGCTGTGTAAATATCATTAATATATATATTAGAAATAATAACGGTCCCAGGATTGAACCTTGTGGGACACCACATGTGACAGTCATCGGATTAGAGATAGCTTCACCGATTTCAACTGATTGTTGACGTCCATATAAATATGATTTAGACCAGGCTATAGCAGATTCATGAAGTCCTATTGCTTCCAGTTTTTGAAGCATAATCTTATGATTTACCGTATCAAATGCCTTCTGAAGGTCAAGTAGCATCATGCCTATATAATTACCATTATCTTGCTCTTGTTTTATGAAGTCAATGAGATACATTAAACATGTTTCAGTAGAATAAGAGGATATAAAGCCTGACTGATGTTCATACAGAAGCTGATGTGTTTGGAGATATGCATTTAATTGTTGATAGACTATCCTCTCAAATAATTTTGAGAGCGTATTTAAAATAGAGATCGGTGTGTAATTACCGGCTTCCAATTTACTATTCTTTTAATAAATGGGCATCACCTTACAAGATTTCAGATTTTCTGGGATTTCGCCAGTGGATAATGATAAATTTAAAATATGTGTCAAAGGTGACACAATGAGATTGGCACCATCCTTAATGAATCTGGGTGACAATAGGTCCAAACCAGTTGCCTTGCTCGAGTTCAATTTACATAAAATACTGAGTACGTTGTTCTCACTGACTTCAGTAAAACAGAAGCTATTGCTGGTTACACCCAGTGACCTGTAGAAATCTTGAAAATGTTCGCTTTCATATTTACCATTACTTGGTGGAAGTTGGTCAACCAGTGTTGAGGCTACATTAGTAAAGTAGTTGTTAAAATGTTCAGATATTAGAAAGTTGTCAAAACATATGTTATTATCGATGTTTAAACGTATGCTTCCTGGCTTACGATTACACTGAGTCGAAGTTCCGAGGCTTTTCAGCAATTGCCATAATTTTGAAGATTGTTGTTTGAATTCATCAGTTTTATTAGCAATGAAGTCTGATTTGGCCTGTTTCTTCTTATATTGAACCTGATTTCGAAGGTAAGTGAATTTTCTATGCCAACTAATGTCTTTGGTCTTTTTAAATTAGGAAAAAGCCCGATCCCTTTCCTGGATCAGGTGCAGTAGCTCACCCGTCATCCAAGGGGCGGTACGTTGTTTAATACGGACATATTTCAAGGGAGCGATGTTATCAATAACGGCCATCAGCTTAGATTTAAAAAGATAAAAAGCCTCGTGTACAGAGTTTGAATCTAGGACAACCTGCCAATCTACCTCGTGCAGTTTTTCTTCAAATATGTCCGTACTGTAATTTTTTTAGCGATCTTAATGTTACACCATTATGACGATTTGTGGGGATTTTCTTGCATTTACGTGTACAATATATTATTTGGTGAAGCCAATGTCTAATACACCCCATTGTGATATTTTAGCAGGATCTGAGATAAGGACAACATCTAAGATGGTGGATGTTGTGCTAGTAATCCTTGTAGATGTGTTAATAATCTGTGTCATACCAAACATAGACATATAATGCTTCAGTGATACATGCAATGGATTAGTGTGAGAATGCTGTTGAGAATAGTCAACATTAAAGTCACCCATCATAATAACTTCCTTGTTGGTGAAGCAATTACAGTCCAAGCAACACCGTTCAAGTACATTAAAAAAGTCAGTATGCTTGGGCGGACGGTAGCATACGCCAATTAAAATAGGTCTGGTCTTGCGTAGATACAATTCCGCCCACATAGTTTCTAGAGGTGTACATATATCGTCTCTCAGTTTAAAAATAAAGCAATTTCTTATGTAAATACAAACGCCACCGCCCTCGCGCTTTCTGTCGCGCCGGAGAATAGAATAATCAGTAATGTTAATTTCTGAGTCCGTGACCGACGCGTCTAACCAAGACTCGGTGATGCCTATCACTCCCACTTTGGTGTTTGCAGCAAGTATTCATAATGCGTCAAGTTTCGGGAGAAGACTGCGAGTGTTCAAATGTATGAAGTTTAGACCCTTTGAATGTAAACATTCGAAGTCAAGGGGTCTTTCAATTGTTGCCTGGTCGGCGGCGTCTTCTACGATTTTGGAAAGAAAATCGTTGTCTTGCGTGATGATAGCTGGGTGATCACTGTCATCAGCACACGGGAGTGCGTGCAGTGTACACTGATTGCACAAATGTGTAAATTCACCACCGCTGCTACAGAGTTCATCGTATGCGTCGTTTGATAAAACTCCAGCACATTTGATGTGTGTCCACTGGTCGCAGGAGTCACATGGGATGGCTCTACTGGGAACAGTGACACCCTTGCCACAATGGCTAAATGGATGTTTTGGGTTGTATATCCTCTTTCGTTCAGAAGGGCATGGATTAGGGCTCACGTCGCCGCTTTTCATGAGCAATAAAACAATTGTAGTCAATGGCGAAATGTTGTAATATGTGTTTTCTTTGTTGCTGGAAAGTCTGCAGAGTTTGCACACAGAACGCTTTGCTTTGCTTTGCTTTGCTTTGCTTTGCTTTGTGGTTGAGACAATCAAATTTGTGGATCACTGATAAAACAATGTCACTGCTAGCGTTAAGAGAGAGGGAGACTGAGTGTGTATGGCTTGTAGTGCGTGGCGTCATAGCCTCGTAGAGTGTCCTTGTACGCGATAAGTCTGTGTGGCATGCATTGAATTTCATTACGCAGTACAGAAGTAGCAAGAAAAGTGACAGCACTGCTCGTCTTGACGTCATGATTAGTTCAGTGTTATCGGTTGGTGGAGCACAAGGGTGTGTCAAACAATCAAGGCAATGAATACCCAATGTTCATTGGCATGGCAATATCCAGTTAGCCATGACGTGCGGCGAAATACTTGACTGTAGTAGAATCCATTCAGCCATGACGTGGAGTTAAGCACTTGGTTGGTGAGGTATCGCATGACTGAATCAACCAAGGCTTGTAGGTTAACGCAGGTGCACACAGTTGCATAAAGTTGGTAACATTTCAAAATGGTCCGTTTACTTACTAAATTGGCGTGATTAGCGCAAGCGTCATCACCCTCGTGGATGCACTAGACGCCTTCGTGATTGCCCTAATATAAAAACTCGACACATTCGATGAACACGGCATGTGAATTCGGTTATTAATATTTCCATAACAACGCTACATTATAATAATGTTAATTTGCATCTGAAATGTCAACATTTGACGTTCTTCTTGTCACCGACTTGCACTCATTTACGTACTTGTCGTCTTCATCCCAAGAGAGACGCAATACTACGAAAATGATCCTCTGTCCCTCGCTGCGCCTTACGCCTCGCCCCACGAGAGCCCCGTCTATTCTAGCTCTGCCATTACTGCCGTCCGCAATGTTGTCTTCGGTCTTCAACTGGAGATATGTGAGCACACACCTCTGTCATTGGACTAGAGTAGCGGAAATGAAGCAGCGTTAAATATACATTAATTGTATTTGCCTAAATCTCGATCCCATCCACATCACACTCCCCCGCCATATCAACGATCCCATCCATCCCATCCCACGAATTGTATCAATCCAACCCATCCCCTTCATCCCACCCACTGCACAAAGCCACCCATCCCATCCATCTCACATACATCACCCTCCCATCCATCATCCATCTGTTCTTTCACCCCATGTACCCTATCCGTCCGGCCAGTCCATGTGTAAGCACATGCATGTGCGTATGCATGTGTTACGGCATAACGTTTAATTTGTTAATTTCTCATCAGTTTAATGCCTATGTATAAATAACACCGATGGATTGGATTATCAACGATGCGCGCAACAATGCCTTGGTAGTTTGGCTTTTACGCGTATTAGTGCCTAATGTAATTGCAAATATTCGTTTGTGATCCTGACATGTACTGTTTTATGACAAATCCATCAGCCTGCGCGTGATAAATAACCAAAAGCCGGGATGCAAAATATGCATGGTGCAATGTTGAGCTATTCAAACGTCCACTATTTAACGACTGTGCAATTCCGTAGTAAAGGTTAGGCCTATAATTGATTAAAATACGGTAACAAGCGATGAAGTCGAGCCACTCCAAGTTGACCAAAGCGATCTCAGCTTCGATGATTATCCATTGTGCCATGCTGAACTGAGAAATTTATCATGGGAAATGTATAAACCGTTCTTGCAAATCATCTCGATCATGCAATTTACCCAAATTTATATTATACAATAGCATGCAAACATTGTATGACTTTCAGATATACATTAAGTAGCTAATTGTTGTTGTAGCTGCAAATGCTTAGTTTGTA
>OZ024863.1:20064500-20069500 GCA_964017155.1 Oasisia sp. SBJ-2009
ATATCTGCTACGGTAAAACGTCATACGGGTCAAACATTTGAACTTCTTGCACGTTTGTTTCGCGAACTTACGCGGTATAAATTGCAATTAGTAGGCTCGGATATAGCGGTTGACAAGTACTTGTACAATTTAAAGACTCATACGAAGATCAGTAAACTAAACTTCGCCGTTGAGCTTACGTCTGACAAACTGGGGAAGTCCGTCGAATCATATGTCAACGTGTTTTCGCGAAGTCGAGACATTGTTGTTAAATTGTTGGACGATAGAGCCTACAAGTTCTACTTGAGTTGCCAGTGCAGCATGAAATCAGTGGATACACCTTTTCTGTTGGCATTCTTCGAGAAATTGTACGACCATTATGAGAACACTACAGGATCAGAGAGACGGGCAATGGACAGATATTTCTTTCACGAAACAAACAGTTCTGTTTTGAAGAAACTGGCAAGTGGTAAGATAAACCCCGACGAATGCTACGTGGATTTTACGCACACATTTCCATCATTTGCCGACATGTATAACGTCTCGCTACAAAACATACAGTTGACTATAAACAACTTGAACTCTTTCCTCGAAACGACTCGATTGGACGAGGCGTTTTTTAGGTATTTCCCAATGTTATTACGCACGCGCCTACACTTTGCACATCATAACACCACCACCACCGTGTCATTAAGAACAAATGTTGAATGAAATAGAAAGAAACATAACATACATGTGGATGTAGGTAAGCCATGTAGGTGTCTGTTTAGGTGTACGTGGAATAATGGAGCTTTACATGATTTAGCGATAGGATATGTAGTATTTCTTACAATACAGCTGTATGTTAAACGCGATATGATTACATCTTGGGATGAGTATATTTAATAGCATTGTTGTCTATATTGTGTCAAATGTGTCGATTGACGCGGGGGATTGAGCGATAATAGGGAATATTTAGCTTGCCTAGTTCACGGCGTTCGTCCAGATCTTGTAAATGATGCTGAAAAGAGGCAAGACACAAAAATACCTGCTATTTTTGTGTAGTAAACGCAAGATGTTATTTAAATTGTAGATCATTTAAATAACGTCTACCATTTAAAACAATGGCAAGGCATTTAAGTAATGTTGATCATTTGAACATTACCATTTAATTAACTACAGTATTAAATAAACACATCGCAAACCCTATCCTTTGTTAAATTCAAACAAAAAGCCGGCAAAACAGGAGTATTGGTAGCAGCTTCTGCAGATTTCGTCGACATTCCAGACGGTATAATGTATGTAATTAAAATGCATGTAATATTTACATATTAATAAATAGATGGGAATAGGGCATGACAGTGATTCTATTTTCCGGTAACTTTTGAGCAATAACTAAAGAGACTACACACCGCTGCCAACAATTAGAAAATAATAACTGATCTGCATAATAGTTCCCATCTTCTAGAGTATTTGTGTTGGGAGCAATCGTATATAAACCTTTGCTGTGGCAGATACAGCTATTTGCACACAAATCTCGTTCGAGTCGATGGGGCACCAGATCATTGTTGAAAATAGCAAAATATCGTGACAATAATATAGCGGCAGACGAAATGTGCTTGTCTTATTATCTAGAAACTTAAACCGTCGCTTGAATATATTTCAGTCAAAACTTTCTGGAGCTAAATGTCTACATGCGCGACTTACGTGTCCGGGAATACAAACAGCAGGAAGCCTACACTCTCATTGATTTGCTAAGTAAGGAACATTTGCATTTTAAAAATAACAAGGGTGCAGCAGTATTTTAACAAAACATCGATAAAATCCTTGTATGTCATTACGGCGTCAGATTAAACATCAACATTATTTAAGATCTAAGAATTGTTTTGAAATGTGACTGTTCAACATTGCTAAAAATAGTTAACTGTTTTGGTAGGTTCAGGGATATATCATCACAAACTCAGCTGTATGTGTCATTGGTGTATATATTTGCTAATATGTCGAATGTTTACAAAGGCAGCAAATTGTATACGCAAGCTATCAAGGCAGCAAGTTAATGCAAGCAAAAACAGTTTTCACAATATCTATCGATCGACTGACGGCAAAATTATCTTTAAATAAAAATATTAACAAGTTATTTAATTACATCCATGAAACTTGTATATGCGTGTAAAATACCAATTAATAATACCGATCAGCAGTCAGATTATTTATTGTTGATTTGAAGCATTCGCTGAAGGCTATGTCTCGTGGTTTGGGTACTTTTGTCTCCCACACAATTTGATTTTTAGCTATGTGTTGCTTATTGTTGTTCCAGGTGACATCGGCGGCTCGATGGGGTTGCTCATTGGCGCGAGCGTCATCACCCTCGTGGAAGCACTAGACGCCTTCGTGATTGCTCTGGCCAGTCGGTGGCGAAGGAAGAAAAGGCGACTCCGACGGTCTTCAAGACAGGAGGCGGACACTGAAGTCTAAGAAACCAGTTCCAGTGAAAACACGAGGGATGTCGCTTAATGAGTTTCATAGCGTCTCCTGCAGCCTTCAAGACGGCAGACAGAAGACTGAGATATCGGTCCAAGCTGCTGTTCAACTGCACGCTTGCTGTTATTACGCCAATGGCTTCGTGTGCAACATAAGTGTTGTCTATCGCGTTTCTCATGTACATAACGGTTCCTATTCTAAGAGAGTATATCGCTAGGTGTTGACCGAGATGCAAGGATGGATACGCGCGTCGTCAGTGAGGGGTGGTGACATACAGCCACTACCCCAGTCAGGGGTGGTGACATACATCCACTACCCCAGTCAGGAGTGGTGACATATAGCCACTACCCCAGTCAGGGGTGGAGACATACAGCCACTACCCCAGTGTGTGTGCATGTTTTGCGACATAACGTTTACTTTATTAATGTCTCATCAGTTTAATGCCTAGGTATAAATGACAACAATGGATTGTCTGTGATGGATTATCAATGATGCGTGAAGCAATGCTGTGGTAGTTTGGCTTTTACACATTTTAGCGTCTAATGTAATTACAAACAATATTCGTTTGTGACCCTGTCATGTAATTTGTTATGACAAATCCACCAGCCTGCGAGTGAGAAATAAACAAAAGCTGGGATGAAAAACGTGCATGGTAGCAACCCTTCTATTTAGCGACAGTGCAATTCCGTAAAGGTTAGGCCTGCAATTGATTAGAATACGGCAACAAAGTGACAAGCGGCGAAGTCGAACCAGTCCAAGTGCCGGTAACATCGATTGAACACTAAAGCGATGTCACCGTTGACGATTACTCAGTGTGCCTGGCTAAACTGAGAAACGCGTCATGGAAAATATGACCGATTAAACCGTGCCTATAAATCTTTTCGATCAGATACGATCATTTGTCACCAATGCTGGAATTTATCAGAACATTATTCCACATAGTCCTGCTCTCATTAATGTTAATAAACACGTTTCTTTGTAATGTGGATAAAATAGTAAATATTATTCTTGCAATTTACCTCAAATTATATTATACGTCAGCGTGCACATATTCTGATTATAAGATATCCATCAGTTTGAAAATATTGATTGCAGCTGCAAACGGTAATTTTTTAACGCTGATGTGCTTTGGCTCCGTACATGTTTTCTTTCATGTCAAAGAGCATACGTTCAACGCTTTACTATATGAACTGGTTTTTGAACGGAATAAAACACCTAATATAAACACTCGTCACATTGGATGAATACGGCATGTGAATTCGGTTATTCATTCTCCTTAACAACGCTTCACTACAATAATGTTAATTTGCATCTGAAATGTCAACATTTGACTTTCTTCTTGTCACCGACTTGCTCTCATTTAAGTACTTGTCGTCTTCATCCCCAGAGTGTCACAATACTGGGAAACTGATCCTCCACTATACCCTGTCCCTCGCTGCGCCTTACGCCTCGCCCCACGAGAGCCCTGTTTGTTCTTGCTCTGCCATTACTGCCGTCATGTTGTCTGAAGGCGGTACACGCACAGATGAACCATGGTGTTTTGGTAAACAACAGGACGGCCATTTTGTTTCCCAGGCTCCCCTGGGTCTCCTAGCGATTATAGTTCTTTCAAACACCGTTAGGCGGTAGTCATTCAGACATCGCTTTTATTCAGTTGTATATTTGGACAATAAAATACGTGTGCACTTTTCTACTATCGTGTTGTGTTCGCTTTTCATACAAACACATACATACTCACGCAGGCATGGTGATGTCTCTGATACTTTACCGTCCTCTACCACAAGATGGAGGCAACTAATTCCGTAGGTTACCATATCACCGGGAAGCTTCCAGCCACGCTGCCATAAACACGCGAAGGCTGGTGGTATGCGCCACCAGGTACTCATTCCTACACAATCACGCGCTAAGCGGGCACCAGCTACACCGCTGTGTGGGTGAGGACGTTGCCCGATGTAGTCGCCATCCTACAACTACCGCCAGATGGCTCCAACTATACCAGGAGGCGCTGCAGAGTCAACAAGTTAAATTGGATGTACTGCTTCTTAGCAAAACACCATGGTTGCGGGAGACGTGCGCTGTGATGTGGACAGTATAACTACTGACGATATGATTCATTGTCACAACACACACAACCAAATAAACCACACATTTATGGTAAAAAAACATATTTTTTTCAAAAAAACCTGTTCATCACAGTTTACCACTTATAATCAACAATACCTATCAAACTTGATACACACATTTTACATGGTCTTGTAAATTGTGCGAAGCACTACTTCTTTAAAAACACGAGCATATACATTAATTGTTACACTTGCACATGTACACACGCCATCAACGGCAGTGATGTTACCTACGCCTAGACAACATACAATATATATGTACCTATTATCCTAACACACACTACGAACGTACACCCAAACTACATAATAACAATCTACCAATATGCAAAAAATCCTTTTTGAGTTTATGATGCATACTACTATATTTTAATGTGTACGTTTTGTTTAACATATACCATATCTTATTTTCGCGACAATCAACAAGTATTAGTAGAAGAC
>OZ024863.1:20074500-20129500 GCA_964017155.1 Oasisia sp. SBJ-2009
GTGTAATGCTCTCTTTGACGCGATGAGCTTCTGTTTCAGAAGGATTTGTATGGATGGTCCCCACTTTTCTTTGCTTCTTGTGTGTGATGAATCTCTGGATATTCGTATATAAAGTTCGATCGATCCAAACACACATTCCATCAAATTCATATTTTCCCAACCGGCAATGAATCGGTCTTGTAGGACGTTCTGCATGAGGGTAAATCCTTTGTCCTTTATGAAATACCAAGAGGACATTAAGTTACGACACCATTGAAAATATAATGATGTTTCGGTACTGATGTCGCCATATAGGTCCAATGATAATATTTGTCGGCTAACAAGAGCAGCCTCGTCTTTGTTAGCTCGCCGCCTTTCTGGCAAGAGCCACTCCTTCGTGTCTAGCGACTCATTCAAGTTCATTCTTGTTCTATTGAGGAATTCCTCGGATAAATTGAACGTATTTTCATTATTCTCTTTGGAAGTCGCGTAGCTCATGGAAGCCTTGTAATGCACAATGTTGCAATCTTTTTGGCAGTCACACGAGGTTGACAGCTTTCTGTTGAATGGTCCTAAAAGTAAAGTTCATCAAGTGTATCTCGAATACATGTGATACTACATATGTCGTCACAGTAAAGGTAGCAGTTTTTGCGTGTATGGTTATCTCTAGTTTTCGAGATCTAATGTTGGTCGACATTAAGATATGTCATTATTGTTAAATATAAAACCAGTAAAATGTCACCGTTGAAAGAATACTTTGAATTTGTAATGTACTCTATGCTTAATTAACTAATCATGTTAACATAATTATTTAATGTAATTCTGTACCTTCATTTCAATATACATTTGTTTCCTTTGCAATTTAAAACCCTGACATCGAACCGACAAATATAACTCCGCATACGCGAAGTTCCAAATTAAGTTTCGCATATACTCTTCATATTTGAATATGAAGTTCTGCTCACCAGACTTCGGTTTTGTCCAACAAGTTCACTGTATTTAAAGTCAGTGGTCATTACGCGTTTCACTTGTATTTAAAGTCAGTGGTCATTACGCGTTTCACTGCGCTGCCATGGATATTCATTATAATCGAGCTGCACACATATTCACTCAAATAGAATCAAGCTCAAAGTGATTCCCATCAACATGTTACGTATCGGCTTGGTGCGCAGATAACATCCAAGTTATGCTTAGATAAGAGTTGCAAAGAAAGTCTCTTTAGAAATTATCATCTCGAAAGCAAATGAGCTTACAAATAATCCGTTAACAAGAATCGCATATGTAATAAGCATGTTTACCTATCGCTGGCAGCAGGCAACTTGTATAACGAGAGACGGAGCACACCGGCGTTTCGTCTGTAATGAATTGTGCAGACGATAGTTATTCGTAGTGCATGGAAGGAGCAATATATATATATATATATATATATATATATAATATATATATATATATATATATATGTGTGTGTGTATGTATTTTGTATATATATATATATATATATATATATATATATATATATATATACATACATATACATATACATAAATATATATATATATATGTATATATATATATATATATATATATATATGTGTGTTACTACTACTACTACTTCTACTACGACTACTAGGACAACTACTACTGCTGCTGCTGCTGCTGCTGCTTCAGCTGCTGCTGCTGCTGCTGCTACTGCTGCTGCTGCTGCTGGTGCTGCTGCTACTGCTACTGCTACTGCTACTGCTACTGCTACTGCTACTGCTACTGCTACTGCTACTGCTACTGCTACTGCTACTGCTACTGCTACTGCTACTGCTGCTGCTGCTGCTGCTGCTGCTGCTGCTGCTGCTGCTGCTACTGCTACTGCTACTGCTACTGCTACTGCTACTACTACTACTACTACTACTACTACTACTACTACTACTACTACTACTACTACTACTACTACTACTACTACTACTACTACTACTACTACTACTACTACTACTACTACTACTACTACTACTACTACTACTACTACTACTACTACTACTACTACTACTACTACTACTACTACTACTACTACTACTACTACTACTACTACTACTACTACTACTACGTAGGCGGTATTGTGAACTATGATTGTGAAATGCTATTGTTAAAATTATTACTATGTTATTCTATATTACTTCCAATGTTACAGTGTATGCAAAAGGCTTGCATTGTTGAAAGACACGATGTATCATATCACGTTGTGTTACCTTTGTCGACATACGGCATGTAATAGTCTCTACAGCCACAGGCGTTGACGACAAAATCAGTGAGGCATTCCCTGTAGCAGGCCGCCTGCGAGTAACGATAGAAGTAGCGCAGCTTTCGGTGTGTCTCACAATCCCCGTGTGGAGGCGGCAAGTTGGTCTCCTTCAACATAGCGTACGTTTAGTCATTATGTGCAACGAATTTATCACGAAATCATGCATTTATTGATTTCATAGATGTACACCATATTTCCATCTATTTATATTTGTATTTCAAAGTACGTTTAGATCAGTATACGTCTTTCATTAATCGTTTTTGTTGTAGTTATTTATCGATAAAAGATGATAGAGTTAGTCTGACAGAACGGCAAACTGTTGAGGGAAAATCGTTCCGGTTCAATTATAGCCAATTGTAACGCATACACTTCGTAGGCGAGAGGCAGAACCACCTACCAGACCGATTTAAATGGCTCCCGAATACATACACACAAATGTTATATAATTGGATAACCTGCATCTCCACGTCCCGATTTTGCCTGTCATGGAGTTGCCAAGTGATGCAGTAAACGCTATTCCGAGATCTAACAAAGTCAATATAAAATCGACCTCGCTGGCGATAACATAGGTTAACCTATATAATGAAAGACTATTTAGAGCAAAGTAATTTAAAAGGAAGAATCATAATTTCGTAAGAAACGTAAACATGCGAAAACAGCCCTAAAGCAACTTGGCCAGTTATAAACTTTCCTGTTGTAAAAGCGGCAGTTTTATTGGAATAAAAGTGACCTTCAAATATGACCTTAATATTTGATCAAACAAAACTGGTAGAGAAAGGGGAATATATGTACTCAACCTTCACTTGAACATACATGATGTATTTTAATTGATATCAATTACTTTTGTCTCAAAAAATGTGTAGCCCTAATATATTCAATGTCATTGTTAAAAGGGCAATAAATGGCAAACAGAAACATATACTTTCTTACGTTCGAGACTGTAACAGCAACAAAAGTATGCATTCCTATTGGGATATTTTCACCAAAGTCCTGCACCAGCGGTACGTCATCTTGGCGGTGCAGAAGAAGCATCAGTCCCACGGCGTTGTGTGGACCTTTCGTGTACTGGTACTGTTCCACGTTCAACACCAGTTCAAGTCCATTCTTGATTCCTACGTAATGTCGCCATATTCATAATGTCATACAATTAGAAGCAGAAGAAACGATTGTAGTTGTGTTTTATTTAATGAAATGTGTCTCCTTACATTTTAATGAAATGAGTTCACGGTACGTACAGCTATGTATAATGGGTGAAATATCTTCCATTTTACTGAATAATTTTGTTTTCTCTCACAATAAATGAACTGCACGGTTAATGGCGTTTCGCTCTAGACTGAACACACACACCCATCTACATAATGGTGTACACGTTTTGCTATTGACTGAACACACACCCATATATATATATATATATATATATATATATATATATATATATATATATATATATATATATATATATATATATACACGCACGAATGCGTGATGGCGTCCACACCTCACACTTTAAATGATCCCATTTCGACAAACGCAACACATTCTGCACAAAGGAAACATGTCGTATACTTTAGAATACAAACTATAGTTACTTCAGTTGTTTACTTGTTGGTTGCACATGCATAAATCATGTCTCGTATCATGTACACAAACAAATACATTTTTGTGTTAATGCATATATATATATATATATATATATATATATATATATATATATATATATATATATATATATATATATATATATACATGTGTGTGTATATAGTCAAATGATATGTTTCTGTAGAGGCCACTTCGATATATCAGATACATTGCCACTGGTGGAGTATTCTAGTGTAACGTTAATTACCTGTAGCGTTGACCATGGAGTTGGCGGTGATCCGGGAGTTGAATGTGTAGCATATTCCAGCATCAGTTACGGTCAACTGGAAGTCTTCGTCACTGCACGGCATTCCCTTCCACCGACAACTAATAATTAAAAAGTCCAACAATTGATTACCTCATTCTTGCTTTGATCTGAATGAATAACACACACACACACACACACACACACACACACACACACACACACACACACACACACACACACACACACACACACACACAGACACACACACACACACACACACACACACACACACACACACACACACGCACGCACACACACACACACACACACACACACACACACACACACACACACACACACACACACATACTCACACACACATGCTCATGTCACTAATATTGTAAGGTGCAATGATTTCACCATCGTTAAAAGTTGGGACTGAAATGTTTGAACAACCGTTATCAAATCATAAGGACATACCACTTATAGGATGTTTACCACTAATGTCAAGAGGTCACAGTGACGCTCTGTGTAATTATACACGACAAATGCCAAAAGTAGAACAATATATTGAAGGTACTTAGCGGGATCTACAAAAGTATGACAACCCGCAAATCAAACATGGCCGCTACATTCAAAACGAGGCTCCCATGTCACACACAGTCCGTTAGACGGCGTGTTAGTCTAAATCCAAACACTATAGGAATATGACAATGATTTGATGGGCATTGAGCCACGACATATTTTAAATAATTGGTTATTGTCCACTGTGCATCTTACGTTCAAGCTGCATTTCGTTTTACATGTTCTTATATCTACTCAATATAATTTTCGAATTTCCAGTTTTACTCGAAAACAAGAATATGGTATGTAAACTAATGATTTACATGCGTTCTTGCGATAACAATCCATGTGTCGTTGTCAGCAGCTGCCTAATCAAATATAATGATACGTCAGTAGGTTACGTACGATGCAATCATATCTTTCTTGCGGTGAGCATGTGTATGGTAGACGTCGTTCATCGACACGTTTCCGACGTCCCATTTCGTGTAGTTGAACGTGGACAGATTCACCCGACTGTACATGTCGTCCAACCACGCGTACGAATCAGTTTCTGCTGTGGCCACGAGTCTGCAACAAACGCGTCACATGTTCAAGCAAGTGTAACTAGGCAATCTGTCCTAGTTTTGTTTGGTATACTCATTAATATGGAAGTTTACACTGGCTATGGATTGATACTTGTATAATCAATATACACACAGTTTCGAAATTGTTGCGTTTAGCAATATGTCATATATTTCACATGTAGTAAAGCGTTTCGTACATGTTAGTTTGATTGTTGTTTGCTAGCACCAACAACAGCAACTTGTTCTGTATTTCAAAGTGAATGAATGAATAATTCATTAATGTGTATGTAATGATGTAATTAATACTGTTTTTCGTGAACAAAATTAGTGTGAAACTGTCAGAACAGAATACAAGCAGATGTAGGATTATGCTTGATAAATTATAACTTGTCTTTTTGAATGAATGTCGTCGAAAATAATACAGAGTGTTGATATGTAAAACACAGAGATACCTCACTTTAATCGAGATAATATAGAGTGTTCACAGATAAATGACAGCGATACCTGAAGGCGTTCTGGTTGCAAATGGTGACGGCGGGAAACACGACGGGTCTTTGAGGTGACATCGTCATTGTCGTTCTTACAGGCCGGCTCAAATGCAGTCTCACTAGGTCTTGACATTGAGAGACGAACACCGACGAAGTGATAATCACGATTATAATCCAGACAAGTCTGCAATAGACGTACTCGTGGAAAACAATCGTAACCAATTCAGTGCCTCGTATTATCTTTTCTTCACATCATTTAAATCAAAACCTGGGTGTCCCATTATCAATACACCTTTTCATAAATTGCCAGGGTACATTACTGTAACTGTGGTCCATGTAGCCATATGCCATAGTTATATAAATGAGCAACTTCAGTTTCAAATGAATAATGGCATTAATCACAAAATGGGTCCGACCACTAATGCTTAGCAGAGGCCAAAGAAGGCCACTTGAGCGAGCTACAGAGTGACGACCTGGATCATTACTGGCAGTCCTTTCAAGAAAGACGTCGAGGCCACGGCAAGACTGGTAACGTGCCTACAACCAACCGGATCAAAGAAGAGAGGATACACTAAAGCTGAGTTCATGTCAATAAACATAGAAGGACGATAGTGGCACTATGCCGTGTCTGTACTGTTCGGATATATGTACTCAATCAACCGAAAATGCGAAAGCTAGATGTATTGCGGAGAATGTGGCCGTTAGACAAACCAAGCATCTGTGGCGGGTTTATGTGCGAGATTCGCGCCAACGTTTAAGTGGAATCGCACAGCGTTGTGAGGGGCCCACTTCGGCCTCAACGTTTCACACAATAAAGAAATGGGTGTCATTTTAAAACTGTTCCAACGAGTTAAATTTATTCCGGTAGAGTAACTAGACTGTGCATGTATTTAGTCAATCTGTATAATTGGGTAGTGTAGCAAAAACTAACCATTATCGTACAAAAGAAAGTTAATCGGCGCTTAAGGGGCCCACTTTACCCGACATTCCCCATATAATACTTGCCAGACATGATATCCGTTACCTTCGTGTGAAGTGGCTTGTTGAATCGGCGATGTTTCGAATCCCATGAAAGGTTGTCGTTTCGCAGAAGGTACTGAATGCGCGACCCCACGGCTTGCTTTTGTCGTCCATCTCGCGTCTGGAGTCTCCGTCTTGCACTGAAGTCGTGGTAAACGGAATGTCTGGAAGTTGGTATTTTGGCATCTCGTTTACAGAGGTCTTCCCTTTTGATATGTAAAAAAGTGAACATTGCCATAGGTTGCTCTTTCGGCGTAATACACACTCCAATATCATGTGGATATGACATTTTATTCAACGTATTATTTAATATTGTGCACAGGGTGTTGTTAGAAACAAATATATTATGTTATATGATAACTGGGTAAGGCAATGCCACTGGTTACAAAGAGTTTGATTGTATTATTGACATTTCCCATAAACGAAGAAATGTTTGTTGGTAATATACAGATTTTGTAAAGGATCATCCTGCTTTATCGGGCTACCCTAAACTTATCTTCATTGCTTTATTTTCACTCCTTCAGAATACTTCTTAATAATTATATTTCTATGATTATATAATTAAACTGCCATGATCCCCTCGCCTACGCTACATCTCAGTTCCACTTTCAATTATATGTTTTCATAAAGGGACATGGTGGGAAACCACCGAACAATATTTTGTCGAAACCACACTCTACCTGCATTGCTGGGGTCCCTGGATGCTTCCGCCTTCCTTCCCTGCATCTCTCGCATCAGCCGTTCCGTGGCAGTCACACGTCTCTCCACCTCAGACAGGCGGCGATGAGTTGCTCCATCGCGTCTCTCTAATTGAGACGTTCGATGATGCATTGCACTCAGAGCTCTCTGTATGTCGGCTTTCCTTCGATGACTCGCGGCATTCGCAGCAGTGAGCTTCGGAGGAACTGAGTGTCTGACTGGAGGCATCGTCTAAAATCACACCCAACATCAACACATAGTAATAATTCCACAAACGGCGCCCTCGTTGATCAACACCGACAGTTCAGTTTACAGTTTAGTCATTGTCAAAGTTATACATGCGTGACCCATACACAGACATATGCATAGCCATACACACAGACATACGCATACGCATGCGCATGCGCACGCACACGCACACGCACACGCACACGCACACGCACACGCACACGCACACGCACACGCACACGCACACGCACACGCACACGCACACGCACACGCACACGCACACGCACACGCACACGCACACGCACACGCACACGCACACGCACACGCACACGCACACGCACACGCACACGCACACGCACACGCACACGCACACGCACACGCACACGCACACGCACACGCACACGCACACGCACACGCACACGCACACGCACACGCACACGCACACGCACACGCACACGCACACGCACACGCACACGCACACGCACACGCACACGCACACGCACACGCACACGCACACGCACACGCACACGCACACGCACACGCACACGCACACGCACACGCACACGCACACGCACACGCACACGCACACGCACACGCACACGCACACGCACACGCACACGCACACGCACACGCACACGCACACGCACACGCACACGCACACGCACACGCACACGCACACGCACACGCACACGCACACGCACACGCACACGCACACGCACACGCACACGCACACGCACACGCACACGCACACGCACACGCACACGCACACGCACACGCACACGCACACGCACACGCACACGCACACGCACACGCACACGCACACGCACACGCACACGCACACGCACACGCACACGCACACGCACACGCACACGCACACGCACACGCACACGCACACGCACACGCACACGCACACGCACACGCACACGCACACGCACACGCACACGCACACGCACACGCACACGCACACGCACACGCACACGCACACGCACACGCACACGCACACGCACACGCACACGCACACGCACACGCACACGCACACGCACACGCACACGCACACGCACACAGACGACATCAATAACCGTGAAGCGTTAACATCTTAACATTATCCGTGAGCAGAAATGCAATATTGTTTCATATGATGATCTGCTTTCATCTGGTGATATTAAAAAAACGGCAGAATCGTGCCTGCCTGTCTGACAACAAGTATGTAGAATCTTAGGTCGTCTTCCCTTTACACACAGCAAACTACAAAGTAACTTAACATAACTCGTTGTATACAACATTTCGAGAACGTCTTATAAACAGTTCTAAGATTTACCTTCCAATCAGCAACGTCCTTCCCGTCTGACAACTTCCAGAATCCTGCGTGCGATAGGATTCGTTTTCAGACGCACCAATGCAGAATAACAATAAACCTAGAATCCTGGTTTGTAGTCTGTCACCGGTTATCGATTTGTTCAAAAGGTTAACTCACCACGGTTCATCTAGCTATAAAACAGTTATTTATTCGGTTTTGCACTTTGCTGATTAGATTTTGTTACCGCGAGTGGACTGCATTTGTGCAGCTCCGTTATATTTAATTTGCACTAAACATGACATTAGAATAACCTTCTTCTATAGAATGTCATAATCATAACACGCGTTTCATAACGAACCGTTTCTGCGTATAAACCTTAACATATACTCTATTGACAATTGTTAGTCAAGTCGTCGAAGTGACGTGAATGGATATATAATAAGAGGACAGTCTAATCACTGAAAAGTTAAACCCATGTTAGCATTAAGCAATGTTACTGGCATTGGTTCCCTGTGCTATGCTAATAAACCGCTATCAGAGTGTGACCAGTTCTTCCAATTGTAATTTCACATTTGAAAACTGATGGCAGTTTTACGCAAGTTACACTGAATTAGTGGAGCAGATAAGTGCAAATGTTCGACAAATGGTTAACTTTTTGATACAAGCTGCAATATTGACAAGAATGCTCATTTGGGAGAACTTACTGAAAAAAAGCCTGTTGGGCTATTAAAAAACCAAGACCAGAAAGATGAGCACGGCCTGGGCATTTCCTTATGACAGGGTATTATAAATCTCTGCCATCTTGTTCAACAGGTACGTAGAAGAAACCTTTTTAGCAATTGCCCTTGAACAGACTCACGAGCAAGCTATCAACTATGCTGACGGAGGAGCAGTCGGTGTTACTGAGGATCTTGAGAAGATGGATGGTGGTTGATCCAGAAGTCAATCGCCTTGTTGACTGCTGGTGTCAGAATCTTACAGTGTTCAGGGATAAATAATCAAACTGAGACTATTACTTATCTACGTAACATTGTTTGTAAATCGTCTGATGAAAACAGTAAGAGATTGGGTAGTAACTCCATTAGAACCCCGTGCAAAGTTAACTGGAGGCTTCACAGTTACAACTGAATATTATACTCTTTTTATTGTTGTTTCGCTGGTACATCTACCTCGTCATAAAAAACATTGTAGCTATACAAATGGAACAAGACATCATTCCAATATCTAATTGGATGAGAAAATAGTCAAGGGTTGACAAACCTCTGCCTTCGATATAATAATATGTAATAATAATAATGTAATACAGATGTTTCGCCTTTTTGAACATGCTATCATAAATAATAATAATAATAATAATAGGCTTGCAGCTTAAAGGTTTAAATCGATTGCCATGTTAATGTGCATCGGAAATGTCAGCATCCACCTGGTAAACAGCTCCCGTTATGCTTAACACACACCAACCGACAAGCGCCGACGGTCGGTGTCCTGAAAATTCATTATCAATATGCGTTTTACCTCTTTGATGTTTACTTAAGATAATGTATTCACAAGTATGACGCCGTTAACAGAGGAAGAAATCATGAGTTTGGGGCTGGCGACAGTGACTTGCATCATTACGATGACGCCACCGCCGACGTCATCGAATACAGTAAACCAAGATAAGGTATGTGTGGATGCGTCTACACATAGCGGCGAGAGAGGCGCAAGGGGCGTTTGTACATTTAGTTGAAGAACTGCGCCAAAAGGAACGGAACAGCTACAAATATTTGTTATGAATGTCAGTTATTTAACAATCTGTTGACCATGGTAGCGCCACACCATCGCCGTAAATACATGCAATGCGTAATGTCACTCTTCATTTGTTCGTTGCGAAACATTAGTAAAAGGCAGGTCTAAACGACTGTCAGGAATACGAAACTTGTTACATCATAATAAGTTGGAGCTTCGCCGTCCGTCAGCCTTAACGACGATATGGCATGTGCATTTAACCAAGTGTAATCTTCCAGCGAAGAACTGCACAGCGTCGAACAGTGTGTTATATAAGTACAAACAAACACGCGTTATGTTGAAGTTGAACCAGACGCTCCCAATTAATTCTTAAAACAAATGATTTACCGCTAGCGCCGCTTTACCGGTTGTAAGGTTATATATGCGTCCGGCAGCGGCGCCACGAGCGGTAGCTGTTACCACAAGACAAAATGGCGATACCCATTGGAAACGGGAAATGAAATCATGCCGAAATTACGTTTATTTATGGCGCTGTCTTTACAAACAAGCGACATAAAACGATGATGACAATGACTATATACTTATAGGATAGAGCACCAGTTACCTCTTTCTAAAATGTTAGTTATTCGCCATGTTAGTAAATTATGCAAACAAAATATTAAAATAAAAACTGAAATTTTGAGGATCACGTGGCTTGAAAACTAGAAAACGATGCGTGCGTAGCGTTATGTCGAGACCTGTCACATGATCCCGCCTAGCCGTCTCATTGGCCAAGTTACCGCCGACCGTCGGGTTTTGAAAGAAAAGCATGTTAACACGGTAATTCTAACGAATGTTGCAATTGTCTCTGTTTCTGTCTGACCACAATCCGCGTAAATGTCTTCGCTGTCACCTGTCACACGTCGTTTGAACTGTACTGGAAGACTTGGCGATTCTGCCGAGATTGGCAGGTTCTTGCGTGGTTTGAGAGGGACGACGCTCGGCACTCTTCGGCCGACGGGTCCGTCCACGTGTCTCGTGCCTCTGTCTGCGACTCGCTCGCTCTCGTTCGTACTCCCGTAGCTGCTTCTCAAAGCCGGCGTTCGGTCGCACGTCAGGACGAAGCAACTGAAGAGTTAAGGACGACATGTGAATTACTATCCCGACGGTGTTGTCATTGATAGTTGAATTTGTAATGTAATTATGTAATAGTTATGTAATTGTAGTTTAATTAATGACAGTATTGTGTTTATTAAGTTTGTTGTGAAAAAAACTAAAAGTATTAACAGTATTTCTTCTAAAATTCTTATTAAATTGTACATTAATTAATGTCATACTAAAATTATAAATACTAAAACATTTTTAAATGCAAAGTACTTAAACAAACAAACGTGGTCTCCAAAAATGTATAAGTAAAATAAAAATTACATAAATTGTATTACAGTAAGAACAATGCATTCGCTATAATAATACATTAATTAAAATAAATGTACGAATAATAAATTTTGATTCGGTATTAAAATTATTTCTAAAAATAATAAATACTCAACCTAGGTGTAACCCGCACTCGCCCGATAACCAATTTAATTTAAACATATTTACATTGCTGGTATTAATACAATCGTGACTTAGTTTATTCCAATAATGTAATGTCCTCTGGGAGAAGGAGTACTACTCGAGGCTACCTGCAAGCAAGCGAGTGCGTCGTCGTACCGCAGTCGCTCGGACTCGATGAGGTAGGCGATGACGACGGCCGCCGAGCGAGAGTGGCCGTAGTAGCAGTGCACGAGCACGCGCCCACCCCCGGAGCGGGCAGCACGTTTTGACTCACTACATAGGTTAAGGCTACAGGGCCTTTTTCGACCAATGAGTAACGAGCACGTGTCCACGTAGGCAGCCTATGTTTACACGGTACACGTGAAAATGTTTCCACGTGCTTCTGCTAGTGTTTACATTGTAACTATTTTGCTAAGCGTGTTTGCACGAACGTCACACGTTCAACCAGCGGGAAATTTCACTTCGTTTTGAACTTGAACTTGACATTTTATTTGGCATATATACAACACAATACAACAGACACAGAACATATGTTAATAATGAATGCCAGGACGCCAATAATAACGAAAATAGTTGATGCAACTGGACGCCCTTTAAAATTACAAAATACTGTCTACCTCTAATAGTACATGGTGTACATAATACTAATTTAATTAATAACAAGATAATAATAATGCTAATACTAAGACAATAGTAATATGTATCTAATGATACTACTTATACTATAAAAACAGTTTATTACTATACATAATCTAGTTTAATAAATGTTGTAGTGCGCCTATGAACGGGCTGGTCCCGGAGATACGGCGCTTTATAAATGCTTGTAATAGTAATAATACAAACTCTGGAGCTGGTGTTTCCTTGGTTTGCAATTATAACAATCGGCTGGTGCTATCCAGGCTCCAGAGATGTGGAATGCTTAGGTATAAGACTACATCCCGTGATCAAACATTCGCATGCACTTGTGCTTCCCTTGTATGTTCCAACCACGTACCATGGGTACGTAGGAATTGATTGAATCCTTGTTCATGGAAATTGTAATTTGAAACGTACCATCATACCTTTTTCACATGGGTAATGTAGAACCATCCAGGACATAATGGTGTGCACAAGAACTTTTCACAGCCCTTGACCACTTCAGTGGACTGTTCTGCTCCTTCCGCACATCCAGACAGTGCAGCAAGTACAGTTCGGAAGACGGAAGAAATGCTGTGAAGCTGGTACCCAATTGTGGCTTCCAGCGAAGAGCCAAGAGCACGACATCAGTGTATTGGGAGTATAGGTAGACTATTAATATGTTTCTGCAACTTCCACAATATGTTGAATCATGCGACTGTTTGCTTCTTTGGGTATGCTCACACCTGTATACACATGGCAGTCGGAGTTTGTCTTGACATCATCAGGTTCTCAGCAATTCTAATGTCGAAAACATTTTGAGCCAGGTATATAAGTATGGTGCACGTTGAATCATCTGCTATATTGGAGAGTATTCCCTTGGAATTGCCTCTGCACAGTGTTTATTCCTTCAGTGAGGATATTTTCGTATAACTGTCAAAGATAACCTTCACTTGGTCATGACCTCGAGCGTTTTATTGGACGAGCTTAACATATGATTTGTCATCGTCTTTGTAGTTACTGAAGTTCTTGACGGTCACCAACACCCTGCAAGGCTATTATTCCGTCGACTCTGAGACAGCATCTCTATTGGACGGATTTATTTAATATCTTATGGGGTGTGCCAATTTTGGCATGCACAATCTTCCCCTGCAACTGTTACTTTGTTATTTGTTAGATGGCTCGATTTATTTGGTTCCATCAACATCCAGTTTCTGTATGCAAACTCGTGAGTGCCAATTATTGCTTTCAAGTCAAATCTTCTTTTGAAGATCGAGTCATAGCTAGCATCCTGGAAAAAGTACTGATGTTGCCTTCAGAATCTCAGTTTCTGAGACATATTTCTATTCCATCTACTTTGCAGTTACACTCCACGACAGCAATATTTCCTTTGTCACCCTATTGCTTATCATATGATTGTCAAGTGAAAAAGGTGTTATGACAGTTTCCAAAAGACAGGTAAAGGTTTGAGGAGGACAGTTTTCATGCATAAAAGGCAACATGCGCTTCACAATGACGTGGAATTGCTGTGGATGTTGGATGACTTGGGGTGGGGGGTGGATGAACATATTGGGAGTTTTTATTATTCTATGGCATAATTGTTTAATTAATAAACCAATGTTTAAATTGGCCAACTCTGTCCGTTTTACAGAATATCTAAGAGCCATCGTTAAATCGTTGCCTCCAAACATTTATATTTTAACATCAGCTTCAAGGTTCGACAATACGTATATCATAAGACATAGGGATAACAGGCTCTCTTAAGATACATAGACAATACTGTTTGATGGGGCCGTCTTTTAGAATGACGGATAAATGAAAAATAATACAACACATAATTACTTCAATTTTGTTTTACTTAAACGTCTTGAACTCTAAGCCACGTAGTTCCTAAGCCATATATATAATACGTTTAGAGATTTTGTCGGGCGCATCTTTAAAAATGACGGATATTTAAAAGTCAATAAAGGTTAACAGTAATACAATCTATATAATCATATATAAAAACCTTTCATCTTGACATCAACTGTATGGCTCTAGACTACGTAGTTCTTAAGATATGGGTAAATGGCTAAGCCCGGCGCCATCTTTACAAATGACGGATATGTGAAAGAATATGAAGGTATAGTGTACATTGGTGTATATCGCTATCCACCAAGCTATCCAATGTCATAAACGATACTGCTCAATGTTATGTAGTTGTTTTAGATATTGTGACATTTGTATGGACGACCGCCATCTTTATAAAGGGCGGACGCGTAAGCCGGAAAATTCCAAAAATAAATTAGTGAAAATCCATATCCCATAGAACATATATACACACACCACAATAATTTATCTAGATGAAACAGTTTTTAACGTACGACAAAATAACATTTGGCGGCCATTTTTTAAATGGCCGCTAAATCACTATGGGACCAAATAGTAAAAATGGCAACAACGGTTTTTAAGTTCGATATACTATTTAGATGATTTTAAAACTTATTGCCAAGAGTATACCCAAAAACATGACAAGTCTACCGCCATATTTAAGAATGGCGAACGCGAAAGCCGGAAAATTCCAGAAATGTTTTATTTGAATTCCTTATCCCATAGAATATATATCCACACACCACAACTATTTCTCTAGATGAAACAGTTATTAACGTACGGCGAAATATAATTTGGCGGCCATTTTTTAAATAGCCGCTAAATCACCATGGGACCAAATAGTAAAAATGGCAACAACGGTTTTTAGGTTCTATATACTATTTCGATTATTTGAAAACTTGTTGCCAAGATTATACCCAAATATGTGCTTCCTTTACACTTGCCGACGCACCATGACTGCAGTTCGACGTTATGGTATTACACTGACAGAATTGTCCATTATGGATACTTTGTGATCTCTTCAGCCAGGATGAGTATTTATAGTACCTCGATAAGGGGGTGAACATAGTAACCGTGAAAAGAGCCCCTCAGACTCAGCTACGACCATCGAGCTACACTTCTGCCTCAGTCCAACATAGATCGATTATTGGTAACTGGCGCCTTTGTGACAGTTTTTAACCAGAAGTTAACTGATCCACAGTCACGTGAATAATTGTTCGTTAAAGAGTTAGTGCGTGATTGATTTAATGAGTAATTTTACTGCACAGTAAATCAACACTGTCTTGAAAACAATTCCGCGTTCGTTCAACGATAATGAAAACTTGTATGCTTGCAAACAACATTAATTCTGGAACAGCCGTTCATTCGTTTGTATTAACTGTTGAGAAAATGGACCTTTTCTTCATCCTGACACACTGTCCAAAGACTTGACTTTCTTGCGTTCAGAGTTTTATTAACTTATCCTTTGTGTAAAGAGCCAATCCGCACGGAGGCAGTTGCTTGTTGTCCATATATGATAATAGGCAGGAAACAATAGCAATTTGCGCCTCGTGCATTTCTAGATCTGTTGCCAGGGTCAATTAGCTTGAGCAAGGTTACAAATGGAGTCTTATTTTAAAAGAGGTTACTCTACTGGTAGACTAGACACGTGCACTCGGCTTGTTAAAGTCATCCCAAAAGGGAACGACCAACAATGAAATGGCGCCAACTTCTAAACTGTGATCGTGTTACTGTTTCATGCGGGTATAAAACTGGGAGTGTCTAAGTCTAACTTCACGTAAATCATTTTAACATTGTTGTCATCACACGTATTGATAGTTGCGACGCAAAATACAATAAGTCGTCAGTAGGTTACGTACGACGCAATCATATCTTTCTTGCGGTGCGCATGTGTATGGTAGACATCGCCCATCGACACGTTTCCGACGTCCCATTTTGTGTAGTTGAACGTGGACAAGTTCACCCGATTGTACATGTCGTCCAACAACGCGTACGAATCAGTTTCTGCAGTAGCCACGAGTCTGCAACAAACGTCTTCATGTGTTCAGTGAAATATAGTAAGGCAATCTTTCCTAATGCATGTTTGTATACGTACTAAAACACGACATTTCGCGTATGCTATAATGTGAGACTTGCATAATAAATGTCTAACTATTTCCAAAATGATATATCATATGCCAAATTTGTCATACACTTCACATGTATTAAAGTGTTTCGTACATTTTTGTCTGATCGTTGTTTGCTAGTACAATGAGAGAAACATTTCTGTTTTTCAACGTGCGTGTGTGAATATATACCTGAAGGCGTTCTGGTTGCAAACGGTGACAGCGGAAAACACGACAGGTCTTTGAGATGACATCGTCATTGTCATTCTTACAGGTCGGCTCAGGTACAGTCTTACTATGTCTTGACATTGAGAGACGAACACAGAGGTAGTCATGATCACGATTATGATCCAGATAATTCTGTAACAATACACATGAATTATACACATACGTCCCTACAACGTGACGTTTCTAGATTGATATTCACGATAATCACGATTGTAATCCAGATAAATCTGCAATAAACGTTTTCGGGAAAAACAATGGTGGTACATCTAAATCAAAACATGGGTGACGCAGTATCTATGCATAGAAGTCAGATTGGTTCGCCACTTAGAATCCGTATATTTTGTTTCTCCGCTATTTCGTGCAAACCGGTGACCTGTAAATGTCGATTTCGGACAAAGCAAAAAAGATGTTATTTTGTGACATAAGTCCAAGTTGAAGGTAAGACGGACTTTAAATAAATTATCAATATTATATTCATGTTTATTACGACATCCAAAACAGACGTTCCAACGTTTTCATAACTATTGACGAAATATATTCAATATTTCTCTTCCATATATCATGATAAGGAGGCCTGGTTTACATCAGTGCTTCTTAACATGGTATTTCGTATAGTTATTGTTACGTGCCAACATTTTCAATATAGCCATAATTCTATAATTTGCATCTGAAATGTAGCATAATGTTCGCGATATTAAAGTGATTGTACGATGCCGCGAGACAGCACATTTGTTTCGGTTAAGTGATATAAACACCGGTACCTTCGAGTGACGTTGCTTGTTGACTCGGCGATGTTTCGAAGCCCATGAAAGCTTGTTGTTTCGCAGAAGGTATTGAATGCTCGACCCCACGGCTTGCCTTCGTCGTCCATCTCGGGTCGGGAGTCTCCGTCTTGCTGTGAAGTCGTGGTAAACGGAACGTCTGGAAGTTGATATTTTGGTACTATCATAATGTGTTCCTTTCGGCGTATTACACACTCCAATATCATTTTGATTTCAAATGTCGGCCTATGTATTACTTAACGTGTGCATAATATCTGAAAGTTGGTAATTTTGCATTGTCATAATCATGGCCGTCTGCAGAAAGAAATGCAGGGGGGGGCAATAGTATCCTGAATCAGAGACTTAGCCAGCGAGCCGTGCAGCCGTGTTTTGCACGGCCAGTTTTCTAAAAAACACGGCCACCAGGAATGAGAAATTCCTTGGATTAATTCCACTGGAGAGGATGGACGCTGCAATAATTGCAAATACTATCATCGACCAAGCAATACAATTTGGTATTAACCTCGACAAGCTCCACGGCCAAGGCTACGATGGAAGCTCAACCATGGCAGGAAAAGACTATGGTGTACACCCGGCGTATCAGGAACACCTATCTCAAAGCTGTTTTCGTGCACTGCTCTTCCCATTGACTGAATTTTAAATTACGCGTCAGACGGCGCATCAGCTGAGGTGTGCTGCAGGAACCACAGTGTTCCTCATCTGTCTGAAGATCATTGCGAAGTACTCAGCGATGTTGGAGCAAGTGACCCAACAGCTACAGGCAGTCGGTTCTCAGAATATGTCATCCCTGAGGTGAAAACCTTGGCAGAAGAACTTGGCATAGACTTGACTATGCCTCGGCGATGCGCACGCCAGGTCCACCGGCCGAAGGTGGGAGGGTCCATTGAGGAGTACTATCGGTGCACCATCTATATCCCGTACATGGATTCCTTGACCCAGTCTCTGGAAAGTCGCTTTGGTGGAAGTAACACGCCATATTTTCACATGTTCGCACTACATCCGAGAGAAATGCAGCAAACACAAAGAGATTAATTCAGGCACATCGTTTCATCTGTCAAGGAAATGTATGGCATTGACAATCTTGTAGAAGAAACTCTAGCGTGGTATGACGTACATAAGCATAAGCCACTGGATGACAACTCTCTGGGTATGATCGAGCTGGTGAAGCAGACCTCTCTGTTCCCTGCTGTGCGAAAGGCTATCTTCATCGCACTAACTCTGCCTGCAATATCATGTACAGTGGAAAGGTCCTTCAGCACACTGCGCAGGGTGAAGACCTGGTTAAGTTCAACGATGAATGATACACGTCTGTCCGGCCTCTGCATGCTAAGTGTCCACCGCGACAAAGTGAACAGCCAGAAGACCGAACTAATGAACAGGGTCAGTGACAATTTCGTAAGAGATCCCGACGGCTCCAATTCCTGTTCCAAGTGTAATAACCGGCTATAACTGAATGAACTGTTGAGAAATATTTATGTTTTTTATTCATTTTGTATTTTCAATGTAATTTTGCAATTTGTTTTATTTTCAGGGGGGTAAATAATCTGTTCCTTTCGGCGTATTACACACTCCAATATCATTTGGATTTCAAATGTCTTCCAAAGTATTGTTTCTCTTGTGCATTGGGAGTTCCTAGATAACAATCTATAATTTGATATGATGACTGGGTAAGGCAATGCCACTGGTAAAGAAAGTGTTTTATTGTATTACTAACATTTCCCATAAGCGATTATGTGTTTTCTTGTAATATACAAATTGGTTAAAGGATTGTTCTGCTTTATTGGGCTACCCTAAGATATCTTAATAGCTTTACCTTTCAGTCCGACGTAATTATTTTTAATAATTATATTTCCAGTGGATTATGTAATTAAACTACAATGATCCCCTCTACTACGCTACATCTCAGTTCTATTTCATGTATATTTTTCATAAAATGATTTGATGAGAAAACACCTAGCAATACTTTGTCGAAACCACACTCTACCTGTATTGTTGGGGTTCCCGGCTGCTTCCGTCTTCCTTCTCTGCATCTCTCGCATCAGTCGCTCATTGACAGTCACACGTCTCTCCACCTCAGACAGGCGACGATGAGTGGCAGCCTCGCGTCTCTCCGTGTCACCCATTTGCCAACGTACCACACCGACACGTCTCTCCACCTCAGCCAGACGACGATGACTGGCAGACTCGCGTCTCTTCACCTCGGACAGTCGACTACGATTTGCTCCATCGCGCCTCTCTAATTGAGACGTTCGATGATGCATTGTACTCAGAGCTCTCTCTATGTCCGCTTTCCAACGATGACTCGCTGCGTTCGCAGCAGTGATCTTCGGACGAACTGAGAGTCTGATTGGGGGCATTTTCTAAAATCATGCCAAACATCAATACATAATTCCACACATGGCGTCCTCGTTTATCAATATCGACAATTAAGTTTACAGTTTAGTCATTTTCAATGTTATACATACGCGCCACAGACATATGCCAAAACGCATACACAGGCAAAACACATACACGCCATCAATAAACGCGAAGCGTTACTATCTAGCATTGTCTGTGTGCTGAAACGCACGATTGTTTCTTATAATGATCTGCTTTAATATGGCGATATCGAAAGGAAGAAATCGTGCCTACCTGACTGACGCCAAGTATGTAAAATATTAAGTCGTCGAACCATTACAAACAACAAACTAAAAAGTAACATAAAATAACTCGTTGTACACAGCAGCTCGAGAACGTACTATAAAAATATTAACAATCTACCTTGCAATCAGCAACGTCCTTCTCGTCTGGCAACTTCCTCAATCACTTGGCTGTTACATTTGCGTGCAATAAGATTCGTTTCCAGACGCACAATGCAGAATAAAAATAAAACTAGGATCCTAGTTTGCTGTCTGTCGTCGTGTATTGATTTGTTGCGAATGCATGTGCTACGACATAAAGTTTAATTGCTTAATTTATTACCAACAATTCCGCCAGCTTGCGCGTGAGAAATAATCAAAAGCCGGGATGCAAAACATGCATGGTAGCAATGTCGTGCCATTCAAACGTCCACTATTTAACGACTGTGCAATTCCCGTTTACAGACACTGAGATGTAAGAAAGTTCACACTGCCATAACATGCTCTTTTGGCGTGTTACGCACTCCAATATTACTTGGATATCAAATGTCAGTCGTATTATTTAAGTGGCGCACAGGGTGTTGTTAGAAACAGTTCTATAATTGTAATATGATAACTGGGTAAGGCAATGCCACTGGTTAGAAAGAGTGTGATTGTATTGTTGATATTATCCCGTAAGCGAAGAAATATTTGGTTATAATAATTATACAGATTGTGAAAAGGATGTACCAGCTTTATGGGCTGCCCTAAAATATCTTCATGTGCTTACTTTTCAGTCCGTCAGAATTCATCTTAATAATCATATTTCTATGGTTTATGTAATTAAACTGCAATGATCCCCTCTCAGTTCTACTTTCAATTATATTTTACATAAAGGGGGACTTGGTGGGAAAACACCGGGCGACACATGATCGAAATCATAATCTACCTGTATTGTTGGGGTCCCTGGCTGCTTCCGTCTTCCTTCCCCGCATCTACTATCGCGTCGTGTTCGTTTTCCATACACACATATACATACTCACGCAGGCATGATGATGTCTCTGATATTTCACCGACCTCTACCACAAGATGGAGGCAACTAATTATGTAGGTTACCATCTAAACGGGAAACCTCCAGCCACGCTGCCATAAAGACGCGAAGGTTGGTGGTATGCACCACAAGGTACTCATTCCTACACAATCACGCGCTAAGCGGGCACCAGGTACACCGCTGGGTCGGTGAGGACGTTGCCCGATGTAGTCGCCATCCTACAACTACCGCCACATGGCAGCAACTACACCAGGTGACGATGGAGAGCTCAAGAAAACAAAATGGATGTCCGGCTTCTTACCAAAGCACCTTGGTTGCGGGAGACGTGCGCTGTGATGTGGACAGTATAACTATTGGCGCTGTGATTCATTGTCACAACACACGAAACCAAACAAACCACACATTTAGCGTTAAAAATATACATAATTTTAATTCAACAGTTTACCACGTACAATCAACAATACCTATCAAACTTCATACATACATTTTACATGGTCTTGTAAATTGTGCAAAGTACCACTTCTTTAAAAATGTCAAGAAACACCAGCATATATACATTAATTGTTACACTTGCACATACGCACGCAATCAAAGGCAATGCTGTTACCTACGCCTAGACAGCATACATTATATAGTCTCCGTCTAACCTACCACACAATATGAGCATACACCTAAGCTGCATACTAATAATCTAACAATATACAACACTCCTTTTTTACTTGCATACTACTACATTTTAATGTTTACGTTTTGTTTAACAAATGCCAAATTTTATGTTCATTCAACACACTGGTGGTTACTACGGTTGTGACTTTCGACACGTATTACTAGGAGTCTCCGTTAACAAATTCATTGCCACAAACATGATCAATTGTATTCGCTACATCGTTATCTAACGATTTCAAATCACTAAGACCATTAACAATGTATTTCATTCCTAAGATTATATTATATTATATTATAAAGCCTGTAGGCTTTATAAGTTTTACCTACGATTTCTAAAATAATGGAAATAATTTTCTGCAATAAACTAATTATGTTTTTTTAGAACAATATACAATTTTGTATAAACACCAGTATGGGTTTTGAGCAAAAACATTATACTGTTCAGGCCCGCCCTCTCCTGTGTTCAGGAGAGCTCTTGCGATCTATGTTTTCGTAACGATCATGGATGTGTTATATTATGGGAACTATTTATCAACGCTTAATCCAACCCTCTTCTTATCTCATCCGGGCTTGGGACCAACGATGACACATATATGTAACTAAGTTTAATTTTATTTACAATATATATTTCATGTGTAAAATCGGCCTTTAGTATGTTTTTGAAAAACGTTCTATTCGATTTACGATAAGTAAACATTAGGTAGACCAATGTATTTACTGATGCCTTTCGATGTTTGCGTAATTTTCCAATGGGTTTTCCATAGGTCAAGTTCATCAAAATACGCCACCGCTAATATTCACATCAATCACACACAGTAACATACTGGTAGCAATATATGGTCAATGTAATACATTGGTTTATATTTAAATACCGAATGTTCCGACCTGATGTTTGAGAACGTTTCAACAAATCGCAATCGCATTTCAATGATTTCCATTGGTTACGCATAATTAAGGATACACTAAACTACTAAATATTATTCCTTTGAGCAGATGTCCCGCGTGCAATCAATCACCTGCTACTATTCGTTGTGTCGCCGCTAGGGGAAAAACGAACTCCCGAAATATAATTGCTGCATGAAAATGGCTACGCATGTATGGAGACAATGGTCGTCATGCACCGGTGGAGACAGGCTATATGGCGTGACACATCAATCATCCGCCGTTGACTTAAATTCCTTAATGGTCAAGGCAAGCTAATCAAGCTGTGAATTAGACCCGATAAAATAGAATTGGTACCTCGGCTACATCGATGCAAGAGATGGACGAACAACTTAGCAAAGTCTAAAATGACATGATGCATTATTTCGCATTTGTTAAAGTCATGATTGGTTGAAAACCTCCATCGTTAGTTGAGACCAGTGTTGGTATATGTCAATACCATTCTGATGGTGTAGGCTTTTATGTTTTCATTTACATATTCATATTGTACGCGTGACCAAAGACTGAATATGTCAATGGAGATGGTATAGTAATTGTCATAGGTGTTGTCGTCAGTTTGTTTAAACGAACGTAAAGGTTCGGAAGGTTACAAGGGCGTGAAGATTTAATTGGTATTGTATTTACTGGCAAACTTACACGTCAAACTGTGAATACGTCATACTGTGAATCTCAGCGAATCTTTCTTTACATAGCATTTGTTCACATAACCTACTTTTAGGCAAATATGCGTTTGTCTGTTGCGCCTCTGAGTTTTACATTTTGAAGGATGATATAGAAATGTCACAACTACACTTAATTATTTGATTAATTAAATAATATATTTAGTTGCCTAATTACTTATACATGGACAAGGCCCGAAGCTTGTTCCATAGATTTACTTAACTTGCAATCGATTCGGTCCAAGAGGCAAGTGTCGTACCAACTGGTTAGGTATATAGGGTAAAGGTAATTGTCAGAGGTAAGTTGAAACATCAATATGTTAATGATAACTTGGAATATAATGTATCGTATGGTATGTTGCCTCTGACAGTGAGACGGGCGTTTTGATCTGCTCGAATGTTCCCGCAAGTATCAGGATGTCGACTCAGTGAGAGTCTTAGGCGTTCGCCTCCTTCTCGGAATGATGACACCGTCTGCCTTTCCCTGACCTTAACTATACCACACGGATTCTCGCCTCACTGTTTTACCTAACACTCGCTAGGGTATACTGCCGTTCCCCTGTTACACATCATCTCTCGCCTCGCTGGAACCCTCTCTCCGTAAAGACTTGTCTTGGCCCGTAATGCAACCATAACCCTAGGTTGACGTCACTCTTCCATGAGGAATCGCCTGTGTACATATCAGCAAGATGTCTTTTTCTGGACAATTTTCTTATCCTTCAAAGTCCGCCTCCTGTCTTCAAAACCGCTGGAGTCGCCTTTTCTTCCTTCGCCAGCGACTGGCCAGAGCAATCACGAAGGCGTCTAGTGCTTCCACGAGGGTGATGACGCTCGCGCCAATGAGCAACCCCATCGAACCTCCGATGTCACCTGGAACATGCACAAGTAACTATTAACATATCTTAATTGCTTATAAAATCCTTCACTACGTAAATAGTTCATGAATGACGTATGACCAACGCCTCGTTTTCTTTTGCAATCATTGTGTTTTATTATTTGTCTTTAACAATTGCAAAGCTACATGCTGTTTAATTTGCAAAGCGTTTAAGACAGAATATATAAAGCCAATGACATACGGACTGACTGACAGAGGTAATTCGTCGCCCACTAAAAGGGTGTACCAAAGATGTCAGCACGGCATGACTGGACATTTGCTACGTGAAAAGCAACAATCATAACAAAGTCTGCGTGTTTTCCGGTACCTTATTTAACAGAAATACTTGCGTTTTAGTAAAAGGGAAAACACTTGTATATTTAGCACTGCTTATCGAATCTGACGAATATTGATGCATATTGGCATAATTAGTCATGATTAGTTGTTGAGCTCGTGGATGTTGGCTCTCAAAGTGGATGTTCCTGTGGTAATATTTGTATCTTAACGAGAATCGTTTGAAACATTATGGAAAACTACGAAATGTAAGACATTAATGGCTGACGAACTAATATCGCTAGGTTCTTCTGTGACATTGAGCCAAGATATATCAATGAATACCATTGTAATCCTGCATCAACAATCAAATCGTGATAACTTTTTTTTCAAGGCCAATAGGAATTACTTAGCAAATCAATCAGTGTGTATGCTTCAAGCTGTTCGTATTCCTGGACACGCAATTCGCGCATGTAGATATTCAGCTTCAGAAAGTTTCGACTGCAACACATTCACAAGACAGGTTGAATGGCGCACAACTAAAACGAAAAATGCAGTGTACATTATGTTTATATTATATATGATATGTTAAGTAAAACTGATTTGAACCTATACATAAATAAAAAAAGAATGACTACATTAGTATTATGACAACAGTGTCGTGGAGTAGTTATCAATTACCATCTAAACTGGAAATATCGCATTTACATGATTATATTTAAATTATCTAACGCTGCAGGGCATATCATTAAAGTCAATTATAATTAAACGTTCATACATCACTGGTCTTTTATCTTTACGATGTTGTATCGGTAGGTGGGTATTTTAATCAACTGAAACCTGTATTTTTCAATAATGTTTGTCACTATCTGACTAAGTGCATAACGACCAAATTGCAATTGAATGTGTGAGTGCGTGTATACACACATATATATATATATTATATATATATATATATATATATATATATATATATATATATATATATATATATATATATATACATATATACATATATATATATATATATATATATATATATTATGTGTATGTGAACGCATGTATGCGTGATTACGTGTGTGTTTATGTGTATGCACAAGACAGAACGTGTGTTTACCTGAAAAACGTTTCGCTCAGATGAGTCATTTCAAGGAAAGATTCCAGGTTATTCATAAACGACCTTAGGTCCCTCAGAGCCCGATTCATTTGGGTTATGTGAAAATACTTTCGAGTTAGGCCAAATATGCTGCGGAATTTACTCCATGTCTCACCACGTATTAACTTTGCTAGGAATGAATTGTTCGTTCGAAAATAGAAATATGTGTCCATAGCCGCTTTCTCGGTCCTGTTTGACATGTTATAGTGGTCGGAGAGTTTAGCAACGAAAGCCCGCATCAAAGGGTCAGACATTGCTTCCGTAATGTAAGTATATTCTCTACTACTAAATTCGTACACAACGCTTCTAAAGGTCTTGTAAATTTCCACGAAACTAAAAAAGTGGTATATATATTTCTCCGTAACATACGTCATGAAACGTTCAGATACTATGTTGATAGCGTGTGCTAACTTGCTTATTTTTCGTGTATTGTTTAAATTTCGCAAATACACAGCGATCGGGAGGTGGACCCTTTTGATCTCATAATAGTAGTCATTCAAAAGGGCAAGTGTTTCAAAGAAATTTAAAAGCATAGTGGATACGTCAAAACTCATGGATGAAATAAGAATATTATTACATTCTACTGATGTCTTCGCTTTTGTGATGCGCTTTAGCGGATCTTCAATGACGAGAGATTCGTATAAGCTCAAGTCATTGACGTATTCGAATGAAGCTGTCAAGAAGGCGTTGCTGTAACTAAAACATTTCGCTACTGTTCCATTTCCGTGATAATCCGCAGAGTATATGCGATATAAACCATCGATGTTGTCAATGTATGTCGTAATGTGGCGTCTGACTCGAGTGTATGTCTCATTTATTGCTGTGCTTTGTTTGAATAGTTCTTTAGTTAAGTATATCATGTCATAACGTCCATTTGGTGTCACGGTAGAGTTAAGCAAAGGCCGAACATTGTGGTACGCGTCGTGAACTCGGTCCAGGTTGTGCAAGGCTCTCTTTGACGCGATGAGTTTCTCTTCCAGAATTACTTTTGCGGATGCTCGCCACTTTTCTTTGTCATTTGTGTCTGATGAATCTCTGAATATTCGTATATACAGTTCGATCGATCCAAACATACATTCTGACAAATTCATGTTTTTCCAACCAGCAATGACATTTTCTTGTAGGACGTTCTGCATTACCTTAAATCCGTGGTCCATTATAAAATTCCAGGAGTCGTTAAATTTGTTGTATACTTTATGATACTGCCTTTTTACACTATTGGTTTTTACTCTGTCCAATGCTAACAGTTGACTACTAACAAGGGAAACCTCTTCCATGATAGCTCGCCGTCTTTCTGGTAAGAGCCACTCCTTCGTGTCGAGCGATTTGTTCAAGTTTATCCTTGTTCTATTGAGGAATTCCTCGGATAAATTATATTGGTTTTCACTATTCTGTTTGGAAGTCGCGTAACTCATGGAAGCTTTGTAATGCACAATGTTGCAATCGTTTGGGCACTCGCATGAGGCTGACAGCTTTTTGTTGAATGTACCTAAAAGAAAAGGTACTAGTTCATCAAGCGTAACTTGAATACATGTACTATTACATATGTCATCACAACAGAAATGTTAGCAGTTGTATCTAGTTTAAGATATATTATGGTGTGCGACGTTGGTATGTGTCATTATTGTTAAATGTATAACCATAAAATATCAGCATTAACGAAATTCTTTGAATTTGTGTACCTCATTGTAATGTATACAATGCTTAATTAATTGGTCATGATAACATAATTATTTTATGTAATCCCGTGTCTTCATTCCAATACAAATGTGTTTCATTTCTTTCCTTGCCTTCCATTTACAGTCCTGACGTCTTATCGAAAATATAAATCAGCATACGCGGAGTTTCACAGTTATACGTCGTATATACGCTCCATATGTAGCATTGCCATGTCTATTCAGTGCAGCTCACCATACGTGTGCTTTCTCCAACAAGTTATCTATGTTAAAAGTCAATAGTCATTACGCGGTGCACTGCGCGATATTGAATATTCATAATAATCGGGCTGCGTAAGTAGTCCCTCGTGTGGAAGCAAGTGATGCGCATAAACTCTGTTATGTATCGACATTTTGCGCAGATAACACCAAGGTTATGCATAGATTTGACAGATAAAGCAGCAAAGACAGACTTTTGAGAAATTGTCATGTTTGTATACATTACATCTCGAACTTACATAATTGTGCTTACAAACAATGTACTCCATTTAAAAGAATCACATATGTAATAAGCATGTTTACCTATCGCTGGCAGCAGACAATTTGTGTAACGAGAGACAGTGCACACCGGCAGTTTGTCTGTAATGAATTGTTAAAATATTAGTCTTTCATAATGTATATGAGGTGATATATATATATATATATATATATATATATATATATATATATATATATATATATATATATATATATATATATATGTGTGTGTGTGTGTGTGTGTGTGTGTGTGTGAGTGAGAAATTGGCATTGCATTTATTATACATATAAATTATAGGCATGGAATGCCGAAGAGCCCCTATATGGGAGTGACAAACACAGTTGATTACAAGTGCCATAATAGGGGCGTAATTACAGAGTTGATTCTCCATAAACATACATGTATAAACAGAATGGTTGGGGTACTCGATCCCCCCAACAAAATATTATACAATGTAAAAAATGGGCTAAACCCCTAACATTGGTGAACTAACAACATAATGTGAATCCGGCAACGCAACGTCGTAGGCAAAACGTGGCTGTAGGTACACAACAAATATAAATGCACGACTCGACCGAATAATCAACTCAAACTCAGTGAACAAACCATAATTAATCATGGTAATATAACACAGCGTTGTAGCAACGGTACACATGCATACATAGGAATCACTCTGAACACATCACAAAGAAAGGCAAGGCCAAACCGCCACACAAATGTACTTTCGTTTGGTGAAAAGTATCCGCACTAAAAATCTTGCGACAGCGGAGGTATAAGCACAATACAAAACCTCATGAATAACCAAACAAATACATGGAAAAGCGTAAAAAACTCAATTATTTGTGTGAACTACCCCGCTGTGAGTGAAAATATTAATACATGTATACACCATACACCAATTAGTGAACCAAAGGTAGCGCTCTCTAGGGAAGGGTGGGTGGGTGGGAATTTGTCAGGAGAGCGCGCGTGAAACGTTGCCTTTCTGTGCAATACCGAAGGGCAACTAATTTGTATTTATCCCCGTCCAGCACAAGCCGCCCACCGCTTATCGCCTGATATCAAGTGCCCGCCCGCGGCGATACCATTAGCGGGTTGAGCGACCTAGCCGTGGACTAAATTAATCCTGTTTCACCCTATAGTGGGGGCACCAACGCTCCCACAGTCTGTTTAGGGGACACCGACTTGCTTGCAAAAAGTTATTTCGTCTTTGGACAAAATTGCATTTCACAATCCTGCGTCTTGTGTCCTAAAGATTAATGGAACTACTCGTTATATGCCAAGTTGATATTACAGTGGTGAGGAGCCGGAGCTTGTTTCTGTACATATCAGTGACAACTGGAAACCATGTACGAGTGAGAAATTGGCATTCCATTTATTATACATATAAATTATAGGCATGGAATGCCGAAGAGCCCCTATATGGGAGTGACAAACACAGTTGATTACAAGTGCCATAATAGGGGCGTAATTACAGAGTTGATTCTCCATAAACATACATGTATAAACAGAAAGGTTGGGGTACTCGACCCCCCACCTCCCACGGAACGCGGGAGGTCACCCCCACCCCAGGCGACGATATGTACAGAAACAAGCTCAGGCGACTCACCACTTTAATATCAACTTGACATGTAACAAGTAGTTCAATTATTAATCTTTAGGACACAAGACGCAGGATTGCGAAATATATATATATATATATATATATATATATATATATATATATATATATATATATATATATATATATATATATATTTATATATATATTTATATATATGTATATATATATAATTATTATGTATGCATATTCAATATATTGGGTTTGATGTCGGCGGTACAGAAATGTAGGGGTAGGAATAATGTTTTTGACTACACTCTCTAATACAATTTGACATAACTGTTGATGTTATAATTATAAAGCTTTACTCGCAATTCTCAATGTGGAATGAATATTTCATGTCAAATAGATGTGTGTTCTGATGTTTCTATCACGTGGCGCATTTATACAATAACATGAAATACAATACAACAAAATAAGTATATATTATACATAATATCCTTTAAAACGATAAGGTATATTTTATAGTAAATAATAAGTAACAATAGTACATATAAAGTGTTCTTTAAATGACATAGTTTATATTTTAGAACTAATATGTTAGCTTATTGATAATGCTAACATATTCTCAACAGCAGAATGGTATAACTGAATAAGGATTTATCTCCTTAATACGAACTTATTTATTTGGCGCAGAAGACATTGCCGTTGTTTAGCGTTTTTCATGAATTCATCATCATTTTTGTTAAACAGACCAGCCTATACGAACATTGGGAGTAAGTGCCGTTTTGTTCTAAAATCAACGATCATCGCCAGTGTTTTGAACGCAGTCATTTGAAGGTTGTTGAGTTTGTGACCAGCCTTTCCAATGTGGTGTTATCTTCTAACTTTACCAGTTCTAATGAGGAATGTTGGGATTAATATTATGTTGTAAATAGGGAATTCAGAAGCGGAGAAAGGACACATCCTTGGGGAGTTCCACATCATCAGTGCATCCGTTTCCCTGTAGGCGAAATGGAGTTCATGACAGACGTCAGATAAGTAAGGACCAGTTGCTGCAACACGTTCATCACCACTGCCATCACAGACATGATATTGTATTCGTTCATAGCTCCCATCTTGGACTTCTTCGAAGGTTTATAGGGAAGTGCATTAGACAGGTTGTCATATAGTATAGCTGTAATAACCTGTTTTGAAGTAATGATGTTGAATTATAACCGTAATTTGGTCACGAGAATAAGTTAAAATGTTAATAAAATGTATGTATTTTGGTATGTTTTGTACTTTTATTTAAGATTTATCATCTGTATTGATTTCACAGTTACAGTATATATGCTTTTGTCGGCCCCTCACACGGTGTCCCCAATACAGTCGCGTAGCCCTGTAATTAATAGATGATCATGTGCATGTTGAAAAACATTAAATAGGCTTTACTTTAATTTTCATAAAACAAGCAAAGTGGCAAATCTCCTAACAGTGTCAGTCGGGCTGTTTGCAATTAACATTTAAAAACGTATGTTCCGAAAGAAAACAACTCCTGTGTACACGATGTTCAGTGATTCGAAAACACATATCCACAGTTGATTAAACACGTATTGTATAGCTTCCCGTCTAGGTACAGTTTATAATAACTCATGTCGGTCTCCCAGAACCCAGGTTTGCGCTCCCCAGAAGGGTATATATATATGCAATTATATATTTAGCTAGTTACGGGATCGACTGAGTGTCAGTTTTACAAACAGTTTTTGAGTTTGTTTTGTTTCAAAGCAACGTGCAGCGACTATTTAGTCTATTTAATCTTGCCAGTAATCGGAGGAAGGGGAGCAACCTATAGAAACTGTAAGAGGATGGCAATCAATGCTCTGGTGGAGCAGATGTGTGAAGGAGAAGGAGTTGGATTTGTAGATTTGTGGGGATACTTTGTTGGGAAGGAAGATATGTACGTGAGAGATGGCCTCCATCTAAGCGGAAAGGGCGCAGCAGTGTTCTCCGAGAACCTGCTTCAATCTATGGACAGAGGAACAGGTTGCAATTTTTTAAACTAGTTTCGCAGGGGGGATACACAGAGAAGCCAAATACTAGAGGCATAGCTAAAGACAGCAAAAAGAAATCAGCAAAAAACAGCCTGGAAAGCCCTATGAAATTTGGTTATAAATGTGTTTGTTTAAATGCAAGGAGCATAGTAAACAAAAGAAATGAACTAAACATTATGGTAGAAGATATTGACCCTCACATAATAGGTATAACTGAATCTTGGGCCACCCCCAATATATCAGATGCCGAATTAGGAATGACAGGATATGTAATGTTTAGGAAAGATAGATTAGGAAGAAGGGGAGGCGGAGTTATTTTATATATTAAAGAATCCATCCAGGTTTATGAAATAAAATTAGAAAAAGAAGCAGAATGTGAAGCTGTCTGGTGTAACATAGTTACAGGAAACTCAACATTAACTGTTGGGTTAGTTTATCGTAGTCCAAACATAAGCATAGAAGAGAATGAAAAAATGCACAACGCTATAAAAGAAGTGAGTAAACGGGACTGTATTATTATGGGGGATTTTAACCATGGGCATATAAATTGGACATCTCTACAGAGTCCTGGGAGAGAGGATCAAGAGTTTTTAAATTTAGTACAAGATAGTTTCCTTTTTCAACATGTGTTAGAACCAACCAGGGACAAGAACGTGTTGGACATAGTTTTGAGCTCACAGAAGGAATTAGTTGATAATGTCAATATATGTGAGCCACTGGGATGTAGTGATCATAACCAGATACATTTTATCATCAAAGTAAAAGGAGAACGGAACAGAAAAATACGGTACAGGAAAAATTTTCACAAAGGAAGATATAAGGACATGAGGGAATATTTAGCGAAGATAGACTGGAATAACACACTGAAGAATAAGACAGCAACAGAATGCTGGAATATCTTAAAGAGGGAAATTGACTGCGTCGTTGACAAATTTGTCCCCTTGAAAAAACAAGGGAAAAGGTCAAAAAAGAAACACTTATCGAAGGAAGCCATTAGAAAAATCAAGTACAAGCAAATGATGTGGAAGACATATAGACATACTGGAAGTGAAGAAGACTATGCCATTTATAAAGAAGCACTTAATCAAGCTACAGCTGAAATTAGAAATTCGAAGAGAAGCTATGAACAAAAAATAGCTTTCAACATAAAACATGACAGCAAGAGTTTTTATGCGTATGTTCGAAGTAAACAGAAAGTTCAAGATAAGGTCGGGCCACTAGAAGGTAGTGATGGAAACATAATAACGGAGGGATTCTTAATGGCAGAAAACCTAAATGAATACTTTAGTTCGGTGTTTACCAGGGAAGATATTAGTACATTACCAGTACTAGAGACTAAGTTCGAAGGGAGAGAGTGTGACTATTTAGGACAACTAACTGTAACCCCAAAAATGGTAGCTATGAAAATAAGAGATATGAAGGATAATAAATCACCAGGAGTGGATGGGATTCCTCCCAAATTACTACTGGAAATTGTAGAACAAATTAGCATACCACTTGCAACAGTGTTCAATTTGGCATTAGAGGAAGGAGTGGTTCCGGTAGAATGGAAAGAAGCAAACATCATACCATTATTTAAAAAAGGACCAAGAAGCAAGTCAGAGAACTATAGACCAGTGAGTTTAACATCGGTGATTTGTAAACTATTAGAAAGACTAATTAAAGATCACTTGGTTGATTTTCTTGTTAAAAATAAATTGATAAACACATCTCAACATGGGTTTTTAAAAGCGAGGTCATGCTTAACAAATATGTTATGTTTTTTGGAAGATGTCACAAAGTGGGTAGATGAGGGATCACCAGTAGATATAATCTACTTAGATTTTAAAAAAGCCTTTGACAAAGTGCCACACCAAAGATTACTACTTAAACTAAAGGCCCATGGCATAGGAAATAGTATGATTAACTGGATAGAAAAATGGCTTATTGATAGAAGACAAAGAGTAGTAGTTGATGGGGAGGTTTCAAATTGGAAATCTGTTTTGAGTGGAGTACCGCAAGGATCAGTATTGGGACCTATTTTATTCTTAATATATATCAATGATTTGGATGATGACATAACAAGCAAGGTGTTGAAGTTTGCGGACGACACAAAAGTGTTTAGGAAAATAAAAAGTGATGCAGATAGACAGCATTTACAAGATGATCTAAATAAGTTGATAGAATGGTCTGAGAAATGGCAAATGCTGTTTAACTTTGGAAAGTGTAAGTGCCTCCACACAGGACATGGGAATGAAAATGCACAATATACAATGGGTGGTACTGTACTAAATACTACTGTAAAGGAAAAGGACTTAGGTTTAACCATTAGTGCTGACATGAAGGTATCAGAGCAGTGTGGAATTGCAGCAGCGAAGGCAAACCAAATTCTTGGATTAATTAGGCGAAATATAGTATACAAAGAAAAAGAACTAATAATACCGCTTTATAAAACAATAGTTAGGCCTCATTTAGAATATTGTATACAAGCATGGAGGCCATATCGCAAGAAGGATATTGATATGCTAGAAAGAGTACAAAGGAGAGCAACAAAAATGATACAAAAACTCAGGAATATTAGTTATGAAATGCGTCTAAAAGAATGTGGTCTAACAACACTAGAAACCAGAAGATTGAGAGGAGATCAGATTGAGGTTTTTAAAATATTGAATGGGTATGAAAATATTGACAGAAATATTTTTTTCACGGTCAAGGAAGAGAGAAGGACTAGAGGACATGGAGTTGCATTAGCAAAGAAGCAGTGTAGACTAGATATTAGAAAATTTTCATTTTCCCAAAGAATAGTAAACGAATGGAACAAATTATCAGCTGATTGTGTAGGTGCTAGAAGTGTTAATATGTTTAAAAATAAAATTGACATATACCTAAGACGGGCAGGGTATACTTAGATAGATAGGTTGGACTCTCGATAAGCCAAACGGCTTCCTTGTCCACCTGCCATCTAGAGTTGATTCTCTAGGTGGCAATCTTGTTAAATCTTGTTAAATACATTGTGGACAGATGACATAATTAATTACAATGTACTTCCAATTTGGAAATTACAAAACTATACATTTCCATTACTGTAACTTTGGAACATTTAGTAAATATCATTCACTAACTAGCTGCTACAAATGTCAATATGTGAGCAATGTACCATTTGACAGCTTCTATTTCAATTCTATTCATTCATTTCGTTACTCGAGAAATGTTGTCACATTTAATATACATGTGTTTCTATGATTTGCTTGAACATTCGCATTTGAATTGAATGTTTATCTGATTTATCAGTTGAATTATTGAAAATTTGACTGATTTATTGAGTGACTTGATTTGACTATTGCTCTAAAGAACAACTGAGCACTATATTGCACTATTTTTTCTGTTGTGCTTATAAAGTTATATTATAGAGAAAAGAGACGGTACAAACGTGAAATATTATTATAATATTTGTTGTTAACATTATTACTTATATATCATTCTATGTTTCAATCAAGGTAACAGTGTATGTGACAACATAGAGCATGCCTTTGCATTTATCGACACGTTGTATCTGCTCAATTTATGTTACCTTTGACGGACGGCATATAATAGTCTCTACAGCCACACACTTTGACGATGAAGTCAGTGAGGCATTCCCTGTAGCAGGCCGCCTGCGAGTAACGATCGAAGTAGCGCAGCTTTCGGTGTCTCTCACAATCCCCGTGTGGAGGCGACAAGTTGGTCTCCTACAACATCGACGTACGTTCATGCATAATGTACAACGAACTTAATTCATCAAACGATCATATCATGGTTTCATAGAAGCACAACGATTTCCAGCTGTCTAGATCAGTATATTAGCATCAATCTTTTTCCTGTAGTGTTTTCATCGGCAAAGGTTGCATGCAATATAAGTTTGACAGAACGACAAATTGTCGATGGAAAAACGTGTATTCTATTTAGAGCAATATTCACTAAAGACCACCATCATTACTTAGAAATTACGAATTATAATTTCTTTTGAATTGTAAAAGTGTGCAAACGGTCCTAAAATAACGTTGCCCAATCACTTATAACGTTCCCCTTATAACAACGGCAAGGTTAGTGTAGCAAACATGACCTTCAAACGTGACCTTCAGTTTTTTTTATCAAATACGTCGTATGGAAAGCGGAATACACGCTCCTATGGCTGAATCCATCAACTGAGAGGAGTACAACCATTACTTCCTAATCTTTCCAATACATAATATTGTTTCAAGAATATATATTTTCATAGAAAACGACTAGCCTTAATAGTGTTTCAATATTAAAAGGCCAACGAGTGGTAATCCAAAAAAAGGAACAAATACAAACTAAATATTTTCTTACGTTTAAGACGGTAACTGCAACGAACGTATGCAATCCAACTGGGATGTTTTTACCAAAGTCCTGCACCAGCGGTACTTCACCCTGACGGTGCAGAAGAAACTTCAGTCCGACGGCGTTGTGTGGACCTTTTGTGTATTGGTACTGTTCCACGTTCAACACCAGTTGAAGTCCGTTCTTGGCGCCTGCACAATTAGAAGATGAAGAAACACACACACACACACCAATTTGTGTTTTTTTATTTATGTAATGAAATGCGTCTCTTTACATTTTAAAGAAACGTGTTCTCCTCATACAGGATGACCGAACAAAAACAGAACCCATACAAATGTTCATTAATCCTAAATAGGTCCATAACATTTCTTCAAATTTGGTCGATTCAAACTTCAGTCTATGGATGATCTGTCCACAGTCCACAAAGTTTTAGCTACCTGAGTCTGTTTGCATAGTTGTTATGTTCTTTTCAAAATGTGCACCAAATGTTGTCCTCGGCGTTGAAGGCATGTCTGGCGTACAGCTCCACCGCAGGATGTCTTACAGAGGCCGTTACACTCATACAAGTGCGCAGTCATTTCCAAACATGGCATCATCGGCCCATTTTGGTTTGAGGATGAAAATGAACAACCTCAAACGGTGAACTCGGAGCGCTATGTGGCAGTACTGAGGAAGTTTTGGGCATCATTGGGAAGACGCAGAGGAATGGATCAACATCAACAGTGGTTCCAGCAAGACGGGGCCACCCCCACACATCAAATGTCTTCCTAGCCTGGCTTAGAGAGCGATTTGATGAGAGACTGATCAGCAGGAGGTGAGATGTTGAATGGGCAGCGCATTAACCATACTTGATCCCCCCATATTTGTTATCTGTGGGGGTATCTCAAGGACAATATGTATGAGAACAATCCTTAAACAATAGGTGAATTGAAGGCAGCAATCACAGGAAAGATCAGGCAAATCCCCAAGAAGGAATGTGTGAGAGTCACTGACAATTTTGCGCGACGTGTGCAAGTGTGCTTTCAGCGTCGAGGACAACATTTGGAGGACATTTTGAAAAGAACATAAAAACTATGCAAACTGTCTCAGGTAGCTAAAACGTTGTTGACAGATCATCCATAGACTGAAGTTTGAATCGGCCACATTTGAAGAAATTTGATGGACCTATGTACGATTAATGAACATTTTTATGGGTTCTGTTTTTTTTTATTTTGGTTCACCCTGTATATGAACAGCTGTAAGTAATCTGGGTGAAATGTCTTCCATTGTTTTTGATAAATTGTGTTTTCCCATAAAATGAACTGCATGCTTAATGGTGTACACGTTTTGCTAGCATACACACACTCGTACACACACGCGCTCATACACACATGTATACATATATATATACAAATATCACAAACACACGCACGAACGTGTGCACACGCACACGTGCACTTTGCATGTTCCCATCTCGACAAACTCAACACATTCTGCAGAATGGAAACATGTCGTATATCTTAGAAAACAAACGAGAGTCGTCTGAGTTGTTTACATGTCGGTTGTACATGTTCTGGTTATGTAGAGACCACTTCCAGTATCTGAGATAAATTATACCTGGTTGAGTATTCTAGTGTAACAATAATTACCTGTAGCATTGATCATAGAGTTGACGGTGACCCGGGAGTTGAATGTGTAGCATATGCCAGCATCAGTTACGGTCAACTGGAAATCTTCGTCACTGCACGGCATTCCCTTCCACCGGCAACTAGTAATAACAGTTAACCAGTTAAACACTTTCTTGCATAGGTTGGAATGGAAAATCCACCTACATGTTCATGTCGTTAATATATTAGGTGTCATGATTTCACAATAAAAGGTGGGGCTGAAACGCTTCAACAACCGTTGTTCAAACATAAGGACATACCATTCAGTTCGACGTTATGGTATTACACTCACAGAGTTGTCCATGCGGACTCAAACATTATGGATATTTTATGATCTCCTCAGCCAGGATGAGTAGTTATAGACCCTCGATAAGGGGGTGAACATAGTAAGCGTGAAAAGAGCCCCTCAGACACAGCTACGACCATCGAGCTACACTTCTGCCTCAGTCCAACATAGATCGATTATTTGTAACTGACGCCTTTGTGGCAGTTTGCAACCAGACACTGAGTAATCCACAATCATGTTAATAACTGTTCGTTAAAGAGCTAGTGCGTGATTGGTGTCATGAGTAATTCTACTGCACGGTAATCAACACTGTCTTGAAAACCATACCTCATTCTTACAAAGATAACAACATTAATTCTGCAACAGCCTTTCATCCGTTTTTATTAAGTGTTGAGAGAATAGACATTTTCTTCATCCTGACACACTCTCCAAAGACTTGACTTTCTTGCGGTCAGAATTGTATTCACCTATCTTTGTGTAAAAAGCGAAACCGCACGGAGGCAGTTGCTTGTTGTCCATAAAAATAATTATATGAGAATAGGTAGGTAACATTAAACATTTGCGCCTGATGCATTTTTATATCTGTTGCCAGCGTCAGTTAGCTTGAGCATGGTTACAAAGGGAATCTTATTTTAAAAGAGGTTACTCTACTGGTAAACTAGACTCGGCTTGCCAAAGGGGACGACTAACAATGAACTGGCGCCAATTTCTAAAATGTGATCGTGTTGCTGTTTCGAACGGGTATAACACTGGGTTTGTTTAAGCCTAACTTCATGTATATCATTTTTAACATAGTTATCATCACATGAAGTAATATATGTCATTGCTTGCCAATCCGTTATGAAATATAAGTAGTCGTCAGTAGGCTACGTACGATGCAATCATATCTTCCTTGCGGTGCGCATGTGTATGGTAGACATCGCTCATCAACACGTTTCCAACGTCCCATTTCGTGTAGTTGAACGTAGACAAGTTCACCCGATTGTACATGTCGTCCAACCACGCGTATGAATCAGCGTCTGCAGTAGCCAAGAGTCTGCAATAATCGCCGTCACGTGTTCAGGGAAGTGTAGTAAGGCAATCTGTCCTAGAGCGTGTTTCAATTTCTAAATATTTCCGAAATGAAAGGTTATATGCCAAATATGTCATACACTTCACGTGTGTGTATAAAAGTGTTTCGTACATTTTTGTCTGATAGTTGTTTGTTAGTACAATGTGAGAAACATTTCTGTTTTTCAAAGTGAGTGTGTTCATGTAGGGACGGATATCATAAATCATTAATTAGTGTCGATGTAATGATATCATTAATGCTGTTTTCGCACAACGAAAGCAACACGTTGTCCGCACAGAATAAAACCAATTTAATATAGGATTACACTTTGTCTTTGTTATTACTGTTGTCGAAGAAAATAATGATAAGGGTTGATAAGAAAATGATAGTAATACCTAACGTTCATCCAGATAATATAGAGTGTTAACAGATGACTGTTAGCGATACCTGAAGGCGTTCTGGTTGCAAATGGTGACGGCGGGAAACACGACGGGTCTTTGAGATGACATCGTCATTGTCATTCTTACAGGTCGGCTCAGGTATAGTCTTACTATGTCTTGACACTGAGAGACGAACACCGACGAAGTGATAATCACGATCGTAATCCAGATAAATCTGCAATAGACGTATTCGTGAGAAAAAATGTGTGGTACATCTAAATCAAAACACGGTTGACGCAGTATCAATACATACAAAGTCACATTGATTCGCCACTTAGAATCCGTATATTTTGTTTCTCCGCTATTTCATGCAAACAGGTGACCTGTACATGTCGACTCCAGACAAAGCAAAAAGGATGTTGTTTTGTGACATAAGTCCAAACTGAAGGTAAGACGGACTTTAAATTAATTATCAATATTTTATTCACGTTTATTACGACATCCAAAAATCAGACGTTCCAACGTTTTCATAAATATTAAAGAACGATATTCAACATTTATCTTGCATATATCATGATAACGAGGTCTGGTTTACAACAGTGCTTCTCAAAATGGTATTTCGGATAGTTATTGTAACGTGCCAACATTTTCAGTACAGCCAAAATTAAGTAATTTGCATATGAAAGGTAGCATAATGTTCGCGATGTTAAGGTGATTGTACGATGCCGCGGGAGAGCACATTTGTTTCGGCTGAAAGACGAGTATTACCCGTGGCAGACATGAACCCCGTTACCTTCGAGTGACGTTGCTTGTTGACTCGGCGATATTTCGAAGTCCATGGAAGGTTGTCGTTTCGCAGAAGGTACTGAATGCACGACCCCACGGCTTGCTTTCGTCCTCCATCTCGGGTCGTGAATCACCGCCTTGTCGTGAAGTCGTGGTAAACGGTACGTCTGGAAATTGGTATTTTGGCCAGTGCCATCATGATGTGTTCCTTTCGGCGTATTACACTCTCCGATATCATTTGGATTTCAAATGTCTGCCAATGTATTATTTAACTTGTGCATAGGGAGTTCATAGATAAACATATATAACTTGATATGATGACTATGTAAGGCACTGATAAAGAAAGTGTTTGCTTGTATAATTGACATTTCCGATAAGCTATGACGTGTTTTCTTGTAATATACAATTTCGGTAAATGATGTTTCTGCTTTATTGCATTACTTTTCAGTCCGACATAATTAATAATAATTACATTTCAGTAGCTTATGTAATTACACTGCAAAGATCCCCTCTCTTACGCTACATCTCAGTTCCACTTTCCTGTATATTTTTTTATAAAGTGACTTGATGGGAAAACACCTAGCAATACTTTGTCGAAACCACACTCTACCTGTATTGTTGGGGTCCCTGCCTGCTTCCGCCTTCCTTCCCTGCATCTCTCGCATCAGCCGTTCAGTGGCAGCCTCGCGTCTCTCCACCTCAGACAGGCGGCGATGACTGGCAGCCTCGCGTCTCTCCGCCTCACTCATTTGCCAACGAACCGCACGGACATGTCTCTCCACCTCAGCCAGACGACGATGACTGGCAGCCTCGCGTCTCTTCACCTCAGACAGTCGACTACGAATTGCTCCATCGCGCCTCTCTAATTGAGACGTTCGATGATGCATTGCACTCAGAGCTTTCTGTGTGTCCGTTTTCCATCGATGACTCGCTGCGTTCGCAATACTGATTTTCGGACGAACTGAGTGTCTGATTGGAGGCATCGTCTAAATTCACGCCCAACATCAAACACATAGTAATAATTCCACAAACGGCGTCCTCGTTGATCAACACCAACAGTTCAGTTTACAGTTTAGTCATTGTCAATGTTATACATGCCTTCCAGGCAAAACACATACGCCAGTAACATTTTACATTAGGTGTGTCCTAAAACGCACGATTGTTTCTGATAATGATCTGCTCTGATCTGGTGAAATTAAAAGGAAGAAATCGTGCGTGCCTGTCTTACACCAAGTATGTAGAAACTTAGGTCGTCCTCTCATTACACACAGCAAATGTATCAGTAACATAAAATTACTCGTGGTATACAACAGTTCGAAAGCGTCCTATAAAAAATATTAACGATTTACCTTGCAATCAGTAACGCCCTTCCCGTCTGGTAACTTCCACAATCACTTGCACAATATTTGCGTGCGATAGGATTCGTTTCCAGACGCACCAATGCAGAATACAAATAAACCTAGGATCCTAGGATTCACCGTTTATTGATTTGTTCAAAAGGTTAACCTACCACGGTTCATCCTGCCGTAATGGAGATATTCGGTTTTCTACTTTGCCGATTAAAGTGTTTTCTCCCCGAGTGGGCTGCCATTTTTAGCTGGACCGTAGTATTTAATTTGCATTAAACATGACATTTCAGTAACATTCGTCTACACAATGCCATATTCATAACACGCGTTTTGATGATGTCTCGCCTGTTTGTTAGAATGTTGTCAAGTTCGATATGTGTTACCCCGTTCTGGCTTTTCCACTTACATCTCCTCCCTGCTTTCTTCTGGAACATGGTATTCATGATTGTGTAGTTTCTTGATGTTGCCCATTCTACCAAGGTGTCGCCTCTTTCGTTTCTCAATCCGAGCCCACATTTGCCCGTTGCCGTTGCCATAGGTTTGTTTTCTTTTCCCTATTTGAGCATTGAAGTTTCCCATCCCTATCGTGTAGTGGTTTGGTTTCCGTAAAATCTCATCGACATCGTTGTAGAAGCTATTTATGCCGTCTTCTGAGTATGATGTTGTTGGTGCATATACTTGCACTATCTTTTTCTTTAGAGTTATTGAAACAACTTGAATAATGTACCTGGATTCAGGCGTCCAATTGCAACACACTGCCGCCATAACGCGGAGCCTCAATAAGATGACGTTAACGCAAGTGTTGTGTTGCCACCTAGTTGACAATAATGGAGGTTAGTGTGGAATACCGTACGCCCATCATACACAAAAAAATGATATTTCTCGATTTTGTTGCGAGCAGTAGGACACAAAAGTCTCACATTACTTACAATTATATATCGTTTTATTTTTATTTTTGACGCTGTTATTAACGATGACGTCAAAGGTAATTTCCACTAGTTTGATTCATCCAACAGCCATGCAATCAGAGACTCCATACATAGGTACAGAACCGTTGATGCAATACAAATGAGATCTGATAGCAGCAGAGAACTAATATTCGCGATTCTGGCTTTCGGGAATGCACAGTTAGAGTGTCTTAGTAGGGGAACTGCTATATAATTTCCTGTTCGTGTGTTCATTTAATTATTGTATTCAAGAAATGGTTTGTGTATGACACGCTAGACACTGTGGACTGGGGGTTTTCAGAGGTGATGTATCTAGGTTTCAAACCGAACAATAAGCCTTACCATCAACGTCCGAATTCCCGTGTATTACGCAGTGGTCTTGCGTTCATCATTCTGCTTGAACATGGTGTTCTTCACTACCAGTTCGAACTCAGTGGACAGAGCTAGTAGAAGCTCTCCATTGGAGTTACATTTCCCAATCCCATGTTTGCCCATGCCCAAGGGCCACTTGTCATTTTTGTCTTCCCATCCTCGCATTGAAGTATCCTATCAGCAGTAGCGTATCTGTACGAGGGATGCTACTGAGCACACTGGCCAGCTGGTTGTAGAAGGCCTCCTTGTTTTCATCTGGATTTGTCACTGTTGTGGCGTACACGCTGATAATTGTAGCAAAGTTGTTCTTGCTCTCATCGTCATCATTCTATAATTTGCCGGTCATGACATTTATGTAAGCTTTGTGACGATATCCTTTTTGATAGTAAAGCACACTCCGACCTTCTTTCTTTCTCCTTCGGGTTTGACATTCCAGAGGAAAGCGTATTCCATGTCATTGAGAATACCAGACTCTTAGAATCTTGTTTCACATAGGGCGGCGATGTCGATGTTGTATTTGGCAAGGTCCATTGCTAATGGTGCCGTACGCCTTTCTGGTCGGTCAGCTCCTTCTCGGTCGAGGAGAGTTCTGACGTTCCATTGTGCAATTGTCAGTAGTTGTCTTTTTCTTTTTCTTCTTGCTGATTTTCCACTGTCGACGGAAGATGAGCTCGAGCAGTGCGGTCATTGGTAACCCGGGCGACGGCCGATCTAGTATGGTGTTTCGTGGAGTTGTATATTTCATTAAAGCTGCTAGCAAAAAGTGTTGAAGTGCCGCTGGCTTTTGCAATTACCAGCGGCTCTCTCTCTCTCTCTCTATCTCGGGGAGCAAACACCGGCAAGAACATGTCACTACAGGCGCAAACTATGTGTCCCTGCAGTGGTTGGTCGAGTGATGTTGGGAGTTCCATACATCATCCGCCCTTGATGTTGCCATAGTGACATGGTTTTCTGGTTAGGGTTTGCTCCCTTAGCCTTCGGTTCTGCCAAGAACCTATACCACAAGGCAGTGGTTTACAACTCTGCATGGCAGGGGCGTCAAACTCGCTGAGGTATTGCAATACCTGAGCTACTGCAATACCTGCATCCCATATTTCTTGACATATAGTAGAAGTATATCAAATGAAATAATTTGCACATTGATAGGGGTGATAACATCTATTTTGAATTATACCATGTAAGACCGTGAAGTTAATATAATGTGTACATTTCAATATACCCACATGACAGAGTAAGAGTTCATTGTGCAGCCTATCGTTCAAAGTACGCACGCGATACTGAAACTATGTGTGATGAGAAAGCAGTCTACAATATCACATTCAGATGTTATGAAACACAGATATTCTGACGGCGTTAGTTAGTCATAGCATACGAGCTATCACCTGTTACACTCTGGATGAGGGGTTCATTACTTACTAACCAACTGGAGATAATGATATATATATATAACCCTGATTAAATATGCCAATATGCATTAACATTAGTAACATTCGATAAGCAGTGCTAAATATACAAGTATCTTTCCTTTTGCAAAAACGCAAATGTTCCTATTAATAAGGTACTGGAAAATATGTAATTTGTTATGGTTGTTGCTTTTCTCGTGGCATATATTATGTTCTGCCATCTTCGATACACCCGATTAGTGGGCAATTTTTGTCAGTCCTTATGTCATTTGCTTTTGGATATTATGTCTTAACAGCTTTGCTAATTAAATAGCAAGTAACAATTATTAAAGAGAAACCATACAAAAAAGATAGCAAAGTGATGTTTCGACGCGTTGGTTATAGGTTATTTATGAAACATTTATGGAATGAATGATTGTGTACCAAATTGAGTTATATGTGTGTATTCCAGGTGAAAGCGGGTCGATTGGGTTGCTCATTGGCGTGTGCGTCATCACCCTCGTGGAAGCACTAGACGCCTTCGTGATTGCTCTGGCCAGTCGGTGGCGAAGGAAGAAAAGGCGACTCCGGCTGTCTTAAAGACAGGAGGTGGATAAAAAATGTTAAGATTTTCTAGGAAAAGTGTCCCGAAGGAAATATTTTGCTGATATACACAAAGGCGACCCCTTGTGGAAGAGTGGCGTGAACCTTTCTGGTTACGTAAAGGTTAAAGGGCCAATACGAGACGTTACGGAGTCGGGGTACAATATTGAAGAGAGAAGCGGTGCGATATTTTAACGGCTGCCTACTAACCCTAACACTACGCCAAGACAGAACGTCGATCATTCAATCATATCGCTCCACCCGTCTTACTGCCAGATACAATTAGACCACCCGATTCGCTATTCTCCAAATGTTATCATTCGGATGTGTTATCAGTAATATATTGATGTTTCAAAATACCTGTGACAATAACGGACATAACGTTTACCCTATACAACTAATCAGGTGGCAAGATACTTACCTCTCAGACTGAATCGATTGGCAGTTGTTATATATGATGTAAATCTGTGACACAGGGTTCTGGCGTGGTTCATGTTTGCTGTGATTTAAGAGGTATCTATTATATACCAAATTGCAAAACAATTGCTCAAAAGTAATAAAGCAATAAAGTAATACTTTAATATGTTAATACATTAATGAGGTATCGCGAAACGGGTGTTGTGTATCGTGTACCATAATGTGCAGTCTGTATCGCAATACTTTAACGAACCTAATTAATACTCGAAACGCATTTCCAGGAGTTATTCGTTCGTCCATATTGCAAATTAATGGGAGCTGTTTTCAATGCGAATATTGGCATTTGTGATGCACATTAATATGTGAATCGACTTTAAAGTTTTTTTCGGCAAGCCTACATATACCCATAGTTTATTATTGTAAAACGTTGTTATGGAAAGTGAGCAGCCGAATTAATATGCTCACCCATGTGTGACGATTGTTTAATTATACGTTTTATTCCGATAAGAGAAATGAAATCGTTTCGTTCGACACTGCAAACGCCAGGACATGCAGTAAAGCGTTGACCGTACTTATTGAAATGAAAGAAATCACAAACACATAATAGTTAACACAAATTAACCATTTGCAGTTTAAATCAATTCTTTCAACATAATGGATTTGAAAGTCAAAATCTGTGCACGCTGCTACATAATATAATGTGAGGTAAAATGCAAGATTATTATTTACATTTATATTCATACTACAAAGAATCGTGTTTAGTAACACCATAGGTCTCGTAAACAAGACTCGACAGCCAGACTGTGAAATACTCTTCTGATCAATTTCAGCATTGGCTAGGACTGAATGTATCTAATCGAGATAATTTAAAAGCAGGTTTTCGACTTTCATATTTACCATGACATTTTGCTTACGCACTCTACATAATCACACACGCTGTGACCGTTTTAGTCAAATCAACTTGTACTGGTTCGGTGTCATTGCTTTTTACTTTGTTGCCGTATTCTAAACAATTACAGGCCGTATTCTAAACAATTACAGGCCGGACGGACGGACGGACGGACGGACGGACGGACGGACGGACGGACGGACGGACGGACGGACGGACGGACGGACGGACGGACGGACGGACGGACGGACGGACGGACGGACGGACGGACGGACGGACGGACGGACGGACGGACGGACGGACGGACGGACGGACGGACGGACGGACGGACGGACGGACGGACGGACGGACGGACGGACGGACGGACGGACGGACGGACGGACGGACGGACGGACGGACGCAGGCGCAGGTGTATGTATGTGTATATATATAATTAGATATATGTGTGTGTGTGTGTGTGTGTGTGTGTGTGTGTGTGTGTGTGTGTGTGTGTGTGTGTGTGTGTGTGTGTGTGTGTGTATGTGTGTGTGTGTGTGTGTGTGTACTTATATATGTGGTGTGTGTTTGCATGTACGTGTTTACCTGTCGCTGGCAGAAGGCATTGTGTGTAACGGGCGACGTTGCAAACGGGTGGTCCTGTAATTTACAGGGCAACATGAGAATAGTCATATTACACGTTTCTATAGCTACACAACATAATTATTAGATACAGAATATGTTGTAACACACTAAACGAGTTGGTATAAATGTTGAAAAATCATAAACTATCTTTGTTAGTCTTGATTAGTAACGCAATTGTTATTTTTAAATGCAAACACGATGTACACTCATTTTAGTTGTAACCATTAATTTGTAAATGTATCTACGCTTGTGTTTACCGTTTATTTATTACTGACATCTATGAACTCTTATACTCATTTATTACATTTTATGTAACGTTTTCCTTACTGTCCCTGTTGATAACGTCTTATATAAATATATATATATTTGTCGTTGTATCATCAGTTTGTGTATGTCAACCTGTGCTGGAAGACGGCATATTATAATCTCTACAGCCACAGACGTGGGCGATGAAGTCAGTGAGGCATTCCCTGTAGCAGGCCGCCTGCGAGTACCGATCGAAGTAGCGCAGCTTTCGTTCTTTCACACAGTCACCGTATGGAGGCGGCAAGTTGGTTTCCTACAAAAGTATAATTAAATAGAAAACTGATATTTATGCGTTTTCATTGTTTACTTAATACATACATCTAGAAAGAAGAGCTAGAACTGCTGACGGTTTTGTCTTCGAGGTTCTAATGATTGTTATTTAGTCTTAGAGGTCTTGATGATTGATATTTTATCTTAGAAATGCTGAAGGTTGGTATTTGGCTTACAGGTTCTGAAGATTGGTACTTTGTCTCAGAAGTCCTGAACGATGGTACTTTGTGTTAGAAGTCTTGAAGAAGATTGGTTCGTTGTCTAATAGGTTCTGAAGATTGGTGTTTTGTCTTATAGGTCTTGTAGGTTGGCATTTTGCCTTAGAGCTTCTGATAGTTAATGTTTTTATTATAGAGGTTCTGAAGGTTGGCATTTTGTCTTAGAGTTCCTGAAGGTTGGCATTTGGTCTTAGAGGTCCTGAAGACTGATGTTTTGTCTTAGAGATCCTGAAGGTTGACATGTTATCTTACATGTTCTGAAAATTGTAATTTGTTTTAGCAGTCCTGAACGGTGGTGCTACGTGTTAACGGTCTTGAAGAAAATTGATACTTTTTCTGATAGGTTTGGATGATTGGCATTTTGTCTTAAAGGCCTGAAGTTTCATGTTTTTCTTTTCTTTTCTGAAGGTTGGTACTTTTTCTTAGAGGTCGTAAAGGTAGGTGTTTTGTCTTAGAGGTCCTGACAATGTTGGCGAGTTTGGGCCCCTAGACTAGACTAACCTCGCATGGTCCGCCCATGGAATGCACCTATCTTGGTTTATGGTAGGTTATTTTACTTTCTCCTGTATACACGAGCTGCGGATAGAAACATTTCGTTATTAAGATCGCAGCGAGTGTTTCACAAATTGTTTGATTGCTCTTTGTATCATATACAGGAAGGAATAAGGACAAGACTTAGGATTTTTATGCCTTACTAAATCTGTGGCATGTTTTGAAGCACTAAAATGTCGTAATTTGCGTAATTTGTTTGGACAAGGTCTATTTATGTGCAATATGACGTTACAATGAAGTAAATTACACTGGAGAGTTTTCGCCAGTCAGTTAAGTAAAAGTAACCTTATTTTACGCAAATACACATGTCATACTCGTGCATATATATATACTCGTCCATAATTAATTGCCATAACGGGGCCATGTCAATTTTTCAACGAAGTAAGCAGTAGCATTCTTTAAATATTCAATCCGAATGAAGAGCCCATTATTCCGTGTTATGTTGTTAAACAACAATTACTCTTTCATGTAGACGTTAACGCCAAATAGTGTAATATTACAAATGAGAAATGATAATCTTACGATACATAATGGTGTTACCTATATTTTTCGAACTTGTCTTATATTTAGTATTAATCTAAGTCAATATATTAATGGTGATATTACTATTAATATATATATATATATATGTATTAATATATATATATATATATATATATATATATATATATATATATATATATATACATATATATATACATACATTAATATTATTATATATTATACATTATATATGTATGTATGTAGGGGTGTGTATGTATATATTCGTATGTATGTATGTATGTATGTTTGTATAATGTATGTATGTATGTATGTATGTATGTATGTAAGTATGTATGTGTGTAAGTATGTATATATGTATGTATGTATGCCGGTGTGTGTATGTATGTATGTATGTATGTACGTATGTATGTATGTATGTATGTATGTATGTATGTATGTATGTATGTATGTATGTATGTATGTATGTAAATATGGATGTATATATGCATATATGTATGTATGTATGTAGGTGTGTGTATGTATATATGTATTTATGGGAAATGGGTGTACTTAGTTCAAGTATCCTCTATTTATGATTTTTGGAACATGAACAATGACCCTAATGCACTGGCAACGGAGTATAAGTGGCGGATGTGGACTATAAACTTGTTATGACTGATCAGTCAGTTTAATCCTTTCGGCTATAGGGTATACATATAAAGAAAGTTTATGTGGGTTGCCTAAAATGAATAACATATATAATGAAATGAATACACTTAAATACAAAAGAACAGAAGTGCATGCAGCCGTTACGCTCCCATGTCAATATACATTAAACATATATCACTTATGCAAGATCGACGATAGCAGTTAATGTTCTCCCTTCGGTCCTGTTAAAAAAAGATTAATATATTAATTTTGGTGTATTGTTTTATTTTTTTATTTTTTTCATATATTTTTTAATTATATAAGCATGGTGAATGGTGTTCATGGGTCTGAAAAAAAAAACTTTAGCAGGGCATTGCGAAACTGTGGTGCAGTCAACAGTGCCGCTACTGCTGGCCCCCACAATCCTCATGACGTTGTTTATTAATATTTAGTACATAGAACTGTCCCATGGTTGGTAAACATGTAAAATAACAATAATAGTTCATTAATATATGCCTAAACTTATGTCATAGTATCGTAACACAAGGGACAGAGAGATGCGAGACCGTTCGGACCGACGAACCCCACACGTAATCTAAACTCCATAACAAATATCAACTAAACCAGTGTACACCTGCAAAGAATCACAATGCATTAAGTTATGTCTAGAATAATAACTATCATAATTCAGTTGCACAAGGGACAGACACGGGCGAAGCCGCACGGACCAGCGCTGCTGCAGCCCGACGAACCACGCACGCAATGTAATCCCCATAACAACTACATCACTGTGCCCCGGCCAGAAGCCGCCACCAACATGCCACCAACATGCCACCAACCACGCCCATCCCCACCCAGGACCATGCAGTGTCTCAGTCACACCCTACAGTGTGCCGTAGAGGTTCATTGTTCATTGTAATTTGGTGGACAGCAGCATATCCTTAAGGTTCTTTTTCTTGGAAAAAGCTGTTATAAAACTAGGCGTGTACATTTATTGATAAGCGGATTGCAGCAGTTTATAGGTAGCTTTAGCCAGTTTGACAATTGTCCTTCATTGGTGGGAGAAACGAGTCACAAAAGGTAAAATATCAAAGGAGCCCTCTCTAATATTTAAACCTCCTGGCTTCCTAGTTTTAAGTTTTGTAATCCATTTGAATTCACAGTTCCGTCGGTAGATGGTTTCCAATGAGGTGTCGTCAGAAAATGGCCCTGATTCCAAGATTGTGATTCGCAAATCGGTATATGAGTGACCGGCTCCATTAAAATGCCTGGCCACTTGTGTGTCGTTGTAAATTCTTATGTCCGACCTATGGTTGTTCAGGCTTGTCCTGAGTTGATTGCCCGTCTCACCCACGTAACTAGCTGAACAAGCGTTGCAGGTAATTAGGTACTCCATATTGAATGTACCGCATTTGTTGATTTTGCCCCTCTGTGTCACCTTTGTGTTATTAATAGGGGTGAAGTCTATAAATAGCGTACAGGGTTGACATCTTTTAACCTGGCATTTCGCGGCTTCTTCTTTCCTATTCCTATATTTAATGTCCGCTAGTGTTGTGTTTTTAATATGCCTTAAAAACCTGGTGTGTAATTCCTTTGCCTCAAACAATGGAAAAGTATTTGAACGGTTTCCTCAAAGTCTGATTTATTGTTGCATATCCTATGAAATCGTAATAGTTGCGACTTGAGTATACCAGAGAAGGTATGTTTGGGATGGAACGAGTCTATGTAAAGTAGCTGATGTGTATATGTTGGTTTAAAGTAAACCTTGCTGTCAAGTTGTCCATTCGAATTAAAGCGTTCCCCTTTAGAGATCGTAGTGTCCAAGAAATCAGCAGATTGTTTACTCGTTACCAACGTTAGTTTAACACAATTTTGATGGCTATTTAGAATGTCCAGGAAGACCTGATATTCACCATCACCGTGGCTCCAGATACCAAACATATCGTCCAAATATCGTAGATAAATCAAAGGTAATTTGTTGCATTGCCTTAGTGCTTGTTTTTCCCATTCGGCCATGAAAAGGTTGGTATAATAATAAATAATAATAAATACAGTATTTGTCTACGCCATATCTCCAGCAATAAAACCATTCAGAGGCGCATTACAATTTACATGAATATACAGATTACCTAAACACTTTAAATAGAGACGTAGTTGTAAAATAAATAGATCAAATATGTTCAATATAAATAAATAATATTAGTCTTTATAATACTAAAATACTAATTATACTAATACAATTAAAAAATAAATAAATAAATAATAAAATATTTCATAAATAGTAGTACATATTAAAAATGTTCGGATATTAAAAAATTGTTCTTTCAAAGTGAAAATGCTATTTTAAATAGAAATGTTTTCAGTTGTTTCTTAAAAGAACTCAGGCAGTCTGTGGCACGCATGGCAAGCGGCAGATTGTTCCAGAGGCGTGGAGCAGCACTAGAAAATGCCTTTTCTCCCTGCGTACGCAGTCTGCAACGAGGAACCTCCAGCAGATGGGCGTCCGCGGAGCGTAGCGCACGGGTCGGTTGGTAGCGAATTAGTAGTTCTGTTACGTATGCTGGAGCTAGACCGTGAAGGCTTTGAAACGTCAACAGTAACAATTTGTACTCGATCCGCTGTTTGATCGGAAGCCAGTGAAGACCGATCAAAACAGCAGTGATGTGTTCGTGTTTCCTCGTTTTGGTTATGAGCCGGGCAGCAGCGTTTTGTACTCTTTGGAGTTTGATAAGAAGGTGGTCGGAAATGCCGTATAGCAGGCAGTTTCCGTTGTCAAGGCGAGACGTAACGTAAGAGTGAATCATAATTTCCGTTGTTTTCCGATCGAGAAGGTTTCGGATTTTTCCAATACAATGGAGATGGAAATAGGATATACGGCAAATGTGCTGCACTTGCTTCTGCATGCTTAGTGCACCATCGAAGTACACGCCTATGTTCTTTGAAACAGTGGACACTGGCACAACGATCCTCCCAAGTTCTATGTCCGGCATAGAAAGTTTGGTCTTTATATGTGGCGCGCACATCACAATAATGTCCGTCTTTGTAGCATTGAATTTCAGTGTATTTATATTCATCCAATCTTGTAATTCTGCGACACAATCTTGGATGCGCGTGACTGCCTGGATTGTGTCTTCGTCTGAGTGCGGACTGAAAGCGAGATACAGTTGGGTGTCATCAGCATACAGGTGGACGTTTATCCCGTGTCGACGTGCGATATCACCGAGTGGAGCAGTGTAGCAAATAAACATGAGCGGGCCAAGAACGGAACCTTGCGGAACACCGAACACCACTGTACGTTCTGCTGATAATCTGCCGTGCATTTGAATACGCTGACTTCGGTTCACCAAATACGACTTAAACCACGCTAGACATATTGCAGTTATTCCAAACCGATCTCTGAGACGGGTTAACATGATTGTGTGATCGATCGTATCGAATGCTGCTGATAGATCTAGGAGCACTAGTATGGCAGCCTTGCGCTCATCTAGTATACAGAGCAAATCATTGCGTACTCTCAGTAGTGCTGTCTCTGTGCTGTGGTTTGGACGATATGCAGATTGCATTTGCTCATATAGATCGTTGTCTGACAAATGTGTAGAGAAACGGACAGCAACGACCTTCTCTACGATTTTGGACACAAAACACAGGTTTGACACTGGACGATAGTTCTTGACTTCGTTTGCATCAAGCGTTGCTTTCTTCAACAACGGAGTTACGAGTGCCATTTTAAAGGCGAAAGGGAACACTCCTGTCGCAATCGACATATTCACAATATCAGCGATGACCGGTGCAAGGCTGGATAAGTTGGCCTTCAGCAGATGAGTAGGAATCGGATCCAATTTGCACGATTTACAGGCTGATTTGCTGACCAATTTGGTGATCTCGTCGGTTGTTGTGGGCATGAAAGATGACAGATACGAGGAAATACCACAGGACTCATCGGGACGCATAGATACGCAATTGTCAACGTTATCAAGGTCGCGTCTGATGATATCAACTTTGTCTATGAAGTAGGTGCTGAATTCGTCAAGCAATTGTCCCAGTTGTTCATTAGGCAATGCTGACAGACGTTTTGTGTGCAACAGAGAACCCACGGGCCGGAAGAGTGCTTTTGGGTTGCCAGCCTGGTCCTTAATTCCGTTGGCATAGAACTCGGACTTGGCAGCATAGAGCATCTTCTTAACAAAGAAATCGGGGCAAATCGTGTTCCCATTGCAGTGCCAAAGATGTGAAGGTACCAGTTGGATACTAATAAAATATCGTTGTTTTCCAAGTCCGGGTTCTGTAGAAAAGCTTGTTTTATTGCTTCAATCCCCGAAATATTGTCATTGTTGGTACAGAGGCTTTCTACATCCATGGAGAACAGTAGGACGTCCCTAGGGATTTCGATTCCAGTCACTTTATCAATGAAGTCTGTAGTGTTTTTTAACCTAAGAACCATGTGTGACGTGACTGCCAATGGGGCTAAACAAATGGTCGATGTACTCGGCTATTTTATATGAATCACTGTTGCGATCGGATATGCTCGGTCGTCCTGGAGGCATTTGAGATAGAGGCCACTTGTCTTTAGCTTTACTAATCTTGGGTAATAGAGGGTATTCACGTGACGTCACCAACCGGATGCGCGGCCATTGTGGCGATACCAACCACACAAACAACCCGCCAGCAGTGCCTGTTATCCGTGTTTACTGAACCGATATGTGAAAATTTGAGCGCGATGGTGAATTACTGTCACGTCTACGGTTGTAGCAACATAGGAAGCAGAGAAGTCGATCGTTCTTTCTTTAGGAAACCCGCCGTAATTCGCAACCAAGGCGAAGTTTGCAAGGAATTATCGACTTGACGGCGGAGACAGTCACAGTGGTTGTCAATCATAAACCAGGATTTCACTGGCAAAAACCTCAGCAATGTCAGAGTGTGTTCTGATAATTTGATGTACTCTACATAAGAACAAAACCATTTGTGCTCTGGCCTGAGCGAGAGTAACTGCAAAAGATAATGCCACTGCAATTTTGGAAATAATTTGGGGGAAAAGTTGCTGTAATCATAGACTGCTTCGAAATATTTATCGAAAGACCCTCAAACCTTATGGCCAGAGCACAAACATGGTCTTCTTTCAAGCACCACAACAGAGTAAAGTGTTTGATGGGCATAACACTACAGGTTGCAATTTCTCTCATTTCAAAGGGTTGGGGTGGTCGAGTGAATGATAAACATACAACAGAGCACTATGGTTTTCTAAATTACATTCTTCCAGGTGATGTAGTCTTAGCCGACAGAGGCTTTGATGTTCTAGATATTGTCGGTAGCCAATGTGCAGAAGTTAAAATCCCAGCATTCACCAGGGGGAAAGATCAGTTATCCCCTCTTGAAATAGAAATGACACGAAAGTTTGCTAACTGCCGCATCCATGTTGAGCGTGTCACAGGATGTGTTCGACAGAAATATACTGTACTTGGTAGCAATTTACCAATAGACTATTTAATAACTAAAGATGAAACCGACATGACAATGGTTGATAAAATGTGCCATGTTTGTTGTGCTCTAACAAACTGCTGCGAACCAATAGTCTCGTTTGACTGAGAATCATCTCATGTGGTTGATATTTTTTAAAGAGCACTCTTGCATTGATATT
>OZ024863.1:20134500-20139500 GCA_964017155.1 Oasisia sp. SBJ-2009
CCCGTACTCTAACGAGTACCCGCACTAAAAACCCTGTATACTCCGCAGAACATCCAGCGGAAGAAAGGCAAATTGCCAAACCTCGTGTATATAACGAATGCAGGGAAAAGCGTCAAATAAGTAAAAACTGTATACGGCCTATTCGTGAGTGATGGCGCACAAGCGTACACAAATAACAACGGTAAGGGATATAGAAACATCCAGGGAGATAACGACAAGCGTGTAAGACGGAAGCGGTAGCTGAAAATAGGGGTAACTCAACCCCATCAAGCCACAACTTAACGAGGAACGCATTAAAGTGCAGACATATACAAATAGTCGCCGTATGTGTAAACACAAGTGCACACGGAAGACACGAACACACAATGTAGCACCAAACATGTAAAACGGACACAGTAGTCGAGGAACAGGGAGGGCGGGCGGGAAATTTCGTTAAAACCAACAGAGGTACCCAAAATACCCTGTTGCATTGTCAATGAATACAGCGGAACTGCTCGTTCGAGGTCACCGGCCAGATGGCTGCGCCTCGGGCTCGGGCTCAGGCTCGGGCTCGGCGACGGCCGACGGTGACCTTAGGAGTCCTACATTCGTATCGTATGCCTGGCTTCATTCAGGGCTGGCCTCAAAATTATATTGCATCCCTCTGGACACAATATCGTTTTTGCGTGCCTGCGCCCTTCCCGTTCGTAGGTGTGCCCTAATATTCCCTAATAAACTACAGCTGGGCCTGGCTCTGTTTACGGTAGATCAATAAGACACAAAATACCTTGTAATGGTAATATGGGAATCTAGATCTTTTATTTACAACTGGATTGCCTGGCGCTAACTTGACGTGTGCGCCCGGCTGAGTGTACCTTGAAAGACATACAGTGTTATGGTAAATGATAAGCATCCAAGTACAACAAAAAGCCTATCGTACAATCAGCTGCTTGCATGTATACTGATACAATATATTGCATAATAGTGTATCGACAGAAACACATGCGTTAAGCGAAAGTACACATTGACAGAAACCGCAAAGGGGGGAAAACAACCCCACCCTCCACTGGAACAGTGGAGCCTACCCCCCAGGCACAGCAAAATAAACAAGACAAACAGTTGCATGTCGGAGACGTTACGAACGCAAGACCTACTACCAGATCAGCCGAGTATCCGCAACTAACCCCAACACACACAAAAACGCGCTGTCAGACCACGAACTAACAAACGCAGAAGTCCAAGGTCGGCTTGTCAGCAGATACGCTGGCAACGACACAGTCAGTGAACGGCACCGGCCGGAGACAAGGCAGTACGGCGTAGAGGGTGACATGTACCAGCTGCATCCAGGTGGCGTCGCATCGCGTGTATCCGGTCAAGGAGTCGCGGTAACGACATACATAAAAGGTCCAGCTCGTGGCAGTGTGGCAAACCATCACGGGCGAAGTCAATAATCAGTGGTGTAATCCAGGTGTCACCCGAGTTCCCCAGCCAGGACGTCGGCAGACTGTCGCAGGCCGACCAAGTCGTCCGAACTTCCCGTGAGGCATAGCTGTAACAAGAAAATACCAAAGCAGATTCCGCACATATGATGAAACGCAAGCGACACAATGACATATTCGCTGCTGCAATGTGTCCAAATGGGAGAACATGCGCTGGTGCGCGCCAGGTCAGTCGGTGTGCACAACTGCCATAACAACGGAACAACCTAGGTAATGAGTGACCGGTACCGGTAGGTCGCAACGTCTGCTGACGAATGTCCCCTCGCCCACGGCAGACCTACAACTAAAGAAACCACCACAACGCAGAGGCCAACACGATGGCTGATCCGAACCTAGGGAAGACCACGTACACACAGCCAAGACCGTGAGACGGCGATAAAGGAAAGAAAAACGCGGCTGTAATTATGATAAAGATGATCAAAGCACTCAAACACGGCATATTTACACATGCAGACGTGCACGAAATCATGACAATGCAAGGGAGATTAATGTGACCCCGGTATGCTCCGAAACAGTGCAGTCAAGGTACATATGCATGGAGCAAGTCGCACCAAATCACGCGCACATACAACTGGAATAGCGTCACGCGAGCCAATGATGTCACACCACCCAAGGGTCACGCACACGGGAACACCCATGTAAACGTCAAGACATGAACCCATTAGCACGCAGCCGATATTAACTTGACGCCTGTGGCTCCTCACATATTTGACTTATATGTTTAAAATTGTTGCTTGCGCCATTGTCTTTGCTCTAGCGCCTTTAATGGTCAAGTAGCGCAATTGCATGTTGTATGCATGTTGTAGATAGTAAAATTACCTACACAGTGGTGTCAACACTGTTGTTGTAACTTTAAAATATGTTGACCATAACGGGATTGACACTATAACATTTAGAAACGTTTGGTAAAATAAAGACTATTTTGCGGTGTAACTTTGGGTTTGTTTTTGTTTGTTTTTTTGCTTGAATTTCTACCGCTACAAGTTGAGTTTATTGAAAAGAACGTGAAATAAACCACACACTGGCATAACACTTGTTACAACATATTACACAGTTTAGCTGTACGCGCGGCCCACTCCTGGCTGGAGGACATTTAAAAACCAAACACAAAACCTATGGCCGTTAAAGTTCGCAAACGCGGTAACTATATCGGAGAACTGAAGTATCCAAACTAGTCACAATTTAATGTTATATGTCTAGATAGGTGTCGCAGTTAGTGCATGTCTTAGTCACTAGATGCAACCACGTAAACCGAAGCCAAACGTTGTGATGTAATCGCTGGCCGGCTATGGCCGACCGGAGGAGAATATTGGGGACCGTCAATGTCTGACTTGTGTGCTAATCGGTGAATATTTTCATAGGCAAACACAACACGAAACATACAAGATTACAACGACAAAGGAACATGTGTTGTGTGCATGTATTTATGTGTTGTGAAACATCGTCATGATAATCAACACTAACAATTGCCACTTAACAATTCAGTGAAAATGGTTCACAGGGGTAGACACACAGTGTTGAACTTCATGACTACTCCTCGTCAAAACATAGTCCTTGATAGTATTTCATGCGTACCAAGTGACTGACTAGTTGTAATTGGATGGCTTGCTTGTTAAAGTTGCGTGTTTCGAAATAAATTGAAAGGAAAATAATTGAAAAGATCAAACACACATAAGATGTGACACCATATCAAGTGACCAAAGATGTTAGATAATGGTCGGTTATAGCCACTGCTAAACCGTAACAAGTGCTCAAACATGACGGAAGAGGCCATGGTCATCGAACATGTTATAACGAAGCATGCGGCAACATAACGTAGAAAAGAGCCGGAAGCGCATAATGCATCATACTTTCTCATGTGAGAGAACCACATGTAAGCACAGGAAGAAAAAAACCAATACCATGCGCCTAAACCAGGAGGCCACGGAAGGTGAGAAAAGTGTTGGAAAACAAACACCTACCATAACCCGCTGCATACAGCTGAAACATCGGCAATTAACCTCACCGATAAGATATGCAACACCGCTTTCACGACTGGCATGTGACGGCCGATTAACCGGCACCAGGTAACAACGGTGTAATATGCCGGCAAAACTGCACAGGTAACTGGCTTTTGACGGACGGTGAACCGGCGCCAGAGTACAACGTTGTAACATGCCGGCAAAACGGCATAGGTAACTGGCGTGTGACGGCCGATAACCGGCACCAGAGTACAACGGTGTAATATGCCGGCAAAACGGCATAGGTAACTGGCGTGTGACGGCCGATAACCGGCACCAGAGTACAACGGTGTAATATGCCGGCAAAACGGCCTAGGTAACTGGCGTGTGACGGCCGATAACCGGCACCAGAGTACAACGGTGTAATATGCCGGCGAAACGGCATAGGTAACTGGCGTGTGACGGCCGATGGTCACTGTGTTCGGAGGACAGCAGTGAAACAATGCCGGTAAAATCGGTACAACTGAAGAAAAAAAACGAAACCACCCGGGCTTGTAGCGGCCAAAATTATTAGCGCCGCGCCACGAGAATCCTCAGTGAAGTGAACAAGGAACTGAAAAACAAGAACAGAGAGGGCCCAAATTTGGCGCCCACTAACCGCAGAGAGAACGCGCAAAGAAGATAAATAGCCCTGACATGCCGCAGGCGGTAACCTAAGCTGTGTAACTGGCCGCCTCTTGATGACGTGAAAAATGGGATAACACGAAACTACGCACAAAAACCATGGGTGCGTGTACACCGACAGAACCAGGTAATAACTAATGCATACAGGCGTGCCCACACGTGTACACACGGACATACATAAATGTATACATACACACAGACATGTATACATACGTAATACATGTATATACACACATACAGACGTACGCGTATACACACACATAAACAGGACCACACACATACACACACACCACGCCAACACAGCCAGTAATACAAAACAGAATCAAATTTAAGCAAAACGTGAAAGCTGCCAAGTGACGCTGTAAGGAAAACAGAAGACCAGTAACACAGCATGCCACTACCACACCCCAAAACCAGGGCGCCCCGTGCGTCGCAGCCTGGGGTAGCTGACGTAACCACCCGCCGGTATTAATCCAACCGGAACTCTAAGGCAGCGCGCGCGACGATGGTCCAATGGTGATTAACCCATCGTAAGTAGGGGCGGAGACCCTCAGTCAATTAGCCGTACGTACAAACAACGGCGTACGCCGGCGGCCACCTGACCAGCTGCCAGCTGACCCGGGCATACCGTGCCCAGTGTGTGGACGCGCCCATGATACGATGTTAAAAAAAACCTTGCAGACAACATGAAACCTTCAGGGAGACTTGATTAAAGGCAAGCGTCACTTCAGTTACTTCTCACCGGCACGAGGGTAACAAGCAAACAACACATCTTGTACCGACGCACCTCACGCCAAGGTGAGCCGCATAAACGCAGAGAGTGAGCGCAACAAACACCAATGAGGCGTCAAATATGTGCACAAGAAGATAACGTGTGTGACATACCACTACACGTAGA
>OZ024863.1:20144500-20172000 GCA_964017155.1 Oasisia sp. SBJ-2009
CTCGTGGAACTGGGGCCTATTGCGAAAATATTAAAGGACAAAAAAAGTTAACTGTTTCGTGGCATACACCTAATAGAGTTAATATAAAGTAACAATTTCCACATATACTCAATTTTTTAACGCCAGCGGTTTACCAGAAAAATATGTTTTAACACCCAGCCATCCAAATACTATGCGCTAACCCATCTTAGACGAAGAATGACGTCACGACGGTCATCGAGGCGCTCTCCACGTAGATTCCCTGCATGGGGTTTGGCTGTTGTCATGAAATGGCTGCAACTAGTAGTAGTAGTACTACTACTACCGCTACCATTACTACCGCTGCTAATTATATGACGACGACGACGACAACGATTATGATTACGACTACTACTGCAACGACAACAACACCAGCAACTACTACTACAACTATTATTATTACTATTACTGGCGATGATAATAATGATGGTGATACCGATAATGGTAAATTATATTAAAAATGCTAATGATAGAGATCTAGAAAACGTCGATTATTTGCCATATTCTTCATACGACATCAGCGCCGATTCGCCATTTAGCAATAATATGTAGGACTACATTTCCTTTGGTGGCCACATACATTCAAATATCATAACATTCGAATAACCCAAAATACCTGCATTTGTTGCGTCCATCTCTTTATCTGACGTCACTTTCCGCATTTCTCGCATCAGCGTTTCAGTAGCATCGACACGTCTCTCCACCTTATCCAGTCGACAAAGTGCTGCACCCTCGCCACTTTCTACATCATTCAGTCGACAAAGCACCGTATCCAGACACCTCTCCACGTTAGACAGTCGATGAACCGCAGCACCTAGGCGCTTCTGCATATTCCATGGACGACTCTCTGTGCTTCTTGGCATGAACCGCGAAGGAGTCGACTGCCTAACAAGTGGCATCTTCTAAAATAAACACCAATATAGCAGGTGCTGTAACTGGCAAGTATCATTTACTTTTTATATACATATGACAATTATGAAAATTCACTATTAAAGCGAAATAAACCACTCACATCTTCGACCTATGCAATCCGAACCTACCCTCCTACATAACTACCACATTACTCACTCATTCATACACTCACTCACTCACTCATTCACTCAATCAATCAATCAATCACTCACTCAATCACTCAGTCAGCACACACACACACACACACACACACACACACACACACACACACACACACACACACACACACACACACACACACAAACACACACACACACACACACACACACACACACACACATTATTTCGAATATAATGCTGTCGCTAATTTACACATTCAATATTGCAGCTTGAAACAGCGCTAGTAAATGTATTCTGCAGTTCTCGTAAAGTCTCCGAAACAAGGACGATTTACCTTGCAAACAGCTCGGCTCAAATCTCTCAGCAGCAGATCCGACGTTCACCTGCATATATTTTCCGTGGATTTCCAACCATAAACAAATACACCGTGAATGTAAAAACAGCTTAATACCCGATGTACCACCACTGACTGGTTGAAGCAGTTAACTGACACGGAGTATCCTTCCTTGCAGGAAATATTCGATCGCATTCATTAATGTGAGTGGTAGATGCTGACATTTGTGAACACATTTGCGCGTACATAAAATATTAAGCGCGCCTGCGCAAAAAAATGCATAACCGTACACAATTTTAATAGTGCTTGCTGTGGAAAGGGCACAGCCGATCTTGCGCGTGTTTTATTTGGTGTATTTAGTAGTATTTAGTATCTGCATTATTACTACAAAGATACACTGATATTTGTAATCTTGAGCAGGTCTTGTTAAAGTGACTCGACGGTCAGAGTATATGAAACAGTGTTGTTGTAAATATCATCATTGTTAATTCGCACCGGTGAGATATGGTCGAGATGTTTAAAAAGCACATTATCTTCTGAATGTATTTGCCAAGTCAACGTTCTCACATTGGCGTGATACACTAGACAGAATCACCAGACAGCTGACATAGGAAAGGTCTTTCAAAAATATAGCTGCATCATTTCAAGTTGGACTGGATCGGATTTACTGATTGTCTCTTTGCAGACGTGTTCCAATCAACTGCGTAACCTTCACCACATAGGTTTTATCGAACGGGGAACGTTGTAAAGTATCAACATAGTTATCATGCATGTTGAGCATTCCAGTTTTTGTAATCAAACCCATAAACCATCAACATTGAAACTGACGCCTGTTCTCAATGACACAGAGAGTTATTCTGACAGGAGTCTCAGCTCCAGACAGGTCTAATCGTGCTAGACAGGTTAAAGGGTAAAGTCCAGACAAACGTCAGTCTCCCAGGCCTCCAGGGTTTCAGCATGAATCCAATGACTTAATCTTGTAAAACAAAGCAGTGTTACGAAAACATATATAAGAAATTATATTTCTCAGTGGTGGAGCAGATTACTGTTAGTATGACCAGTGACAGTGTAAGCCTTCTGGAAGTTACATATAAATACACATAATGCCTTGGACCTCACCTATCCAAACTCACTGGTTGATCTCCAGGACACTGGTGATCGTGAAGAGGAAGAAGAGGAGGAGGAGAACAACTTGGAAAGACGAGTTTGATTCTGACGATTTCAGTGAAAGCAATGGTGAATGATGCCCTAAAGCGGCAGCTCAGAAAATATCATTAGGGCTTGCTGTTGACCTAGATCAGTAATTAAGTTGGTAAATGAACTTAGTTGAATTTCTTTATTTACAATTCTGTGAATTGATTTCCATATTAACCTTTGTTCGCAAAAACAACACGATACTTAATAAGTAGATGACCTCAACACACTCTCAACTGACCTGCAATATTGGCTGAGATACAGCAAAAACTCACATTTACGGTACTTTAGTATTTGCATAGCATGCCAGTGACACGCTTAGTTAATTTAAGAATGGTTCCTTAACGATCGTTGACCCTGAACACATGGGTCTGGATACCTTTTTAGAGCAGTTATGTGTAATACTGGCCGAGATAACGTAACAAATAGTGTTCTCAATAATGGCGGCACAAAATTGCATATTCAGTTGTCGTAGACACTTGTGATCATGTCAACAATTTTTTTTTATTATGGTCGCTGACCCTCATAACATTGGTCTAAACGTCTTATTTTGTCAGTTATCTGCAATATTGGCTAACATATATTGCAAAATAGAATTGTCAATAATGATTGCAGCAATTTGCATAAAAACGATACGTGGGACACTTTGCTGATTTGTTAACATAGCAAACCGTTGTCTACGTATTTTTCCGCTCTAGTGATACCAATTAAAAATATATTTCCGGGGTGTGCACTGTATCCCCCTCTTCCGACTCGGGTAATTCTTGGTGTCAGTCGGGCAGCGTAATAGACATGATCTCTTCTTTTTCGATATCAACAGATCAATGCATAATATTTAGAAACAATTCGTGTGTTTCAGCACACGTATAATGTAAGATGGTAACGCTCCGCGTTTAACGAAGACAGGTGTCTGTGTGTGTGTGTGTGTGTGTGTGTGTGTGTGTGTGTGTGTGTGTGTGTGTGTGTTTGTGTGTGTTTGTGTGTGTTTGTGTGTGCTTGTGTGTGTTTGTGTGTGTTTGTGTGTGTTTGTGTGTGTGTGCTTGTGTGTGCTTCTGTGCGTTTGTGTGTGTGTGTGTGTGTGTGTGTGTGTGTGTGTGTGTGTGTGTGTGTGTGTGTGTGAGTGTTTGTAAGTATGTGTATGCATGTCTATTTGTTTATGTGTCTGTGTGATGCGTGTCTATGTGTCAGTGTGTCAGTATGTTTTTGTACCTGTGTACCTGCGTCAGTGTCTCCCTGTGTATGTGTTGGTCTCGCATGTATGACATTAGCAATTAGTAATCTATAAACTATTGGTGTTGATCAACAAGAAAATTGTCCGTGAAATGATTACAATGTGTTGGAATTGGGCGTGATTTCAGGCGATGTCTTGAAAGAGATACTCAGTTCGTACGAAAGCCATTGCTGCGAACACGACGAGTCGTCGAAGGACAACAGACATATAATGAGCTCTGGGTGCAATGTATTGGCGAACGTATCAGTTAGAGAGGCGCAACGGAGCAACTCGTTGGCGAATGAGTGACGCGGAGAAAGTGAGGCTGCCACTCGTCGTCGTCTGACTGAGGTGGAGAGACATGTGGATGCTACAGAACGGATGATGCTTTAGATACAGGGAAAGATGGAGGAAGCAGACAGGAACAACAATAATACAGATAGAGTGTCTTTACGACAACTTGTCGCTAGGAATAATTCCACCAAATACCTTAATGAAACATGTATCCGAAAGAAGAACTTGAATGCAGCGGAGGAGAAGGGTTCATTGCAGTTGACCTTCCCTGATGCTAAAAGCCTCTGAAAATGTTTACAGGACTGAACAAATTAAACCACCAAAGATATTTTGAGGGTAACCCATTAAAGGGTAACGATACCTTACAAAATGATAATACTAAAACAAACATATCAGTGCTTACGAAAAATACCAATAGTACAATCCAACACACTTTTACCAGTAGCAATGCCTTACCCAGCTATCATATACAATTATATATTTGTTTCTATCAGCACCCTGTACACTTATTCAAGAATAGAATACTTGACTGAGTGTTTATATCCTGAATTATATTAGAGTGCATAAGATGCCAACAGGAACATAAACAATTACTATGGCACTGCGCATGTTCTTGCATCTCACAAGGCTAGAGCTCTGACAACGAGATGCCAAAATCTCTACTTCCAGACATTCCTGTTACTACGACGTCACGCCATGACGGACACTCCTGAGATGGAGGATGAAAGCAAGCTGTGGGGTCGCGCATTCAGTACCTTCTGCGAAACGACAACCTTTCATGGGCTTCGAAACATCGCCAAGTCAACAAACAACGTTTCTCGAAGATTCTGGAGTTCATGTGGGCCAAGGGAAATATTCGTCACGCCGTTCCGAAAACGTACTGTTACTTTCACATCGGCAACACTATATATTATATTTCATATGCAAATTAAAACAAACTTTTAGTTTTTATTGAAAATGTTGACACGTTATGGAAACTAACAGTAACACTCTGTTTTGAAGCGCTGTAGCTTACCATGTATCTTGCTTAATGCATAATTATGCAAGAGCCGTATTCAACATCATTGGTCAATATCTTATAAAGCTATTGAAAACTTCGATTTGGATTTCCTAACAAACATGAATATATCATTCATGTAAAGTCCGTTTTTACCTTGAAGTTGGATATATATCATAAAATTACTTCAAACATGTGATTTAGAGACATTTTCGTATAGTTTAGTTATCGTCATCAGTGATCTGAAAGGATGCAGCAGGCAACAACACATCCTTTATGCCATAGTCGTGGTATAGAGGTCACCGGTTCCACTCTTTGTATTGGTGGTAACTAAGTGCACAGAGCTTAGGTGTAACCTGTTGAACGTAGTGGCGCATATCCTGTAAATGGTATGTTCTTATGTTTGGGCAAAAGTTGTTCAAATGTGTCAAATGTGTTAACTGATGGTGAAAATATAACGCCTTACAATATTAACCAAATCAATCACGTATATGTGTATTCATTGAGAACCAAGACGTATTTAATGACGTTTCTAAGTGGTGGGCATTTTATTGTTAGTTGTCGATGGAACTGAATGCCGTGCAGTGACGAAGACTTCCAGTTGACCGTAACTGATGCTGGAATATGCTACACATTCAACTCCCGGATCACAACCAACTTGATGATCAACGCTACAGATAACTAATGTTACACTCGAATACTCCACCAGTTGTAATTTATTTCAGATACTGGAAGTGGCCTCTACAGAAACAGAACATGTACAACCACAAGTAAGCAACTTAGATAACTACCGTTTGTTTTGTAAACTATACGACATTTTTATGTTTTGCGAAATCGAACATGTGTTGCGTGTGTTGAGTGTTTGAGTGTTTGAGTGTTTGAGTGTTTGAGTGTTTGAGTGTGTGTGTGTGTGTGTGTGTGTGTGTGTGTGTGTGTGTGTGTGTGTGTGTGTGTGTGTGTGTGTGTGTGTGTGTGTGTGTGTGTGTGTGTGTGTGGTCGAGTGTGTGAGTGTTTGTGTGTGCGCGTTTGTGTGTGTTTGTGTGTGTGTGTGTTTGTGTGTGTGTGTGTGTGTGTGTGTGTGTGTGTGTGTGTGTGCGTGTGCGTGTGGTCAAAAAAAATCCCAAGCTAACCCCACTAAGCTAGCGGTTCATGTCTTATGAAAACAAAATTCAACATTTCGTAAGAGTCCAGACTGGACTTCAACTGGTGTTGAACGTGGCACAGTAACAGTATATGACAGCTCCACACAACGCCTTGGGACTGAAGCTTCTTCTGCACCATGAATATGACGTACCGCTGATGCAGGACTTTCGCGATAACATCACAGTAGGAATGCAAACGTTTGTCGCAGTTACCGTCTTGAACGTAAGAACATGTAATTTCATCTTTGTCCCTTTTTGTGTTTCATGTCATGTTTGAAGGTCGTATTTGCTCAACTAAGCTTGTCCCTTTTATACGGGGCATGTTTCTAACTGACCAAATTGTTTCTAGGGCTGTTTTCTTCCCCTTACAATTAATACGGAATGATAACACGTCCTTTTAAATGGTAATGGTCTCTTTCAAGTAACACTGTTCTTAATATTACTAACCATTTCTCGAGATAGTTCTTTTCCATATTAAAAGTTTTCATATACAAAATAAATATTATTCTGTTTTTACCTGTAAAGGCTTTCCTCTGACGTTACATGTCAACTTACTCTGTTCTAATGGCGAATGAAGTAATCGCACACGTGGTGTAGCTCTTAATTTGCTTTGTATTTCCGAACTAAATGGTTACTTGTATTTGCCGGGTCCTTCAAGAATCGAACGACACGAGGGAATGATTGTTATCAGAAAGGCGGCGAGCTAACGTAAAGGAGGATGACTGGATTACTCGTCAAAGGGTATATCATTGAACGTATTTAACAGTTTAATTATAAGGTACAACATATGCCTTTAACGACCTATGGAATTCCATAACAGGTAACGGAATTCACGTAATGCAGAATAACCTGCAGAACCGTTTCATTGCCGGTTGGGAAAATATGAACATTTGGAATGTGTGTTTAGGGCGGTCGAAGTCTATATAGGAATACTCTTCCAAAATAACCTGTATGGATGGTCGCCACTTATCGTTGTTATTTTTGTATAATGAATCTCTGAGTATTCCTATATAGATTTCGACCGCCCCAAACACACATTCCAACAAATTCATATTTTCGATTTTTCAGATCCTTGATAGCTGCAACAATTTCTGCTGACTTGATGTCCTCATCCATATATTATTGTGCTGCAGAGTGGTTGCGTGCCTGTAAGATAAACTGTTGTTTGATGCCAGCATCTTTCAGCTTGGAAACGTCGAACAGTTTCAACAGCATAATCTTATTCCAGTTATGTTGCGCTTCAGGATTGTGTGTGCAACAACAAGATGGTGACCGCTGCCAACATCCGCTCTTCTTCTAACACGTACGTCTTGTAAGGATCGTCGCCAGTTGGTACTGATGACAAGGTGGTTAACCTTGTTGTTATTTGTTTGGTTTGGATGCGATCCAACTCAGTTTGTGATTTCCTTGTGTGCAAATAGGTTGCCTCCTACGACAAAGTTGTTTCAACCACAAAGGTCTATCAGTCATTTAACATTGTCATTGATAGTCCCACATCCATGCTGACCGATAGCTCTTTCATATCCAGCATTTGCTTATCCTACTTTTGCGTTGAGATCCCCTACAATGGTCAACAGGTCAACCTCTGCTTGAAGGGTAACATATACGTTTTCGTTTTTCTCTTTTTCTGTTCATTTAAATCTAGCATAAAGAGTCTGTCGCTGACAGGTTTCTATTTCATGAGGGAATTCCGCAGCCCCTTGTTCAAAATCAAGGCTACACCTCAATGGTGTTGGTCATCATTCCTGCCAGAATAGACAGTTGTCTCTCCTCTCTGTGGGTTGTAGTCAATTGTGCCTCTGTCAGTTTGTATATTTACTTGTGTGCCATTAATAAGCTATCGTGCGTATTACCCTGCCTAACACCACAAGTTTCGAAACTGACGCCGTCGTTCCTCTACAAGTAGAATGAAATAACTGGACCTATACAGCATTTCGAGAACTACCTACACAAATATTAACGATTTACCTTGCAATCAGCAACGTCCGGCCCGTCTGACAACTTCCACAATCACTTGACAGTTATAATTCCGTGCGACAGGATTCGTTTTCAACGCAACAGTGCAGGATACAAAATAGACCCAGGATCCTAGTTTGCCCTCTGTCACCGGTTATCGATTTGTTCAAAAGGTTAATCCACCACGGTTCATCCTTCCGTAAGGAAGATATTCGGTTTTGTACTTAGCCGATTAATGTTCATTTTCCCCGAGTGGGCTGCAATTTGTGCTGAACCGTAATATTTAATTTGTATTAAACATGACATTTCAGTCACCGTCTACTACACAATGCAATATAACACACCGCATTTGGTAATGAACGGTTCTTTGTGTAAGCCATACAATTGCTCAATTGACATTTATTCACGTCGCCGAAGTCATCCAACTGTGGATGTGAATGGAGCTATCATAAGAGGACAATTAGTCTCTAACGCATTAAACTCATCTTAGCATGAACACAGTACTACTGGCATTAGTCCGCTGTTCTATTCTAATAAATGTGTGCCCACTGGTAGGACCCGCTCTTATCTGTAATTCCTCGTTTCAAAACTTCGGTGTCAAATTGAACGGCTCTCTGAGCAGAGATCCCGTGTTATCAGATGAGGTTATAGTAAATACCGTAGCTCCACAGGGATGTGTCCTGTCACCAATTCTCTTTTCCATTTATACGAATGACATATCATGTAACAACTCATTTCTCACCCTAATCAAATACGCAGATGACATGGCACTTGTAGGCCGCCTTAAGGATGAATTATCTCTTTTTGAGTACCGTCTCCAAATTGATGCGCTAGCTTCCCAGTTTACCTCCACCTTTCTTAAACTGAGTACAACGAAAACGAAAGAGTTAGTGTTTGGAGGAGGAAGGATTACTCAGACACCGGAACCGATATTGATAAATAATCAAGAAGTTGAAATAGTCAAAAGCTTCAAGTATTTAGGTACTGTGCTAGATGAGAGGCTGTCGTTCTGTGAACATGTCGATTATGTATATAAGAGAGCACAACAACGACTTTTTCTACTGAGAAAGCTGAAAAGCTTTGATGTTAGCCAGCACATTCTCCAACTTGTCTACAGAAGTTTGATAGAGAGCTTGTTGATTTGAAGCATTCGCTGAAGGCTATGTTTCGTGGTTTGGCTAATTTTGTCTCCCACACAATTTGGTTTTAGCTATGCGTTGCTTATTGTTGTTCCAGGTGACATCGGCGGCTCGGTGGGGTTGCTCATTGGCGCGAGCGTCATCACCCTCGTGGAAGCACTAGACGCCTTCGTGATTGCTCTGGCCATTCGGCGGCGAAGGAAGAAAAGGCGACTCCGACGGTCTTCAAGACAGTTACCGGACAGCGGACACTGAAGTCTGAAACATGTAGCCTAATGAGTGTTATAGCGTCTACGGCAGCCTTCAAGTCGCCAGACAGAAGACTGAGATATCGGTCCAAGCTGCTGTTCAACTGCACGCTTGCTGTTATCACGCCAGTGGCTTCGTGTGCAACATAAATGTCGTCTCTAGCGTTTCTCATGTGCATAACGATTCCTATTTTAATTGAATATGTCGCGAGGTGATGACCGAGATGCAAGGAGGAGACGCGCGTCGTCAGTCAGGTGTGGTGACATACATCTTCTACCCCATTCAGGGGTGGGGACATACAGCCACTACCCCAGTCAGGGGTGGTGACATACAGCCACTACCTCAGTCAGGGCTGGTGACATACAGCCACTACCCCAGTCAGGGGTGGTGACATATAGCCACTACCCAAGTCAGGGGTGGTGACATATAGCCACTACCTAAGTCAGATCCCCTATGAAATATGTGGAAGTAACGCAGTGGCCCAGTGGCTAGAGCATCGTACTTTCGACCAAGAGAACTCGAGTTCCAATCATGTGCTGCCGTGTTAAAAATTGGTCAAGCGGTTTCTCTACATTGCTCAAGTTCTTTCAGCTGTACGAACTGCATCCATCGATTGATCAAAAGATCCACCTATCCATGTATCCAACTACCCATCCATCCATCCACCAATCCATCCATCTATTCATCCGTCCATCCATCCATCCACCCCTCCACCCATCCACCCATGCATCTGTTTCTTCATTCATTCATTCATTCATTCATTCATTCATTCATTCATTCATTCATTCATTCATTCATTCATTCATTCATTCATTCATTCATTCATTCATTCATTCATTCATTCATTCATTCATTCATTCATTCATTCATTCATTCATTCATTCATTCATTCATTCATTAATTCATTCATTCATTCATTCATTCATTCATTCATCCATCCTTCCTTCCTTCCATCCATCCATCCATCCATCCATTCATTCATTCACCCATCTATCCAATCAATCCCGTCCTTATCATGTGCGTGTGTGTGCGTGTGTGTGTGGGTGTATGTATGTGTGTGTGTGTGTGCGTGCGTGCGTGCGTGCGTGTGTTTGTGTGTGTGTGTGTGTGTGTGTGTGTGTGTGTGTGTGTGAGCGTTGCTGCGTGCGTGCGTGTGTGTTTGCATGTTTTGCGACATAACATAACGTTTAATTTGTTAATGTCTCATCAGTTTAATGCCTAGGTATGAATAACAACAATGGATTGTCAGTAATGGATTGACAACGATGCGCGCAACAATGCCTTGGTAGCTTATAATTTCAAATGTCTATTGTTTAGCGACAATGCAATTCCGTAAAGGTTAGGCTTGCGATTGAATAGAATACGGCAACAAAGTGACAAGCGGTGAAGTTGAACCAATGCAAGTGGCGGCAACATCGATTGAACACCAAAACGATGTCACCTTTGGCGATTATCAGTGTACCTGGCTAAACTGAGAAACGCGTCATGACAAATGTGACCGACGAAACTGTGCCTATAAATCTTCTCGATCAGATACGAACATATCTCACCACTGCTGGTATTCATCAGAACATTATTTCACATAGTCTTGCCCTCATTAATGTTAATAAACACATTTCTTTATGGTATGGATAAAACAGTAAATATTAATCTTGCATTTTACCGGTTATGTGTTTTGGCTCCGGACATATTTTCTTTCATTTCAAAGAGCATACGTTCAACGCTTTACTATATGAACTGGTGTTTACAGTGTCGAACCAAACCACTTTATTTCCTTTATCGGAATGAAACGCCTAATTAAACACTCGTCACATTGGATGAGCACTGCATATGAATTCGGTTATTCATTTTCCTTAACAACGTTTCGATACCATAATGTTAACTTGCATCTGAAATGTCAACATCCACCGTAAAAAACATCTCCGTTTAATCCGCAATATGTGCGATCGTATAACCCCTGTAACTGAATATCGGGTATAAAGTAGGGGCGGTGTAACGCGATACACACTGCACCGTAAAGGTACTCGATACTCAATACCCGTATCGCGATTCGCTGCGATACACGATAGCATTCGATAAAACACTATTCGCGCTACCTTTGTGAAGGAATAAACGTCCATTGCAAACCACAACTGTCTGTGTATCGATATCGATAGTGTAACGATTCATACCGAGTTTGCAACGATGCGGTTCTAATACTTTAGTCATATATCGAACACATTCTGCCAGTTATATTTCCTGTTGAGACAAGGACAGTGATACCATACGCAGGACAGTGATAATAAACCAAGGAAGAGCACTGAATTAGCAATATATAATTCCCATTGAGACAAAAACTGTGATACTATTAACACGAAGTGCACTGAATCAGCAATATTTCATGCCAGTTGAAACAAGGACTGTAATACTAAGAAATGCATGCACTGGATAAGGAGTATCTCAGTCTACGTGAGGCAAAGATTGTGATACTATTAACTAGAAATGCACTGAATGGGTGGTATCACATTCCATTAAAAAAATTGTGATATTGTGAACTGGAAATGCACTGAATCAGCAGTATCTCATTCCACTTGAAATAAAGATTGTGGTGATACGAACTTGAAATGCATCTAACGAGCGATATATCATTCCATTGGTGACAAGATTGTGATACAATTAACTGGAAACGCACCGACTCAGCAGTATCTCATTCCACTAGAGACAAAGACTGACATACTGTGAACTAAGAATGCACTGAATGAGCGATAGTTCGTTCCATTTGTGACAAGGTTGTGATACTAAGACCAGGGAATGCACTGAATCAGCAGTATCTCAATCCACTTGTTGTATATTCAACGAAAGCGCCGAATATCAGCCACCACTGCAGCATAATTATAATAATACTCTATTTCAGTTGTTTGACATTATTACTGTGTTCTGTACACTTCGACAAACAAAAACGAATCATATATTGTATAAAATAATGCATAGTATATCCTAAACACATCACGATGAACGATCCACACCAGCTTGTTAAATCAACGAATATGGTCTGTGTTTCCTTAAAAGAAATGTCACAATCAAAACTACTTAATAAAACATTATCTATATATACAAATTATATATATATATATACACACATATATATATATATATATATATATATATATATATATATATATATATATATATATATATATATATATATATATATATATATATATATATATATATATATATATATATATATATATATATATATATATATCTTCATACATGTATATATAATACAAATAAATATTATACACATATAGATATACATATGATAAAATATACATATATATATTATGTATATGTATATATATATATATATATATATATATATATATATATACGGACGTATATATATACGGACGTATATATATATTTACGGACGGACGGACGGACGGACGGACGGACGGACGGACGGACGGACGGACGGACGGACGGACGGACGGACGGACGGACGGACGGACGGACGGACGGACGGACGGACGGACGGACGGACGGACGGACGGACGGACGGACGGACGGACGGACGGACGGACGGACGGACGGACGGACGGACGGACGGACGGACGGACGGACGGACGGACGGACGGACGGACGGACGGACGGACGGACGGACGGACGGACGGACGGACGGACGGACGGACGGACGGACGGACGGACGGACGGACGGACGGACGGACGGACGGACGGACGGACGGACGGACGGACGGACGGACGGACGGACGGACGGACGGACGGACGGACGGACGGACGGACGGACGGACGGACGGACGGACGGACGGACGGACGGACGGACGGACGGACGGACGGACGGACGGACGGACGGACGGACGGACGGACGGACGGACGGACGGACGGACGGACGGACGGACGGACGGACGGACGGACGGACGGACGGACGGACGGACGGACGGACGGACGGACGGACGGACGGACGGACGGACGGACGGACGGACGGACGGACGGACGGACGGACGGACGGACGGACGGACGGACGGACGGATGGAAAGAATGGAACGAATGGATGAATTGATGGATATATAGCCATATATATATATATATATATATATATATATATATATATATATATATATATATATATATATATATGTGTGTATGTATGTATGTAGGTAGGTAGGTAGGTAGGTAGGTAGGTAGGTAGGTAGGTAGGTAGGTAGGTAGGTAGGTAGGTAGGTAGGTAGGTAGGTAGGTAGGTAGGTAGGTAGGCAGACAGACAGACAGACAGACAGACAGACAGACAGACATACATACAAACAGATATACAGACAGACAGACAGACAGACAGACAGACAGATATATAGATAGATAGATATGCGAAAAGTCGGCTTAACATGGTATTACGAATGCCCAGCTCAGAATCTGCGAGCCGATTATGAGAGTCTCGTTCGTGCCTCGGTTCGTTTCTGTCCTGAATACGAATGGCCATCGATCCCAGAGTGCACTGCATCTGATTCCCACCACACGTCCGCCTGGCATGAAATGTTCGGTCCTGTGGTCATATTTCCGCGACTGGCATGTGTCTGTGTTCATCTTCAGAACAGCGAGCGTATCGCGAGGCGCGGGCAACCATAGGCCTTCGAACGGTCGTCCGCACAATGGAAACACGTCCGATTTACTGAACGTGTTCCAGTGCGTAAAACGTGGGTCCTCATCCCAGATGGTAGTTTGGTTTTCGGTGTAGAAAGACACGTCGACGAATGGGAACTTCCAGTGTTTACGCGTTTCGAAGGTCGAGTTTTCGGCATAGAACTTCCAGCGGAAGTCAGCCGACGTGTCGGTGACGTAAACGGGAGATAGACGCATCATAGCTTGGTGGAGACGCGGTTTCTGCGAGGCGGATACCATGAAGTCGATCTCGTCATCCCACGGGATACGGCCGTGGTGGCGGTAGGAGCCGAGAAGTGTGCCCCAATACATGAAATACGTGACGTTAGCACGGTCGGCAGCAGCGACAAATCGACGTAGTAAGTCCCGCAGAATGGCCGCATCGTCGTCCGACAGAAGCGCATCGAAGGCTGTCCATTGACTGTTGGAGAGGTTGCAACAATTAGGGAAGATGTAATGCAGTAGCACGAGAAGAAGCATGATACACGACCCCACAGCTAGCATCCACCTGCATCGGTATCTCATGCTTCAAGTGTCGACTGAAACAGCGGATAATTCTTAAATTGATACGTGATCGTGAACTACGCGAGAAATCAGTGCATAGGTTGGCCTTGCGTAACATTTGAAAACTCAAGCATAAACATCCATCATGAACCGATAAATGAGTTTGTCGCATGTGATAAACTGGTGAAACATTACACGCGAATGTCAGATGTATTCACACATACTCACGTTCGCACACATACATACATATATACATACATACATGCATACATAAATCACACGCACACATACGGGCACAGGCAACCACACACATATGGTGGCGGTAGGAGCACACACACACAAGCACGTAGGCACGTAGGCACACAGGCACACAGGCACACAGGCACGCAGGCACGTAGGCACGCAGGCACGCAGGCACACAGGCACACAGGCACACAGGCACACAGGCACACAGGCACACAGGCACACAGGCACACAGGCACACAGGCACACAGGCACACAGGCACACAGGCACACAGGCACACAGGCACACAGGCACACACAGGCACACACAAGCACACGGGCACACGGGCACACGGGCACACGGGCACACGGGCACACGGGCACACGGGCACACGGGCACACGGGCACACGGGCACACGGGCACACGGGCACACGGGCACACGGGCACACGGGCACACGGGCACACGGGCACACGGACACACGGACACACGGGCACACGGGCACACGGGCACACGGGCACACGGGCACACGGGCACACGGGCACACGGGCACACGGGCACACGGGCACACGGGCACACGGGCACACGGGCACACAGGCACACAGGCACACAGGCACACAGGCACACACAGGCACACACAGGCACACACAGGCACACACAGGCACACACAGGCACACACAGGCACACACAGGCACACACAGGCACACACAGGCACACACAGGCACACACAGGCACACACAGGCACACACAGGCACACACAGGCACACACAGGCACACACAGGCACACACAGGCACACACAGGCACACACAGGCACACAAAGGCACACAGGCACACAGGCACACAAGCACACAGGCACACAGGCACACACAGGCACACACAGGCACACACAGGCACACACAGGCACACACAGGCACACACAGGCACACACAGGCACACACAGGCACACACAGGCACACACAGGCACACACAGGCACACACAGGCACACACAGGCACACACAGGCACACACAGGCACACACAGGCACACACAGGCACACACAGGCACACACAGGCACACACAGGCACACACAGGCACACACAGGCACACACAGGCACACACAGGCACACACAGGCACACAGGCACACAGGCACACAGGCACACAGACACACAGGCACACAGGCACACAGGCACACAGGCACACACAGGCGCACAGGCGCACAGGCGCACAGGCGCACAGGCGCACAGGCGCACAGGCGCACAGGCGCACAGGCGCACAGGCGCACAGGCGCACAGGCGCACAGGCACACATTGTATGATATTGTGTGTGGACAGAGAGGGGGAGAAAGAGAGAGAGGGAGAGAAAGATATATATATATATAGAGAGAGAGAGAGAGAGAGAGAGAGAGAGAGACAGACAGACAGACAGACAGACAGACAGACAGACGAACAGACAGACAGACACACAGACAGACAGGCAGACATACAGCGTATGCGGCATATTTATATCACCAGAAACGTCTATCACTTCTAATCGCAACGAATTGTCGATACCATTACCTGAGCCGATGCGACGAGCTTCTAATCCCCTTTCAGCGACGTTTACCTTCCAAGTAAGCGTGGTGTAGACACATGCCCAAGGCCGTAGACTGTCGGTGCAACAGTACACTGGCCTTCACCTTCTCTCGCAACCGACGGAGTTGAGTAATTGATACACCATCTACTACTTAGACTTCACCTGTTAAGGCGATACGCCTTAACAGGTGAAGTTACGTATTTCGTCACACGTACCTGAGCAGTCAACCTGCCAGGTATGCCATAAGATAACTGTTGCAGTGCATAAATCGTTTTACAAAACACATGCTAGATGGATGGTAACAGTTGCACGTAAACACTGCGATTTTATTCATATGACAGCTGTCTTCAAATAACGGGAACATATAATAATATGGATTGTACATGGTGAAGCAGTATTTCTTGATATTTGTATTTATTTCAATGTTGACACAATCCGTCCTGGAAGAAATGGATAAAGGAACCGTATACGTACATGTACTAATTTGACATAGTTATATAAGTATTCTAAAAAATGGACGTTAAATATTGTTTACTGTATGTGTACAAATAACTCTTTACCGTCACATGTGTATGTCTTCGCGTGTATGTGTACATGTGTTAATTAACTGGCATGTATAATCTGGTATGTTTAAGTGACGCTTGCTAACTCAAACTTAGTTTACAAGAATTATTCACGAAGTGACGTCAGCGCACGACACGTTATTTATTTCTACCCGTAGGCGTAGACGTAAACTAGATTGTGAGTTGACACATTTATGGGATATACGTTTAGTGCACATTACCTTATTGTGATTTATTCGTCTGGACTGAAGCGTCTAGATTGTAACTTGTCAACATTTCACCGGGATTCAACACGTCAAATATGTGAAAATAACACTTTGGTGAAATATTTCACCAACACGTGTTTGATAGATAGCGGCACTTTACAGATACGGTTAGCAATCTCGAGCCTAGGCGAGGAGCTCCACTGTTTGGGAAATGATACTGATAATTATGTGTCATGACATCTCACGGAAATGCATTTAGTGATGGCTTATGTTATGACTAGAGAAATCTGAACCGAACGATTCATCCAAAAGCGATGATGCAATAAATAGGCCGTGTGCACAATGCTGTCACGGAATTCCCACCCAAAGCATTATGGGATTGTCGACGTTATCAACGTTATCGAATATTAAATGACCTGAGTATACTGGGTGTCTCGCGAGAGCTGGCTGTATCATAAATTGGCTATGACAAGATTGGAATTAGACTCAAACTTCACAGTACATAATACGAGACGTCATAAAAGGGCGTTGCAACATATTGTGTGATAAAATGGCGATTAGTCACGTTAATCTTACAAAATATAACTTTATCTTCTCATACGACGTGAGGTTTAAAAATTATAACCCTACGAAGGAATGGTTTATAGAAATGCTAACAAGATAAAATAAATAAAATAATATTTTGCATAATGTAGCTACGATATATTGAATCAGTGTTGGAATTTAAAAAAAATATTGGTAAAATATATAAACAATAAATCAATTTAACAAAATTCAATATTAACTTGTTCAACGCAGAGTGTTAAAATGACATTTATTCGCCGTTGCAACAGCTATTATATAAAGTGGTCAAGAGCCAATACCTTTACTGCCTTGACTACCTGTTGAGTTCGTTTGTATTTAACACACTCTCTCATTATTTAAGCACGTGGAGCTCTGTATCCAGAGTTTTTCTACGATTCTGATGTAAATGAGCTCTGACGAATTTGTGTTGTCTCGACCACAATGTGCTGCAATAGACCATTTGTGGTAGGTAGTAGTCCAGCTGCTGTAGAACTTGTTCCGCGCATGGTATGGAAAGTATTAATGTATTCTGCAGAGAAGTGCGAGGTTTCTGTTGTGTTTAATGTGTTGATGCGACGTATACAACAACACTGCTGCGTGCTGAATGATGTCAACGCACAGATCGAAAAGATACTCTAGTCACTTAGTAGACTTTTGTTTCAATTGCTGCACCTCGCGTAGCCTGGATAATCGAGGCTAATCCTATCATAATTCCTGCTTCATAAATACATGCAAATATGTATTTCGTTTTTGTTAATATAAGTTTATTTTTGAATAGTTTTTATTATATTATTATATTACCTGATAAAATAGGTATCCATGCTTAATTTGTTATTTTTAATTCGGCCTGAGGGCCAAACAGCGTCTCTATCTTATGCTATGGTAAGGACGCCCTGGTGGTATTATCGGCATTATGTCTGCCCGCAACCAGAAAGTCTATCCTACTCTCTCCCCTCCCATTTTCCCTCGAATATCCAGTGTTTTCACACAATGTTGTGTATGAGTATACATGTGAATATGTGTGTGTGTGTGTGTGTGTGTGTGTGTGTGTGTGTGTGTGTGTGTGTGTGTGTGTGTGTATGTGTGTGTGTGTGTGTGTGTGTGTGTGTGTGTGTGTGTGTGTGTGTGTGTGTGTGTGTGTGTGTGTGTGTGTGTGTGTGTGTGTGCGTATACACGTGTGCGTGGGTGCGTGCATGCGCGCGCGTATTCTCTTGAAACGTGTTCGCAGCCGTCTCATCGTAACTTTCGCTACACTTGTGAAGGGGGGCAAGACTATATCTGCCCCCACCAAAGTTCCAGGAGGCAGCTGCCCCTATTGCCCCCTCCCTCCGTTCCTGCGTCTATGGTCACATCAAAGCGCTGACAGATTGATTGCAAGGGGTTTACGTGACAAAATCAGTCAGGTGACGTAACCGTGACGTATAAACTATTGTTTATTGTTGTTCATTTCCACTGCAGCAGCTGATCGCGCAAACGCCAGGGGCCGGTTTCATAAGGCCGCGTAACTTAACGAGCAATTATACGGTCTACTGGTCGCACCTAACAGCGACTATTCAGTGTTGCTCATAGCCAGTTTCATGAGACCAATTTAACATTCGCGTAAAAGAAATCGACGTAGAATTGACCTAATTAGGTCGCGGTGGGGAATCCCTGTATTTGTGGTGTCTGTAGACCGCCTTTGCCGTTCGTATAGCAAATGACAAGCTATGATGAATGTAAAGGATATCCAGTGTAAACATTAAACATAAGTTGAGAGTGTGCGTGTCGGGAGCATCAACGAACTTGGGGATCATCACGTATATATTTTAACTAGCGTAAAGTTACGCCTATTAAACACATGACGCAGCCTAAGTGCAATTATGAAGCAGTCTCGTGAAACGCAACATGCGTAACTTAACGACATTTTAGGCTTTCGACGAGTTATTGCCCACTACGAAACCGGCCCCAGTACTGTTTGTCAATATCCTATGATCTCTGTGGGGCAATCCAGTATGCCTAAGGGCTAATGTTGCGAAGGATATCTTGCGTTTGACTGTTTAAAGATACATTGTTGTATATATTCGTGGTTGGTCCGACGCCACTAAATACATTGCAATGTCAAATGTCACCGAGTCATAATATAGCATCATGGCATGTTACGTGATGTTTCTTATAATCGTCGTGCTTTGCTGCATTGCAACATAGAATAACACACACACACACACACACACACACACACACACACACACACACACACACACACACACACACACACACACACACACACACACACACACACACACACACACACACACACATACACAGACACAAATACATACACACAAACACAAACACACACACACATACACATACACAAATACATACACACAAACACAACCACAACCACAACCACAACCACAGACACAGACACAGACACAGACACAGACACAGACACAGACACAGACACAGACACAGACACAGACACAGACACAGACACAGACACAGACACAGACACAGACACAGACACAGACACAGACACAGACACAGACACAGACACAGACACAGACACAGACACAGACACAGACACAGACACAGACACAGACACAGACACAGACACAGACACAGACACAGACACAGACACAGACACAGACACAGACACAGACACAGACACAGACACAGACACAGACACAGACACAGACACAGACACAGACACAGACACAGACACAGACACAGACACAGACACAGACACAGACACAGACACAGACACAGACACAGACACAGACACAGACACAGACACAGACACAGACACAGACACAGACACAGACACAGACACAGACACAGACACAGACACAGACACAGACACAGACACAGACACAGACACAGACACAGACACAGACACAGACACAGACACAGACACAGACACAGACACAGACACAGACACAGGCACAGACACAGCCACAGACACAGACACAGACACACACACAGACACACACACAGACACACACACAGACACACACACACATACACATACACAGACACAGACACATACACATACACAAATACATACACACAGACACAGACACAGACACAGACACAGACACAGACACAGACACAGACACAGACACAGACACAGACACAGACACAGACACAGACACATACACAGACACAGACACAGACACAGACACAGACACAGACACAGACACAGACACAGACACAGACACAGACACAGACACAGACACAGACACAGACACAGACACAGACACAGACACAGACACAGACACAGACACAGACACAGACACAGACACAGACACAGACACAGACACAGACACAGACACAGACACAGACACAGACACAGACACAGACACAGACACAGACACAGACACAGACACAGACACAGACACAGACACAGACACAGACACAGACACAGACACAGACACAGACACAGACACAGACACAGACACAGACACAGACACAGACACAGACACAGACACAGACACAGACACAGACACAGACACAGACACAGACACAGACACAGACACAGACACAGACACAGACACAGACACAGACACAGACACAGACACAGACACAGACACAGACACAGACACAGACACAGACACAGACACAGACACAGACACAGACACAGACACAGACACAGACACAGACACAGACACAGACACAGACACAGACACAGACACAGACACAGACACAGACACAGACACAGACAACACACACACACACAAATACATACATACACACAAACACAAACATACACAAACACACACACACTCAAACACACACACGCGCACACACACACACGCACGCACGCGCACACACACACACACACACACACACACACATATATATATACATATATATATATATATATATATATATATATATATATATATATATATATATATATATACACGCACACATACCATTACTCTGTGATACAATGACAGGTTTGTTGTTCAAATCTCTGTGCGGGACTGCGTTACTTCCTCTGATGTCATCACCACGTAGAAGGAACCAACGTCTTCAGTTCCGCTTCCGAAATACACACACAACGTCCGACGAGATCACTGACATAATATGCATCTCATAGATCCGTGGATTATTTGCATTAGGCAAGATACGAAACAGCATCTTTCATGAGCAACTTCTTCCTCCTCCTCCTCACGCGTCACGTCCCGTCATTGCGATGTAATTCCCAATGTCGTCATAGACGTTGTCCTCGTTTTCCTTCGGTTCCATGTAGCACGCGTCATCATCTTGAAAGGTGACTGCGAAGATTACAAACATACGGGGTATAACACGGGACAGGTGGTACGAAGGATTTGCAATGTGCAATATGTGTGACGGCCTAGGAAAACTAGTCACAGTATAACATATGTGATTTTATTCAAGAAAAGGAAAGAAACCCTATTGGAATTTCCAATACATTGCACTGTATTAAAATATTCCCACTAGAAGCAAAGATACAAGAATCTAAAGAGGGTACGAATACGTCAAGGAGAACAATCCGTCTTAAACTCGAGATTCAGTATTCACATGTAAACAACACTTTTTTAAGGTAAAACAAAATCCCTTGTACTTTTGCTAGATACACTCCTGTGAAACAAAGGTAGCTGTATTTTTTTAGCTTTATTATACTGAATACATTTTCCAATTTTGATAGCTACTTTTAAAGATACAAAGACACCCGTGAAAATTATAATAAAGCAATTTATTGTGAAGTCTTGTATTGTTAAAAAACGGAATCAGCATCAATGATTACTTTCTCTGCTACATAATTCTTGCAACACACCCAATACAATAATTATGCTAATACTAGACATTTTGCCCTTTGTTACCACTTGTATGATTAGTTATGCTGCCCGCGTGTATATTTCTGCATGCATACTCGGTGAAACACGGTTTTAAACTAGTTTATGATTCACGGTGTGCTTGTGTATATTCACTCGGCGTTTATTCCATTGATTGCTCATGTTATTGTTCCTATAACATAAGCAATATATATATATATATAATATATATATATATATATATATATATATATAATATATATATATGTATATATATATATATATATATATATATATATATAATATATATATATGTATATATATATATATATATATATATATTTATATATACATATATATATATATATACATATATATATATATATATATATATATATATATATATATATATATATATATATATATATATATATATATATATACACGTATATATAATGTACTAGTTATTATATTATATGACGTTATATGAATAATGTCATATAAGATAAAAGCAAATTGAACGTAGAAAGAAATAAGAAAGAAATAAGACATGTGTACCTGCGCGGTTTTCGTGCGCAAAGTCTACCTTTGCTGGAGGAGGCAAGGCACGTTTCGGTTTCTTTAGGTTGGTCAGTTTCGCGGGTCGCGCTCTGGAAAATTATTACATTTTACTGATGTTTGTGTATAATCATAACTTTATTTTTTGAAATATAAAATAACAGTTATCTCAGACAAATCATCAGTATGTCGATAAAGTAAGCTACAGCGGTGATGGTTGGAAAACGGGGTTCATATTCGAATTACTCTACTTGTGACAATTGTTGACGTGTTGCTCCAGTGTGGGTATTTATGCAATACTCATATTCACTAATATAATATAATATAATATAATATAATATAATATAATATAATATAATATAATATAATATAATATAATATAATATAATATAATATAATATAATATAATATAATATAATATAATATAATATAATATAATATAATATAATATAATATAATATAATATAATATAATATAATATAATATAATATAATATAATATAATATAATATAATATAATATAATATAATATAATATAATATAATATAATATAATATAATATAATATAATATAATATAATATAATATAATATAATATAATATAATATAATATAATATTTGTTGCACTACTCTTATTCAATAATCAAATATAATGCTTGTTGCATTACTCTTATTTACTATTATTTCATGCTGCATTGTGAATATATATATATATATATATATATATATATATATATACATATAATTATTATATATAAATATATGTATATATACATATATATATATATATATATATATATATATATATATATATATATATATATTATATATATATGTATATATAATTTGTATAATTTTTATTATGTTGCTGTATAGTCAAGATGTCTTCAACAGAGCTTATGGCGTTCTGACAGAAAATGCGAAGTATAATTAGACTGTTCCAAAAATTGCGAACAATTTTATAATGTACCAATTACATTTTGATATGATACTAAGAATTGTGATGAATACAAATAACTGAACTAACTCTAGGAATGTTCAGCATGCTTTTGAAACGTTTCTAAAATATTAATTTAAATACCAATAAATACAGTAGTTATGTAGATGTATTAAAGTAATTTGTCATTTAGCGATCAGTAATAGCATTTGGCCCATTGGCGTACCTTTGCCCAATGGGGTACCTTTGCCCAATGGCGTACCTTCGGTGAACAAATGACGCGACGCCGGCACATATGGCGCCCAACACGAACGCCGCAACGACGAGACCAATCACAGCAGCAATGCCTAAGTTCGCTCCGAAACTGTTAGCTGGAACACGTGACGTCATCACTGAAGTTACATTGTGTGTTAGGCTACCTTTTTTAACATGAATGAAATCGTGTCATGCAGCATAAGATATATTGATTAATTAAACAATATTTGAATACGGATACAATGCCGCTTTACAAATATTTGTCGCCGTTGTGGCAAATAAACGTCGCAGTTTTGAAATATGCTTTGTCGACGTTTTAGCCAAGATTATGCTCATAGCAGCATAATTGGTCAATAAGAGATCAAAGATGCTAAGGAAACTCATGAACATTCAAAGATTCGAGTGGATTTTGGCGATTAAGGCTAAGAGGATATAATGCTATTGTTGTTAGACCCCATATTAATATTATATCGATTTGTTCATTATGAGCGCCGTTTAGCGAATATCTTTGTTATTGTCTTATGTTATCTGTATAATGTGAAAGTGTCAGTTGAACTACACTACTTACACTCAAGGGGAACGGTCATATTATTGTTTCGGTGGTTCATTCAAATGCAGTTTAGCTTTATGTACACTTGCGGGCAGCAATAATTTAACCGCGGGCTGGAGATAGGATCAGCCACTCGGTATTTAGGAAAGTGGTCTTTTTGTAAGACTTTTATGCGAGCGCGAAGATGTTTAATAAGGTAGGCCCATAGAGCAGTTTTGAAATCCTGAAGCGCAGAGAAAAATAGAGAATGTTACCCAAAATATGTCAACACCACTGACGGTACAAATAATCTGTAATTATATATAATGTAATTAACGTTGACATACATCGCAAATACATAACGACATAACTATAAGCAATCTCAATGATTGTAAACTGCGAAACAATAATATATTATAGATATATAGATATATATATATATATATATATATATATATATATATATATATATATATATATATATATATATATATATATATACATACATACATACATACATACATACATACATACATACATACATACATACATACATACATACATACATACATACATAGTATTACATATATACATATATATATATAAATACAATTACTACTGTAAAACTCACATTTATGAAGATTTGCAACAAAAACTTCGCTGACAGCCGTGAGATTCTCGTTGTTCACAGCGGTAACTTTCACTTCGTAAGAATCGAATGTCAGATAATCGATGGTCAGCGTTGTTTGATTCACACGTCCAGTCTCTCTGCGCGACCACGTGTCTGCCAACTGGCGCTTGTACCACACATTGACGGCGGTAATGACGTCACATCCGGTCTCGCCAAGTACCTGGAAGAGGAATAGTGGAACGATAAACGATGATGTTCTCCTTCCGGTCTCGTTGACCTCTTCGGTGATAACCTCGGCTCCGCGAGGTGTCAGCACTTTGTAGCACCTCACATTCATCTCGACTAACAATGCTCTGCCAATGTCGCCACCAGGCGGCCTTATCACAGAATAGGGTAGACACGCTGATTGAAATAAAACCTAAAATAAATGTGTATTTTAACAAGATAATACTACACTATTAAAAGTAGTCTACATTAAACTTATATTCATACCAAATAAACTAAAATGTAATTATACAGTTGCGAAGTAGGAATTATGACAGGATTAGCTTCGGTTGAGGTGGCAGCACGTTTTAGCTTCTCATAAAGATAACATTTATAAAGCCGGCTAAGGCACCATACTATATTCCTGGCGATCTACGTAGCCGAGCGAGAGTCGGCTAAGTGAAACTAGTTCGGAGGTAGATTTATTTAGTCTATACGCAGAGTAGCCTGGGTAAACATGCATTCGTCTACACAGCGCAAAATTAAAATGTATTCGCCATTAACCAGAATGAATGTAAGCCTAACGTCGATATATTCAATCCAACATTCTACAAGATATAATCCCGGGATTCAAACAAACAATTCGCCAAATAAAGCCCAAGCAAGTATGGCAATGTGGTAATGTTAAACGGTTTCAAGATTAAAATATCAAATGATATCTTAAAAACACTATTATATATGAGTCAGTTGGCTCCCTGTCCCCAACCCATTCAATGTATGAGCTATACAGCCGTGTGTGTGTGTTCGACTTCTAACTGATTCTCGCGCTAATTTTCTTAAACTGACGCCAGACATGACGTATAGATATTCACGATCCGTTTGTAGCTTGTATTCACCGCACGTAATTCGTCCCGTGTATTCAGTACGGTAGTTTTGATTTGATTTTGATTTGCTAGCAATGTTGATAACAGTTAAACATGTAAATTAGATTATTAGTGTCTTGTTAGACCAAGCCTAGAATATTCATCAACTGTGTCGGATCCATACAGCATATGTCAAATAAAGCAGCCTGTATGCATAAAGTGTCGACAGTTGGGAAAGCAAGATGGCGGACAATGATTTGACGTGATCACATGCACTTCCTATCAATGTGAATACATCGGTAGGATTTAGCAAATATAATTGAGGCTGGGGCCATTTCACTAACGGTATTAAGGGATTTTAAACACGATAATTTTGCACTTTAAAATAATTTCTGATCCTCAACAATGATCTTGAATACCAGAAAACTGTCAACACCATGACGCGCCAGCGGAATATTGCCACTAGTGTGCCATAGAAATAGTGTCCACGGTAATGTGGCAATGGATATGTGTGTTTTGAGAAAGAACAAATAATAACTACACGTTTTGATTAAGGATGATCTTTCTTAAGCATCTTAGTGAAACGGCCCCAAGGGGCCCGTTTCATAGACCCTGCTTACGACGTCATAGCGGGCGATAACTCGTCGAAAGCCTAAAACGTCGTAAAGTTACGCTAGTTGCGTCTCTCGATTCGCACTTAGGCTGCGTCATGTATTTAGTAGGCGTAACTTTACGCCAGTTGAAATATTTACGTGATGCTCCCTAAGTTCGTTGATGCTCCAGACACGCCCACTCTCAACTTATTATTTGTAATGTTTACACTGGATATCCTATACATTCATCATAGCTTGTCATTTGCCATACGAACGGCAAAGGCGGCAGCTAAAGTAAAAAAAAGGGTGTTGGACA
>OZ024863.1:20177000-20187000 GCA_964017155.1 Oasisia sp. SBJ-2009
TTTGTCTGAAATATTACGAGTACCATACACGAGGATAATTACGACATTCTGTGCCATAACAGCATAGATGTAATTGGTTCCAAAAATAACAATACAGTTCATTTGTCGCTCGAATCAAGGTCATTGCTCTCATGCGTTATACATACAATGAAATGAAACATCGTTTCATAAGAGCATAATAAGAAACAAAACCTGTTATTCGAGTGAAACATCTTTAGATGAAAACAGTCAATTCTGAAGTTTCCTCGTACGTTTTACGCATGTTATCGATGTTGTATAATTGACTGGCTTACGCCAATGTGTTATTTCGGCTACTGTTTTGTAGATGTGCAAAAAGGTATTTTAATAATAATAATAATAATAACAGACTGCTTTTGCGCCAATATCCTCGAAGATCAAGTTCAGTGGCGCGACAAACCCTATGGACTAAGCAAACTCGTGATCGTAAGACAATTACTGGATAACAGCCAGGAAGTTGTAATTGTTGTAATAGGCAACACGCTGCGCTGACACTTGGTAGCGTTGACCCTCTTTTAGGAACAGCTCTGGTTGTTGAAATGTTTTGTATTAATTTATTTTGTTTATGGTACGTGAAGAATACTGTTATATCAACTGGTGCGTTTTAAGCGTGAACGTGTTATGTTTCGATCGCTCCTTCCACAGCACTGCAAACGTCCTGTTTCGTTACAAATTGCAACGGCAGCTAGTTCCGGGTCGTGAAACAGACTGGAAGTCACGTCACTTCAGCCTCGTTAGCGCTACATTGTGCAACACTGCTATTTCAGGAGGCCCCTATTATTTATCAACCTAGTTGCGTGACTTTAACAGAATTAGCCCGAGAATCATGGGTGTTGAATAATACCACACCCTGAAATGGCGGTGTAGGGGCGGTGATTGCATTCATAGCTGCCAAATAAATCTTACACAGTCACACAACGATTAATTGCTAAAAATGTAGCTGTAAAAGAACAACGGATGTGGCATAACATTGTGTAAATGGCACATAAACCGGGTACGATAAAACTTCGTAATGCGAAGCCATGAGCCAATTATAGTTTAATGTAATTACGCAGATAGCAAGGCCTTCCCAATTTGACACAATTGTAGTGAGCAAATTCGTCAGAATAGTTTAAATAACCGTGATGCACTACCTACTTCATCAATATAAATCGCGAAATCAAGAATGTGATGCGATATATAAGAATGTGGTAGGCGTTATATAGTTTAATAAATATATATATGTGTGTAAAAAATAAAAATCATAAATTTAATTACGACGATATATAATACACGAAAGCCATTTAAGCAGCGCGGTGCGATATTCGGAATGAGGAATTCCTCTGAGTTTGGAAATTTCCTAACCGGTTCCTGTGCTGCACTATTAGACGCATTAAGTGCTTTTAAAATGCACTCCGCGGACGTAACAAGTAACGTATGCTAACATTATAAATGCTAACAAATGATTGGCGGATATAAAAGCGTCGAAGAGAGAGAGACTTCAACAACGTTTGTATAGCAAAGTACTGATGTAATATGTTTAGTTCAGCTGCAAATTATATTTTTAAGACCTTCATATGCATAGGCCCGCACAAATCCCTTTTATTTCCTTCTAAGATACCTTCACGAAATACATAAATGCATAAACAGATCAGTTAGTTTTGCCATTATCTGGTGCGGGTTTAAGTTGTTCGAATTCAACGTTATGTGGTTCTAGCATATAGTAGCTGTTTCACACTTACAACTGGCATCTCCATTGTAGATGATGACATCGAAGATTCTGTGTGTCTTTCCAAGATCGACCATCCACCAAGCATTCTTACCGGAAGTTGTCTTCGCGGTTGCGCAACGATTTTTACTCTGAGAAGTATCGGTGTAGCCGTCGACTGCTTTAACAGCCGGCTTCTGTCCGCTTTGGTCCCCGTCATTGCTCTGTTCCGCAGTCTTGTTATATGCAACATTACCTGGAACCGGAATATTAATTTAAAAGCAATGGAATATAAATAATGTTATACATATGACACTTTAGCAATGACTTGTTTGTGAGAGAGAGAGAGAGAGAGAGAGAGAGAGAGATATATATATATATAATTATAGAGAGAGAGTGTGTGTGTGTGTGTGTGTGTGCGTGTGCGTGTGCGTGTGCGTGTGCGTGTGCGTGTGCGTGTGCGTGTGCGTGTGCGTGTGCGTGTGCGTGTGCGTGTGCGTGTGCGTGTGCGTGTGCGTGTGCGTGTGCGTGTGCGTGTGCGTGTGCGTGTGCGTGTGCGTGTGCGTGTGCGTGTGCGTGTGCGTGTGCGTGTGCGTGTGCGTGTGCGTGTGCGTGTGCGTGTGCGTGTGCGTGTGCGTGTGCGTGTGCGTGTGCGTGTGCGTGTGCGTGTGCGTGTGCGTGTGCGTGTGCGTGTGCGTGTGCGTGTGCGTGTGCGTGTGCGTGTGCGTGTGCGTGTGCGTGTGCGTGTGCGTGTGCGTGTGCGTGTGCGTGTGCGTGTGCGTGTGCGTGTGCGTGTGCGTGTGCGTGTGCGTGTGCGTGTGCGTGTGGGTGTGCGTGTGCGTGTGCGTGTGCGTGTGCGTGTGCGTGTGCGTGTGCGTGTGCGTGTGCGTGTGCGTGTGCGTGTGCGTGTGCGTGTGCGTGTGCGTGTGCGTGTGCGTGTGCGTGTGCGTGTGCGTGTGCGTGTGCGTGTGCGTGTGCGTGTGCGTGTGCGTGTGCGTGTGCGTGTGCGTGTGCGTGTGCGTGTGCGTGTGCGTGTGCGTGTGCGTGTGCGTGTGCGTGTGCGTGTGCGTGTGCGTGTGCGTGTGCGTGTGCGTGTGCGTGTGCGTGTGCGTGTGCGTGTGCGTGTGCGTGTGCGTGTGCGTGTGCGTGTGCGTGTGCGTGTGCGTGTGCGTGTGCGTGTGCGTGTGCGTGTGCGTGTGCGTGTGCGTGTGCGTGTGCGTGTGCGTGTGCGTGTGCGTGTGCGTGTGCGTGTGCGTGTGCGTGTGCGTGTGCGTGTGCGTGTGCGTGTGCGTGTGCGTGTGCGTGTGCGTGTGCGTGCGCGTGCGTGCGTGCGTGCGTGTGCGTGTGCGTGTGCGCAGTGCGCGTGTGTGTGTGTGCGTGTGTTCATGTGTGTGTGTGTGCGTGTGTGCATGTGTGTGTATGTACATACGTGCATACTGAGTTACGCAAACATATACATACGCACGGTCAATCATTATATGCTTTATACGTATGCATACACAAACAAACACAGGAACACTCGCAATCACGCGTGCATGCATACACGATCGCACGTTCTCACACACATGTTGAATGTTGAAACAGCGTTTCGGTATCAGATTATTTATATACAAAACATACAATACTTTTATTTCAAAGTGTACGTGCCTAAATACTACACGAGTTACATTTAAAACCCCTACACATTTTACACAAAACAACAATTTTTCACCTACCCTTCTGACAAGTAGGTCCTTCCCATTTGAACAAACCGCGCGGAAATCCGTCTTTGCATTGTCCGTTGTTGACACATTCGCCAGTGGTAGCGTTGCAACCATTGGTACATCGGCAGGGAAAGACGCACACATCATCTCTGGCTGTCGTGTTGGCGAATCGACAAGACGTACCTGCATCGAGAAAACGCACACATTTGCTAACATACACTTAATAAAGGAATCCGTGCTTAGAACAGTTCTCAAAACGGACTGAAGGTTCGTTCGTTTGTACTGAAAGTTCGCTTGCTTCAGGTGTCCGGTTGTTCAACAAAATTAGGTTGTTGTGGAACCCAAATTAACCATTTTGTTCTTTTATTATAAGTAGTGGTTTATTGCATCGTAGTAATAAGACTTAATAGTCGAGTTGCCATTTTGTGAACCTGGAAATGTTTGGTCGTCTAAGGTTTTTTTGCTGAATCATATAGATTATGTGTCCCTGAACTCAAATCCGTGGGATGGCAATGCTCCATTCTTGGGCAACTCGTGGGAACCACGAAAATCCAAGATGGCTGCCGTGAGCCTGATAAATTACAAAATGTGTTCATCTTTACACTACATCATGCCAGGAACATAATCTTGTTATGTACACGCATGCTTTGGGGTACGAGGAATTCAATGGAACCATTTATAATAATGTCCGACTATGTTCACATGACCAAAATTCAAAATGGCCGCTATTTTCACCAACAATAGGTAAAATCGAGCATAATTTGATTGAATTTTGCTATATAAATATGATTTTATTTTGTCCATTCCTATGTTTTACCATATCAGGACTTAAAAGGAAGTATTTCAACTGATGCCCACCCAAGAAAACCGAGTAGTATCCAAAATTGCCGTCATTTTAACCAAACATATGCAAGAGCCACGATTTTGTGCCTATTGCTAGGTTTTAGCATATGGGCAAGAACATAGTACTGGTATATACATGTACGGCCTTAATTATACGTGAAATACATGTACCAACACATCAGGAATTTAATGTAATCATTTTCTGTGGTCACGTGACACAAATCCAAGATGGCCGTCATTTCAACCGAAAATAGCTCGAAGATTTATTTTCAATTCCTTTTCAGCATTGAACATTCATCATGACTGAGTTCCAGGCTAATAGTTTTACCTTCATGTATGTGTATATGACTACAGCTGACAAGAAGCACAAAAAGCTTGGGAAATGAGACACAAAATGGTATAACTTTAAAAGTATAACGTCAGAGGTACTGGATTATATAATTGCTGATACACACTGAGAACTTGTTTGCAATGGCAAGTTTCATTTGGGCATTGACCCAGTGTACATTATTAACCATTGGTATTTAAACGATAAATCATTCCCATTACGTTCTCATGGAAAAGGTTATTCACCCATTCTCTCTAACTCCCCTCTTCCTCCGTACTATCACCTTCATCCTCATTATCATGTCTAGCTTCATTCTCATCATGTTTGGTGAAAGGGCTGAAGCACATGGCTTCACCAACGCAATAACAGTATGGCGTGCAAGACAATCCTGCAGAATGACAGCTACATGCATAACTGCTGCAAGCTTTCCCGACGTTAGATACATCATGGCATGTGATGGAAATGCAGCATGTGTTGCCAGATAACGCCTAGATGGATCTGTTAGCAGGTTAATTAATTGTTAGCAGGTGCTCATCTGTGTCGTCATAAGCCAGGTATATGGAATTATGTGCCTGCAGACCAGTTTGGAGAGCAAACATACATCAAGAAGTGTAAGATGCCTGGGGGTTTGAAGGGATTAACCATGTCAGAAGGCCAAGTGGCCATTTGGGTGGAGTCCTACCCCATCTGTGCCCATGTCACACTCGCCATAGAGTCCATGTATCCAGCTAATGATGAGACGAAGGAGGAGAAATGTAAGGAGGAAGGAGAGAAGAGGCGCATACTCGATACAAATGACAGAAATGTGTGTTTACGAATAGTTGAAGAAGCATTCCCATCCTCTCAAATGACAAGTTCTAGCCTGTATAACATCATTAATGGCAAAGTGGTGAATGCTTCTGTCAATGTCCAGTAAACCCTCAAGATGGGAGAGAGCATGTTCCTTGACTTCAGATCGTCATTACCTGGTGGTTTCCACGCTCCCCTGAAACGAAAAGTCAAAACCATGGAATATATCAAATGCCAAGTAGCCATGGGTGATAAGACGCTCTATAACATGGCATCACAATTCTGTGTTCTCATCACAGTAGGGCAGCAACGACAAGCCGAACTTCAAACACTCTTTGACTATGAATTGTGCGCTGTTCCTGCATCAATCATTGATGAATATGGATGTCTGAGGACAGGGACAAAATCCATTCTCGTCTCTAAACTGAAAGTGGATGAGGGCAGGAGGAGCTACTGGTCCTCTTACAATGCGTGGAGTTAGCACACACCCTGCACCACTGACCAACTCCCAGCCGTAAGCAGCGATGTCAACTGCAGGCCGAGTCTGTTGGTCTGCTGCTTTTCAGAGCATCAATTGGTAGTGTGCTCGCCGAATGTGATATGCCAAATTAGCGTCTATCGGTGGAAGAGTTTTGACACATACAGCTTTACCTCTTGTCCTTTTGGTGTAGAGGGCATACGTGGCAGAAGCCATGCTTTCACCTGCAGCAACACCATAGAGCGAGCGAATAAATTAGAGTCCAGTCTCTAGCAACTGTTGGCGGTTAGCACTCTGTTCATCGAATACAGTGTAGAGGCCAGAGTGGTCGGCGGACTTCAGTACATTTAGCACCGTTGCATTGCCATGACCAAATTGGGTAGGTTACAGCATCGCAGCCGGATAAAGCCGTGCATACCGAGCAATTGGAGGGATTTCGCACCAAGGAGCGAAACACTTTCATTGATATTGAGGATGGCCAACACACCATCGACCTAGCTGCACACGGGCTGTCATCTGCAATTTCCACACCTAGGCGATAAGCAGAACAAAGACGTCAGTGTAATCGCTGATCACTCGTACAATATTCTTACCATTCTTTACAGCTTCCAGAAGATAACTGATGCTTCATCGTGGCTGTACATACTCTCCTCTCTTCCAACCATCGTCACGTTGTTGCCCAAATTGTATGTCAGAGAATTCTGACGAGAGCTTTCTTATTCGCTTTGCTCTACATGATGGCATCGCGGCATGGGAGCTTGCTTGATGTTATGATATTGTTTTACCTGCACACCGGATTCGCTCATGATGTTTTGCTGACCTGTCATAATAGCGATCGAAGATGACCAGCACTTATGTTGGTTGGTACTGACCGAGTCTGTCCTTAGTGCTGTTGGCGAGATCTGAAGCAGACCCAGCATATGGCCAAAGAATGTCATATAGCAGTTGTTGGCCATCGACGATGACTATGTCTGGAGCATCTGGCTGAATGAAGATCATCCACTTTCAGTTTAGAGACGAGAGTGGATTGTGTCCCAGTCCTCAGACATATGTATCGAGTATGGGCCTCTTCTCTCCTTCATCCTTACGTTTCTCCTCCTTCATCTCATCAACAGCTGAATACGTGACTCTATGGCGAGTGTGACATGGGCACAGACGGGGTAGGACTCTACCCAAAAGTGGCCACTTGGTCTTCTGACATGGTTAATCCTTTCAAACCCCTAGGCATCTTACACTTCTTGATGTATGTTTGCTCTCCAAACTGGTCTGCAGACAAATAATTCCATATGCCTGGCCTATGACGACATAGATGAGCGACCTACTGACAGATCCACCTTGGCATCATCTGGCAACATATGCTGCATTTCTATCACATGCCATGTAATGTATCTAGCGTCATGAAACCTTGCAGCAGTCATGTATGTAGCTGTCATTCTGCAGGATTGTCTTGCACGCCATACTGTTATTGTGTTGGCGAAGCCATGTGCTTCAACCCTTTCACCAAACATGATGAGAATGAAGCTAGACATGATAATGAGGATGAAGGTGATAGTACGGAGGAAGAGGGGAGTTAGAGAAAATGGGTGAATAACCTTTTCTATGAGAACGTAATGGGAATGATTTATCGTTTAAATACCAATGGTTAATAATGTACACTGGGTCAATGCCCAACTGAAACTTGCCATTGCAAACAAGTTCTCAGTGTGTATCAGCAATTATATAATCCAGTACCTCTGACGTTATACTTTTAAAGTTATACCATTTTGTGTCTCATTTTCCCAAGCAGCTTTTTGTGCTTCTTGTTAGCTGTTGTCATATATACATACATGAAGGTAAAACTATTAGCCTTCCTGGAACTCAGTCATGATGAATGTTCAATGCTGAAGAGGAATTGAAAATAAATCTTCGAGCTAGTTTCGGTAGAAATTGCGGCCATCTTAAATGTGTGTCACGTGACCACAGAAAATGATTACATTAAATTCCTGATGTGTTGGTACATGTATTTCACGAATAATTAAGGCCCTACATATATATACCAGTACTATGTTCTTGCCCATATGCTAAAACGTAGGAATAGGCACAAAATCGTGGCTCTTGCATATGTTTGGTTAAAATGACGGCCATTTTTAATATTACTCGGTTTTCTTGGGCGGGCATCAGTTGAAATACTTCCTTTTAAGTCCTGATATGGTAAAACATAGGAATGGACAAAATAAAATCATATTTATTTAGCAAAATGCAATCAAATTATGGTCGATTTTGGCTATTGTTGGTGAAAATGGCGGCCATTTTGAATGTTGGTCATGTGAACATAGTCGGACATTATTATAAACGGTTCCATTGAATTCTTCGCACCTCAAAGCATGCGTGTATATACAAAACTTATGTTCCTGGCATGATGTGGTGTAAAGATGAACACATTTTGTAATTTACCAGGCTCACGGCAGCCATCTTGGATTTTCGTAGTTCCCGCGAATTGCCCAAGAATGGCGCATTGCCATCCCACGGATTTGAGTTGAGGGACACATAATCTATATGATTCAGCAAAAAAACCTTAAACGACCAAACATTTCCAGGTTCCCTACAGTAGAGTATAGGGTGGCAACTTGACTATAATGCACACCAACTCATACCAACGTTCATTTAGACGCAAAATCTATCGGATCTTGGTCTTGAGGGTTTAAAAGCAGATTTCTACTATAAATAAATGTTTATGTGTATTTTCATGTTGTCAAATGTCACATGCAATGCTATACTAGATAATTATTCTATAATCTTAGTTCCAGTGTTTTCCATACTGTTGTTTTATAAAATACAAGTATTTGTTGGTCAATGTTGTTGCATATAATATGGGTTTTTCATGCTGTGAAGCGTTACGAACAATTACAATTACAATTGCATCTGGCGCCATATTAGATACATTATATTGGTACTATTTCAATGCCTTGTGTACACATGGAAACTGTGATAATTAACGTCTTATTTTCCTTCCATTTAAAAAATCGTTTTAGCGTAATGCTGTCATATCCGTAGCTCTGTCATGTCTGCATTTAATTATTTACAAGAAACCCAATACCCCACCGGTTGCACGAGATATAAGGTTGAACCTCCCCCTCCCTCATCCTGGAAGTGATGACAGTTTACATAGCAGGCGTAAAATAGTAGAATCTACACACATATTTAATCGTGGTCCATGGTTGGTTGGCCGTTAGACGTTAGTCTGCTGACATGATAACGTCTCATATAGTAAGTAGTGATTCGTGGGATTGAGTTACTGTGCCTAATAGTTGATTGAAAGGTTCTCTTCCTTCCTGTAGCACGTTAAATCACGGAACATTGTTGAAATGATTTGTTCAAAAACAATCCACGCTTGAATCCGAGCATAGCACTTAAGTAGTGTAAAGTGTAACGCGCTTTGAATGGTCGTGAGGACTGGATAATGCGCTATATAAAAATGTGCCTTTTGCCTTTAAGTAAGTCAAGACACACACATTTCACAACGTAGTTTTCTTGCCTGCAATTGTGCTGTCCATACAATGCAGTAGCAATGTCTTCAAAATGTCTCTTATTAAACTTAAATTAAATTCACAGTTAAATTCACAGTTAAAATGTGATTGTGGTTGCAGATGTATAGTATTCATTAACCATTTTACGATCAAACCAATGTGCCGTTTCTTACCCGTCAACAATTAATACTGTTGGGAAAACTTACATCAGCAGCTAACTGGCAGTCTTGTGATAAGATTAGTAGATTTTGTTTCACCCCGCCCAATTAGTCGTAATAAGATCAGACGTGTGTGTGGTTATACAACCTCCTACGGCTTGTAACATACGGCAGAAGTCGTCGAAGGCACATGTTTCAGTTTCGATTACGGCCATTTCCCGCAAATCGGGTCAGTGGCCGACGCTGATCTCAGCTGCGTGTGGGCATCTGTGTTTGAGGACAGTTTCGTATTTCCCCAGAGTCCCTTTTAGTCGTTTATTATTACCTATTTTATCAACAATTCTTTACAAACACAGTCATAAATATTACAATAAATGTATTCATAATACATTATGCTAAGCAGATTGTCATATGACTTAGAAGTTATATTAGTAATGTTTGTGCAAACTAATTATTTTTGCATATAAAATGAACCGACCAGTAGGGATAT
>OZ024863.1:20192000-20287000 GCA_964017155.1 Oasisia sp. SBJ-2009
AAGTCCATTTCCCACTGTTTCGAAATTTTGACAACTTACTTCACTCCACTTTACTCTCTCTCTCTCTCTCTCTCTCTCTCTCTCTCTCTCTCTCTCTCTCTCTCTCTATATATATATATATATATATATATATATATATATATATATATATATATATGTATATACAACAGCATAAAAGGAATTGCAGTTTTTTGTAAAAGGGGTCAAGATTAATAAAAGCAAATTCGTACAGTAGCATTGACTCTCTGAAAGGAACTAGAATCCTAGTTCCTTTCAGAGAGTCAATGCTACTGTAAGTCAGTTTATAAGTAAGTAAGTCTATTCTTAACTCAACATATGTCAGTATTTGTCTGTGATTGAGCATTGCGGTAGTCTCAATGTTTTTCTGTAGTTGTATGTTCTGGTTTCTTTATTGGTGTAGGTATTATTGTTGTTACAGTTTGCGTTGTGTGGGTTTTCGTCTATTCCTGTTTGCTTAGTGTAGGCCATTCGAGTCTAGGCTAGTTTGTGACATTGTAGTTGTAAAGCCTCTGCAGCCTTCAAACAGCTATATACAATCTGGACAAGCGAGAAGTTCACATCAAGACCAAGATTACTTTCTGTAATTGCGCTCAACATATCCTTACTCAATGGCTGCGAAGCTTGGCATCGTAAATGACGTTTTCTTCCTTTTCTTATTTGAGCTCATCACTCTGCGTCCTGAAAGACGACCAAAATGAGATGAGATTATCACTCTGCAGTAGCCACGTACGTGGCTAGAGTATTGTCGATCCTGGTCGGTCGCAAGAAGTGGATGATATTGCGCGAGTTTAAGAAAAACGTCAGGAGAAGAAGCTTGGCGCTTTTGACCCAAGATGCACTAGGAATATCTTGGCCATCAACTGGAGCGATTTCGTAACCAACAAGGAAGTCACGGATCGGTCGAAGAAAACTCCAGTGTCTAGTACGCTCTGCAAGCGGCGTCTGCAGGTGCTGGGTCTTGTTTCACGACTTCCCTCTCCACAAGATTTGCCTATCAGGTATTGTGATGTACTCCAGAAGGAAGAAGGAGGAGACGCCGACATAAAATGAACTGGCGCCAGGTTATCAAGCGAGCTTTCCTATGAGTAACCAAGAGTTTGTTGGAATGACATTAGGATGCTGACTGCTGACTGATTCATCTTGAGAGTGTTGACTGCCTCATGCGTTGGACGACGCGGCAGTGGCGGGAACCAAGGGGGGAACCAAGGGAGCCATGCACCCTAATCCAGGAACATTAGTAGGGTAGGGACCTGCGGAACAAAGAAAAATTCATAATTCTCAACAGAAATATGCGTGGTGGTTAATGGCGGTGATCTTTTTTACTTTCTGATATAACCATGAAAACGACCTATTACTGCTAAACTTCTCACACATCCTATATACAAAAGCACACAATAGGTTAGAAATTAAAATATTAAATTCTTGTAAAGAATAAAATTAACAAAACTAGCTCGCGCAAAACTCGGCATCATCTGCGACGGCCACGCATAGTCGGCGATTACCGTAAGATCGGGTTTTTATCGCTCGCAGCGTCGTTCCATAAACTCCATGAGCTTCATAAATTACGATTGTATCCTAACCCTAAGCTAACTTTAAACTAACCCTAATCTTAGCCTAAACCCTAATCCTAAATCTTAGCCATACACCATACACTACTAACAATCGACGCCTCGACACAGTACCGATATTACAGTAATCACAGAGCTACTACGATTTTCCACTGCATAGTTGGAGCTTCCTATCGTGAATTGCTTCATTTTAGTAAGCAGCAACGTCGTTAAGTTACTGGTTGAATGGCAGCCCATCAACGCCCATATCAACCTCTCTCTCTCTATCTCTCTCTCTCTCTCTCTCTCTCTATATATATATATATATATATATATATATATATATATATATATATATATATATATATATATGTCTCTTATTCTCCATTCCTCTCCCATCCTTTTCAGGTATCTTTTAATTAAGCCCTCCCATCTTAATCTCGCTCTTCCTTGCCTCCTTCCCGTTCCGCTTTCTGGGCAGCTGATCATATATATATGTGTGTGTGTATGTGTGTGTGTGTGTGTGTGTGTGTGTGTGTGTGTGTGTGTGTGTGTGTGTGTGTGTGTGTGTGTGTGTGTGTGTGTGTGTGTGTGTGTAATAGATACATCGTGTGAAATTTAATGAGTGCAAGTGGATGTTTTCGTGTTTTTTTCGAGGTCCTCACCAAAACTGCATACGTACCCAGATATATGCATATGTGCAAAGAATTTGTCAATCGCAAACTATTTGAAGGACGGCCTTCAGCTAAGAAAAAAGCACTGTAATGAGTATGTTTTCAATGGACAGAGGCTACCATTTTTGAAATGTGCGCCTGATCATGCATTGCCATTCGCCACACACAATGACATGCCTCGTATATGGAACAGTATCCGGACGTGACTGTCGCACAGGCCTATGTGCCATAAAATTAACTTTCTGGTTAAATACGGTCGCACAAGTGGAGCCCTCGAAAGGGAAGAACAATAAAGAATTCTATTTACTATATCACCGAAGACGCCATCTTTAAAAATGACGTTGCCAGAAATGCTGCGACAGCAGCACGAAAGATGGCGTGTCGTTCGCGTAGTCGTGACGTCACAGTGGGCTTGACGACTTCCGGTTTGGAGCCATGACAACGCCGCGCCTTCGTACGCTGGCAAGGAACGCCAGTTTCTTCTGAGTAATCGGAATTGGGTTTTAGTAGTTAATCGTGTGCATGGAATGCGTGCGTGCGTGCGTAAATAAGTAAGAACTAAGGCAACTATGTTCAATGTCGTTAGCCGCCTTACATTTTGCAACATTCTTGTCTGTGGTTTTTATCAAATGTTTGTGGTTGTTGTTATTAGTATGTAGGCTTGGAGATGACGCTGACGCCAATCCGCGGTCGTCGACTCGTGGCGGCTACAACATCCCACTGTGTCCAAAGCCGTGAAGACTAGCGACGAAGTAGGACAACTAGCTTAATTAGTTCTTGCTAAAGCACACTCGTACGCACGCCCGCACGCCCGCACCCGCGCATGCACGTATTCCCGTCATACCATTAGCTAGCCGCAATCCTTGAGACAATACGTCATTGCGCCATGCACTTTGCATGAGCGATAAACAGAGTTTGTTGATTGGAATTATGCCAACCGCATAGCCTTTTCGAAATAAAAAAAGAAAGTAGTCACGCCAGTATGAGTCTGGTTTCGTTGACGAAGTTACATAACGACAGTGATCCGTTGACAATGGCCAGTGTGTGTGGCCTAGGGGCCTATCGCGGTCTTGGGTCGCTGGTGTTTGCTTGGTTATGTGTTGTTAATAAACTGTACGTGTTATCTGTGTGTATTTGGGCATTACAACCGAACTGCGGTCATTACTACGGTGCTGGTACGACAATGTGGTGCGACGCACAGACTAAAAAAGTGATACGGCCGTGATGTGAAATACTATGTTACAAACCTGATGATGAACGTTATCAAACATTATAACCATGATGACTACCACTATTACTACACGTAAGTAGTCATTATTTAACAGACTGCTACCTGCGTGTGATTGAATAGGTTACTTATTACTCTTATGTTACTTATTGATATTTACTTTTGCATAATAATTACCTGAACGAATACTGGTTTAATAATACTATATTATACGGTTGATTGTGGTTATCGTATAACACGGTGACGACAACTTCTACTATTACTACTACTGCTGCTACTACTGCTGCTGCTGCTCCTGCTGCTGCTGCTGCTGCTGCTACTGCAACTGCTACTGCTACTGCTACTGCTACTGCTACTACTACTACTACTACTACTACTACTACTAATACTACTACTACTACTACTACTACTACTACTACTACTACTACTACTACTACTACTACTACTACTACTACTACTACTACTACTACTACTACTACTACTACTACTACTACTACTACTACTACTACTATGAAAGTCATATAAGCAGTTATCATTTTTTTAAAGTGCACCTCCATATGACTGATATGTTATATGTTACTTACAATACTGCTACTGCTGTTTAATTTTCATAACTGAAAATGAATATTGGTTTAATAATACTACATACAGTGGATCATGGTATGGTTATTTTGTCGATGATGACGACTACTGCAAGTTAAATAACCAGTTATTATTCAACAGAGTGGAACCTGCATCTGATTTAATGTGTTATAATATTATGTTACTCTTATACTGCATATTAATGTTCGTTTTCATAATAATTATGTAATGATTTTTATTTAATAAATCTATATAGAGTGAATCAGGTTTAACACGATTTAACAAGATTGCCACCTAGAGATTCAACTCTAGATGGCAGGTGGACAAGGAAGCCGTTTGGCTTATCGAGAGTCCAACCTATCTATCTAAGTATACCCCGCCTGTCTTAGGTATATATCGATTTTATGTTTAAATATATTAACACTACTAGCACCTACACAATCAGCTGATAAACTCTTCCATTCGTTTACTATTCTTTGTGAAAATGAAAATTGTCTAATATCTAGTCTACACTGCTTCTTTGCTAATGTAACTCCATGTCCTCTAGTCCTTCTCTCTCCCTTGACCGTGAAAAAAATATTTCTGTGAATATTTTCATACCCATTCAATATATTAAAAACCTCAATCTGATCTCCTCTCAATCTTCTAGTTTCAAGTTAATAATATTAAGAGAATATGCCCTATTAGGCGAAGGTGTTATTTAATTGGTGCCATTTAATTGTTCCGCATGTCGTGTAGTCTGACCCCAGAGATAGTCGTCTATCTCGTCGTCAGCCATGTTTATGCCGTGAGTGACAGTGTATCTGGTCAAATGCAGCCGTGGCTAATGTCAATGCTTTATCTGAACTCCGAACTGACAGCTAACAGTAGACGGCAGACGGCGGTAAAAACATAATAGCTTAAGTCTGTAACACTAGGCAGACGACAAATGTTACTACTCTGGATACTCACGCTTGTCAAACTATAATTGAGGTTGGGTATGTATTTATAAATGTATCTATGCTTGAATATAATGTTTCCGGCTTGCACCACGGATGCCAATCTCGAGTGCCAGTTGTTGGGTACGTAAAGCATTATGTGTGCATAATACGTAAATGTAACGTAATAGTTGCACAAACCATTCAAATTCTTCGAGAAAGTAGAAGTAGATGCCGGCAGAATAATACTTATGTCTAGTTTCATGTCAACAGAAAGTTAATGAAAACACACTTCTTTAAATTGACAGTCATCCGAACTTACACCACTTGAAAATTGCGATCCCGCTGACCTGTTCGAAGATCGGTTCATTTACGCTGTGCGCCAGTTACTCATGCATTTGGCTGGGTAAGCTGGAGACATACCTTTAAGCAAAGTTTCCCAAATTACGATACAGCAACATAGAATCGGACCCAAGGTTGACGGCCGGCAACCCCACAGGTTACAACATACCGATGAGCACCATGATACACCACTGTACTGACCACCTGAGATTGTGGTCAAACAACTGTAACACACAATACACCTGTCAGAACAGAACAATCAACACAGCAGTCAAGACAACATAACAAACAAAACACAACAGTCAAAGCAACACTTAGCTGTCATGACAACATAACAAGCAACACAGATCAATCAAAACAACACAACAAACAACACAGAGCAGTCAAGACAACACAATAAACAACACAGAGCAGTCAAGGCAACACAATAAACAACACAGACCAGTCTAGACATCACAACAAACAACACAGAGCAGTCAAGACAACACAAGTAACAACATAAAGCGGTCAAAACAACACAACAAACAACACAGAGCAGTCAAGACAACACAATAAACAACACAGAGCAGTCAAGGCAACACAATAAACAACACAGACCAGTCTAGACATCACAACAAACAACACAGAGCAGTCAAGACAACACAAGTAACAACATAAAGCGGTCAAAACAACACAACAAACAACACAGAGCAGTCAAGACAACACAATGAACAACACAGAGCAGTCAAAACAACACAACAAACAACACAGAGCAGTCAAGACAACACAATAAACAACACAGAGCAGTCTAGACATCACAACAAGCAACACAGAGCAGTCTAGACATCACAATAAACAACACAGAGCAGTCAAGACAACACAAGTAACAACATAAAGCGGTCAAAACAACACAACAAACAACACAGAGCAGTCAAGACAACAAAATAAACAACACAGAGCAGTCAAGGCAACACAATAAACAACACAGAACAGTCAATACATCACAACAAACAACACAGAGCAGTCAAGACAACACAAGTAACAACATAAAGCGGTCAAAACAACACAACAAACAACACAGAGCAGTCAAGACAACACAATGAACAACACAGAGCAGTCAAAACAACACAACAAACAACACAGAGCAGTCAAGACAACACAATAAACAACACAGAGCAGTCTAGACATCACAACAAACAACACAGAGCAGTCTAGACATCACAATAAACAACACAGAGCAGTCTAGACAACACAATGAACAACACAGAGCAGTCAAGACAACACAAGTAACAACATAAAGCGGTCAAAACAACACAACAAACAACACAGAGCAGTCAAGACAACACAATAAACAACACAGAGCAGTCTAGACACCACAACAAACAACACAGAGCAGTCAAGACAACACAACAAACAACACAGAGAAATCAAAACAACAACAGCAGTCAAGACAACACAACACAACAAACAACACATTATAACCGCCAACACAACACAATCGTCAAGACAACAACCCCATGATATAAATGTCAGTCCAACACAACCATCAAGACAGCATAATAAAAAAAACATAATATAACCATCAAGACAACGCAACAAACAACTGTTGAAACAACACAACCCTTGGGACACAAGAAACGTCCCAGTGGAAAGAAAGAGAAAAAGACCAGTTTACTCAAATAGGTCTAGCTACTATTGGAGACAATATTCGAGTAGTTGGGTGTAAATGGACCGGGTTTTCTCATTACACAATGTTGCTGAAGAAATAATACTGTTCACCAGGACATGTGGATGTTGCTTCGTCTTGCAAACCACTAAAAAATGGTTTTCCTTCCACATTGCCTGCCTGTTTTACCACGTGCTGGTGATGACGGGTCGCGGCCGAAATGTCCCGATTAGTCACATATGTAGCAATCGTTGTGCCTGTTTTTGGTTGTTGTCAGCGTTAATCCTGGTCTGTCATGTATAGACTTAATTTTATTTAAAAGACTATAATTAGCCAGATCAACACACGACATTTTAGTCACATTCTGATTTTTTCTTATCAGTTAATTAATTTTAGTCTTTTTAGGAAAACCACACGCACGCGCACCACTACCCTCCCATGGCTTGGTATCCGCAGTCACACACGCACACGCACACGCACACGCACACGCAAACACACACACACACACACACACACACACACACACACACACACACACACACAAGAACAAACGCATTCGCACCACTAGTCGCACATGGCTTGGTGTCCGCACGCACAGCACCCACACACACGTTCGTATACTCTCTGCAACCACCCCACCACACCCCCACAACGAATAGGTTACTCAGAAATATGCAAGATATTCATAGAGAATGCCAAGGAGGACCTCATGACATAGCCAAGATATCATACGAGAAACGATCATGGCGTCAGAGAGCCTGAGGAAAGTCAGAAGAACACATATTCTAGGCCAAGACATTCTGATTACACTCCTGGATAAGCAGGGCATAGAAATCCATGATCAAAGTGAGAGCATAGAACGAATAGCAGAATTCTTCAGTGAGCTATATAACGATCAAACTGACCCGAAAAAGGTACCAGAGGTACTATAAGGCCAACTTCGATTGAACTACTCGCGTAACCCTAACGTGGTCAAGTCATCATATTCTATGCATTATTATTGAAAACCAATAAGGCGAACATCATATTAACAATTTACACACAGAACAACTTCGATCATGAGTATATTATTTAGCCCACATAACTGTCATAAGGGGTTTATCATGATCGTCGCTGTTCAGTTGGATTACTCTCGTAGTATTGCGTGCGCAGCGTAAATTACCATAAACCGGATACCACGCTAGACGGTCAATATCCCATTCGTGAACTCGCTAACATTGTTAGCGCTATAAACGGTGGCGCCACTTCACGGAGTCTGGTTAAACAGGACAACGCAATCGGTGGCGCCGCCTCGTGTAAGCTGTGTACATAGAATTCTACCAAATCCGAACGTAGTCCTGGGACCTAGGACTAGGACCTGGCTATCGAACAGGTTGGTTTTGCAAATATGTAAAGATACCCTGTGATGTTGAAGAAGTAGTACATGTAGTGGTAACATGCGTGAATTGTCAGAAACGTTCTGCTATTATATATGTATACTGACAACAGGTACTTGACTGTTCTTGAATGACTTGATAAAGTTCAGTAGCCGCTACTCAATTATCGCCCAACTGTCAGTGTCACTCGGATTGTTTTTCATCAGGCTTCAGTGCAGACGTTCAAGTCAAGATCTAGAGTCAATGAATTGTTATTCAGAATATAAGGACAATTATATAAGGACGGATTATCTAATGCACTGAAAATGGGTTACTAATACTTTCCCGTGAGGTGGCGCAACTGTTTGTCACATAACCACGTCTGCTCATTGCATTCCTTTATTATTAGTACATGTATATATTGCAGAATACATTAATTATAGGCTTGCTGGGTGTCTCATTCCTCAAGGGAGAATGGACCACATTTGACATGTGTATATGTATGTCAACGACTGAACAATCCTATCTAGTGTCATACATTGATTGGTTGTATCCAGGGCTTTATGCAGAATCAAATTTATGGCAGTCACACATTTTTTTGTGGACACGTCAACTGTTAAGCCAGTTTATAAACTTTAAATGTGTTTTTGACTTGAAATGGACTACAAACACACATGTGACACCATTTACACTCATTTCTAATTCTAAGGCATAACTGGCAATAGCTATGTTTTTGGAAGACCTTTTTTAATTGTTTCACCCATCCACCCATATTCCTACCCATCTAGAACAGGTTTTACCTGTCCAAATGATGGATGGACGGGTCTCTGCAATCTGCATAAAGCTATGGTTGTATCCTGTTTGTAAGGAATGTGAGGTGAAATGAGAAAAAAGTTACAAAATTATTACATTTTGTAGCAAATACATATTAAAAATGGACAATGCTCGGACTGTTTGATACTGCATGACTTCAGTAATCCTTTGACCATGGTTGTCTTGCCAGCTACCCTATTCAAACATGTGCGTAGATTTAGTGGGTGTCTGTGTGTTATAATGCCTGAAATACCTGTGCACCTGTACATCCTGATGTAGCTGTTGTTCTGTCAATAATTAACCATCCACTTAGCAACTGTAGGGCATTGTGGTTTAATTACACTGATTATAATCCATCAATTTAAGTGACAGTGACATTTTTCAGGGAGGGACAGACAGGGAGAGGGTGGGGAGAGGGAGGGAGGGACAGAGGGAGAAGGGCGGGGAGAGAGATTGAGCTCTGATAATGCAAACACAATCAGGAATCTTTTGACAGTGTACTGGAAATAACGAAGTCATAATTGTAATCAAGATGTGATTGTAACTCATTATTACTGGATTATTTGTCGCTAGCATAGGTATGGCGTATCATAACAAATGATCGTAATAACTATCAACCTTTACAAATGTTAAGTTATTTTTTTTAATAATGCATGGTGCTTTAATATTCCTCTCTGCTCATTTTGACATAATGAAAACTAAAACATACTAAAGTATTTTGCCATTTACTCCAAGTCTTCCAAAAACATCTTATATTCTCTCAGGCAGCCAGTCATATCAAATTCATGTACACAACTTTTGTATTAACCCATCAAGGTATCTCGGCACACTTTAACCTTACGGTACACATTCAATATTTGCAATGCTAAATCAGTGTCGATTTCCAGAATTATTCATATTTTATATGTACGGTAATGCACTTAAGTGACATGCTTTTAATTAATCTCTGTGGAGAGTCAATACCGCTCCAGATGACATCCCAGGGTTCTTGTGGTTTAGAAAATTACACTGCGTCATACGTCTGATGTAAGCATTGCGTCAGTCTATATATAGAGTGTGTTAGAGCACCTCTCTCTTGCTGTAGGCAGTGACAGCGTCGCAGTGACAGCGTCGGCGGATGTGGCTACTTCAGTGACACTCGTGACAGTTGACGCTGATGCTTGCTGCGAAGAGACTGGTTGGACTGTTTCGTCCGGCGTTTGCCTCCATCACCAGAAACATGAGTGGAGCGATCAAACTTCTCAGGTAGGCTTCTGGCTCTGTGTTAGCCTCACGGCATAATGGGTATGACATTAATCGAGTCGTGATATGCCACGCCAGTTATTACTGAAGGTGCAAGTATGTGTTTTTGTGTATGGGTAGAAACACGGTAATGCATTGTTTTTGTGGGTGGCGTTGTAGTGTTTGTGAATGATATTATAAACAGTTATCAGATATGGTTTTGGTTGTTTGCAAATGATACTCTAAATAGTAATAAACTATACTATAAATGATACTATAAACGGTAATGCGTTGTTTTTCTGGACAGTGTTGTAGTGTTTGCAAATGATACTATAAACAGTTATCAGATACGGTTTTTGTTGTTTGCAAATGATACTATAAATAGTAATAAACTATACTATAAATGATACTATAAACAGTAAAGCATTGTTTTTGTGGGTGATGTTGTAGTGTTTGCAAATGATACTATTAACAATTATCAGATATGGTTTTTGTTGTTTGCAAATGATACTATAAATAGTAATAAACTATACTATAAATGATACTATAAACGGTAATGCATTGTTTTTGTGGGTGATGTTGTAGTGTTTGCAAATGATACTATAAACAATTATCAGATATGTTTTTGTTGTTTGCAAATGATACTATGAACAGTTATCAGATACTGTTTTACTCTTTCTGTTTATAATGTCATGTTATTTGGTTACAGTAAGAGGAAAATCAAGTTTTTTTCATGTTTATATTGATGAAATGTGACAAAAATGCATGAATATTTTATAACATACTCAAACGGTTCATTCTGCATATAGCTAAAAAACAGTGTAATCACTTTTTTGCAATAAAGAATTAGTGACCATTATGAAACAAATGCATTAGCTTGGTGATTTCATTTAGGTAGAAATATATTATTGTTTGTAATATTATTTTATTTGGCTTGTTCATGTTTGTCTGTCAAAACATGTAGTAAATGTCTATCAACATTTGTAGTAAAATGTGGCAAGGATTTGACAAAATGCTCATGGTTAATGTAATAAAATTATTAATGTTCGAATTCAGGTGTTGGAAATCATTTTCATTACACGTTTAAAATCATAGTCTTTTAGTGTTAATAAACATAGATAAACTATTGCACCAGATCGTCTATCAAGTGAAACTGCAATATTTCCCACAAACAACGGCCACAAAATCAATGGCGTAACCAGCTGGTGTAGATTTTCATATATCATTGCCAATGTCAATGCCTTTGAAGATTATTTACATCATCAGTAGATTTATCTTGTCGAACAGAAATGCAGATCTATCAAAAATGAAATAAAAAATTATTATTATATGGTTTTATATAACAATCATAGATTCGTTCTCATTAACAAATAGTATAATGTATTATTAATATTGCTAAGATTTCTACTATTATATTACTACATCATTTAAAAATATTTTTCCATTTGAATATAATATATTCGATGATGTTATTGTATATATTAATTTGATTCAATTTAATTAATTTTGCTTACAAATTGACTATTATAGTCTCACTTTATTTGTGAATATTTTTATACAAAATTCATAGTAAAAATGCCTGAAGAAAATTATGCTGAATTTATATATAAATCAATATGTTTATTTTATGTATATTGTATTATTGTGAGTTTTTTTGGTAACCTATTGTTATTGAAAACTATGGGATAACTTTTGAAGAGAGTCTTACCTGTGTCTAAATAAAGTTCATTATGATGGGGAGACTGTGTGAAGAGATTCCTGCAAAAAGTGGGAGAGGAAGGGAGCGAGAGGGAGGGAGGCAGACAGAGGGAAAGAGAGAAAGGGAGAGGGAGGGAGAGGGAGGGAGAAGAAGAGCAAGAGATGGAGGGAATTAGAGACTGTTTGATAGAGAACTTAGTGAAAGAAAAGTGACGAAGGAAAACTGGAGGAAAACAAGATGTGTAGTTACGAAATCCATGGCCAATCTCACCTTGATGACAGGGATTCAAGAGACGAACAACATTATTATTATTTATTAATATTGTACAGCCGAGAAATCTGCACTAAATGGTGTGTGGTATTAATCCCAATGTACTACATTGGCAGTGTGTATTCATGCCATTGTTTTCATGGCTAATTATCCACTAAAATAGCAGGTTATTTTGGAGCAGCTATTAAAATGAACATGCTGCACCTGTGTGTGGGTGTTTATGGAGTCACAGAGACAACATTGGTTCTCTCAGAGACATTCTCCAAGTTCCATTTTATGACATCTTTTATATCCCCTGGCAGAGGCACCAGGCAGAAGGAACTACCCCCCTAGTGGTGTCATTGATAAAATAATAATAATTAATATGTTCACGCATTAAAATGGCAGTGATTCAGTATTTTAAAAGACGGTAATATCCAAAATAATAGTTTTGACATTGTCATTGCATAAAATCTGACATTCTAATGTCTATCATTTCTGATAAAACATTCACATTAGCCATAACGTTAGACTGCCTCCCATGTTGACAGTCTCTTGTGTTGACACTTGACAGTCTCTTGTGTTCACAGTCTCTTGTGTTCACAGTCTCTTGTGTTCACAGTCTCTTGTGTTCACAGTCTCTTGTGTTCACAGTCTCTTGTGTTCACAGTCTCTTGTATTCACAGTCTCTTGTGTTCACAGTCTCTTGTGTTCACAGTCTCTTGTGTTCACAGTCTCTTGTGTTCACAGTCTCTTGTGTTCACAGTCTCTTGTGTTCACAGTCTCTTGTGTTCACAGTCTCTTGTGTTCACAGTCTCTTGTGTTCACAGTCTCTTGTGTTCACAGTCTCTTGTGTTCACAGTCTCTTGTGTTGATAGTCTGATGTGTTGACACTTGGCGGTATGTGTTGGCAGTCTTATAGTGATACATTCACTCTTGCTGATATATTGACAGATTGATGTGTTGACAGCCTGGTGTTTTAACAGTGTAGTGCATTGGCATTACATGTTGACAGTCTGATTCATTTGCGCTGACAGTTGACAGTCTGATGTGTTGACACTGTGATATGTTGATAGTTTGATATAATGACAGTCTGAAGTGTGGATAGTTTGACATAATGATAGTGTGATCATCCGATGTGCTGTCATCTTAAATGTTGACGGCCTGATGCATTGACAGTCTGATGTATTGACAATTTGTTAAATTGACATTGTGGGATTTTGACAGTCTAATATGTTGACGCTTGACAGTCTGGTATGTTGACAGTCTGATGTGTCAACAGTTTGAGATTTTGTCTTTTAATAGAGTATATCAGTCAGCAATGCACCTTACGTACAACACCTTCTAAATAGTTTCCTGAATACCTATTATTGTTTAATTACTTGTTATTATTATTATTATTAGTCTGGGGTCTTGATTGATGTCCGTCCCCAATACTAACAGATGATGGTCTGCAATTGTGTAAGTGATAATAAAATAACCATCATCCGTACCTGTGTAGTCTTGCACCAAATATAAACTTCTACAATGTGCTCAAAAACTGATTTACAGAGACTCATAACTTCCTTCTAAAGTTATGACCAAACTGATAACCATAATTAGGATGGTTATGACAGGACATTGTCGTCCTGCGGCAATGAAGATGTTCCCTATATTTGTCCCCACGGCCTAGACTCAGTTTAATGTGGGTCGAGCTGTCGTCTCAGTACAGTTTTTATGGACGACTTGCTTCACCACGTCAGAAATCTATCCACCAAGTACAGTTTCATTAGTGTTGCGGCACGTTTCATAGCAAAGTCATTCACACGACTCTCCATAGAAATGCAAGCAAAGCAATGTGGTTCTTGTGATGAGTAAATGCATCGATATGTTGGCTCTACGTTGATAGGTGTCACGGCAAATTATTATATTGCTAAAGTAATTAAAATTAACCTCTTGTCTCACCTTTAGGTGAACAAGTTTAATTGTTTGTACCAGATTTGGTTACATCCAGTTTAACAATAACAGTATTTGATGCTTTAGAATAGGTTTCCTTATATAAAATTTTCCATCTTGCATCAAGTGGAAATCAAAACATAGTTAATAATGCCTAGGCCATGATCAGAATTCATGGTGTTTTTAATTTCAGTGTTTTTTGTTCAACGACAACATTGTAATCAGGTGTAGTTTTAAACACCACTATGTCGCTAACTCGCTATTTATGGATTTATCTCGACTTATGTCTCTACATAAGTCTTCTTTTTATTATTATTATTATGGCTATATCCAGGGATGATGCAATTCAATGCCTGGCCTGGCTGTCTGAGACACAGAGACCACCAGTAGAGCTCTGTTCTTCCTGGTCAATTATAGCCTATTACATGAGAACACCAACAGATTAGCACAGTTCTCACTGTCCACAGCCAGAGCCCGACCCCACTCACCACACCCAACTAACTCACCTGTAATTACGTGGTTTTATCCGCCCATAGCTTTCTGTAGAGACCCGTCCACCTGTCATTTCGACGGATGAAAACGAATATGGACAGGTAGAAATATGGGTGGACGGGTAAAAAAAATTAAGGAGAATAAAAAAGGTCTTCCAAAACAATAGATATTGTTAGTTATGCCTTGAAGGTAAGTGTAAATGGTGTCATGTGTGTTTGTAGGCAATTTCAGGTCAGCAGGCACATTTGAAAGTTTGTTCTAGCTTTCACAGTTAACATCCATGTGTCCATCAAAACATGTGTGACTGGCAATAGTTTTATTCTGCATAAAGCCCTGTATCTGCACTTGTGTTAATATTTTACTGCAATTTGTTTAAACCATGTTAACGGTCATTTAACCATCATCCCTCACTGGGTTAAGCAGCAGTTTCATTGTAATGTTAACTGTATAGGGAGATGCAGAAGTTCTATATTTACTCTTTGCGAGCCTGGGTAAGTAGTAAGTACAGGGGAAATGACAGAGATCATTACGTCGCCATTCAGCCAAGTAACAACTCCATTGGGCATCTGAAGGCAGGTCTAGTGTCTGGTCGCGGAAGTGTGGAATCAATACCCTGTGTCCGTGGTGGTTGGCTCTCTGGACCCGTCCTCAATGACCAATCACTAGCCAGTAGGTGGAGCGTGACACGCCGTGAGTCGTCACGACGCTGGTGACAGTCTTGTCATCGCTGTCACACTGGTTGCGTGTGTGGCTAGTGGGTGTTCCAATGCATGTGTCGTGCATCGACAAGACTTGACCGCTGATTGACCACAGCGTCCACTACCCGTCCACCCGACTGCAGCCACATGGCGATGGACAAATTGTCAGCGGCAAAATTTTCATTTCGCCGCCGAGGGAGCAACCGTTGTAGGGATAAGACACAGCTGATCGAGGACTGCCAGGGAGCCATGGTGTCATACGTCAGGTAATTGACTCCGCAATTTCTTCACAGTCATTTCATATGTAAGGTTTCTGTCGCCAGGTTTCCGACATATGTAAGGTGTTTGTCATGCAGTTAGAACATTTTGTGTCAGAACTATCTCCTTGTCATGCAGTTAGAACAGTTTGTGTCAGAACTATCTTCTTGTCATGCAGTTAGAGAACAGTTTGTGTCAGAACTATCTCCTTGTCATGCAGTTAGAACAGTTTGTGTCAGAACTATCTCCTTGTCATGCAGTTAGAACAGTTTGTGTCAGATCTATCTCCATCTTTATCATACAGTTAGAATGGTTTGTGTCAGAACTATCTCCATGTTTGTCATGCAGTTAGAACAGTTTGTGTCAGAACTATCTCCATCTTTATCATACAGTTAGAATGGTTTGTGTCAGAACTATCTCCATCTTTGTCATACAGATAGAATGGTTTGTGTCAGAACTATCTCCATCTTTATCATACAGTTAGAATGGTTTGTGTCAGAACTATCTCCATCTTTGTCATGCAGTTAGAACAGTTTGTGTCAGAACTATCTCCTTGTCATGCAGTTAGAACAGTTTGTGTCAGAACTATCTCCATCTTTATCATACAGTTAGAATGGTTTGTGTCAGAACTATCTCCATGTTTGTCATGCAGTTAGAACAGTTTGTGTCAGAACTATCTCCATCTTTATCATACAGTTAGAATGGTTTGTGTCAGAACTATCTCCATCTTTATCATACAGTTAGAATGGTTTGTGTCAGAACTATCTCCATCTTTGTCATGCAGTTAGAACAGTTTGTGTCAGAACTATCTCCTTGTCATGCAGTTAGAACAGTTTTTGTCAGAACTGTCTCCTCGTCATGCAGTTGGAACAGTTTGTGTCAGAACTATCTCCATGTTTGTCATGCAGTTAGAACAGTTTGTGTCAGAACTATCTCCTTCTCATGCAGTTAGAACAGTTTTTGTCAGAACTGTCTCCTTGTCATGCAGTTAGAACAGTTTGTGTCAGAACTATCTCCATCTTTGTCATGCAGTTAGAACAGTTTGTGTCAGAACTATCTCCTTGTCATGCAGTTAGAACAGTTTGTGTCAGAACTATCTCCATCTTTATCATACAGTTAGAATGGTTTGTGTCAGAACTATCTCCATGTTTGTCATGCAGTTAGAACAGTTTGTGTCAGAACTATCTCCATCTTTATCATACAGTTAGAATGGTTTGTGTCAGAACTATCTCCATCTTTGTCATACAGATAGAACAGTTTGTGTCAGAACTATCTCCATCTTTATCATACAGTTAGAATGGTTTGTGTCAGAACTATCTCCATCTTTGTCATGCAGTTAGAACAGTTTGTGTCAGAACTATCTCCTTGTCATGCAGTTAGAACAGTTTTTGTCAGAACTGTCTCCTTGTCATGCAGTTAGAACAGTTTGTGTCAGAACTATCTCCATGTTTGTCATGCAGTTAGAACAGTTTTTGTCAGAACTATCTCCATATTTGTCATGCAGTTAGAACAGTTTGTATCAGAACTATCTCCATGTTTGTCATGCAGTTAGAACAGTTTGTATCAGAACTATCTCCTTGTCATGCAGTTAGAACAGTTTGTGTCAGAACTATCTCCATGTTTGTCATGCAGTTAGAACAGTTTGTGTCAGAACTGTCTCCATATTTGTCATGCAGTTAGAACAGTTTGTATCAGAACTATCTCCATGTTTGTCATGCAGTTAGAACAGTTTGTGTCAGAACTATCTCCATATTTGTCATGCAGTTAGAACAGTTTGTGTCAGAACTATCTCCATATTTGTCATGCAGTTAGAACAGTTTCTGTCAGAACTCTCTTCATCAGAATCGTTTATGTCGTTATGTTTCTTTCAGTAAGATTTCCGCCAGTGTGGTATCTCCCACATTAGTTTGTTGTCATAAGACTTCTGCCACAATAATTTCTACCAGAATGGTTTCTGTCATGAGACTTTGCGACAACAGTTTCTGGCGGAATGGTTTTTGTCATCAGGCATCTGTAATGGTTTCTGTGAGAGTGGTTTAAACTGCAAAAATGGTTTCCATCGTGGGATTTATGTTTATGCCAGCAAGATTTCTGCCAGTATTTCTGTTTTTCTCTGTGATTTCTGTCATGACATTTCTATTGGATTATTTGTCTAGAGTTTTACCATGATGTCACAAGGCTTCTGAAGATCCGAATTCTGAAATGAAGAAGTGAATGAACATTTGTTTACAGAGTTAGAAACAAATGTTACTTTTAAAATATACATTTTGCCAACTTGAATTTTTTCCAAGGATTATATTTAGATTGAAATTAACATGAATTAAAATCCACAAAACACTTTTTCTTCAGCACTGATCTAGCCCCGTAATCATTAGATAGTCTGTGCCTATCTCTGTATGAGCAATAACAGTAATTATGTAATCATAAATTTAGACTCATGACGTGTTATGTATGTCAGCAATATCATTCTCTAAAATTAAACCATTTTAGACATGAATCAGGTTCTTAAATAAATAGTATGCTTCTAACCCTTTAAAACAATGTTTCCATGTCTCGCAGTGTAATAAAAGATCTCCCAAATTTGATTATTAAAGCAACAAAACGTCAATTCATTTTAAGACAGGTGGATGGGTCTCTGCATAAAGCTATGCTTGGAAATGCAGAGTTGCATCAACACAAGTGTTAGTCAACCTAACAATCAATAAGGAATGTTCCGGTTATCATCAAATGGACAGATACACTGAGGAGCTATGGCGGATACCTTCACCTTCACCTATCCCGTAGTCTGGTGGACCGTTGGGGCGCCACAGATGACTTGGCAACCAGCTCCCTCCATTCCTCTCACCTCTCAGCCTTCCTCGTGGCGGCGCCCAGCGTCATGCCAGTCCATTCCGGGATGTTGTCCTCCCATCTCTTCTTCTGTCTGTCTCTTCTTCTCCCTCCTTGCACTGGGCCCTGCAGGATTGTCTTGGCAAGTCCTGTAGATCTTGTTTCATGCCCGTACCATTTCAGTTTGCGTCTCTTTACTGTGGTCAAGAGGTCTTCGTGGGGCCCAATGGCTTGCCGAGTTCTATTTCACACCTGGAGGTGTAGTCTCTGTAGGTGATGCCGAGGAGCTTTCTGAGGCATCTCATCTCCATGGCCTGTATCCTTCTCTCTGTGTCTGCTGTTAGTGTGCTAGACTCGCAGGCATATAGGAATATGGACATGCCGGATAAGTGATGTAATAATAGTACATCTTTAAATTATAGTGGAATTGCATAGTAGTTTCAACTGATCTAATACTAAAATTGTATTAAGTTCACAGTAGCTTAGCACGTGCAAAAATTGCAGGTTTTTTATTTTGTAATAATAAAAAAAGCCTAACTCGATTTTGTCCAGTTTCCTAGCAGCTCTGGACAATGGATTGAGCTGGACTAATGATGACACTCTAGCATCCAGCTGTAGACTGTCGTCACTGACCTAGAAAATTAGAAATGCTAGACCGTATGCCTTGAGGCACGGCAACATCGTGCTTAGAATGTCACGTTCATAATTGAGAGAATCTGGGTTGCTTTCTTTTGCTCCAATTTCAATCCTTGGGCTATTTTGCTTCTCTACATTGCCTTAGTTCACTCACCTAGAAATGTTTGTCGATTGTTCAATATATGTTTCCATTCATTAAATCTGCTCAGCTCATGATTGATGTTTGTAAACTTACACATATGTTGTACTAGCCAAGTTACCCAGAGGAGTGACGTTTGAAGAAAAGAGACATTCATCTGCACTAATTCATTTGAAAATTGTGTGATATTGTTCCAGAAATATGTGCACCGGTATTTATATGATGAAACAAAATGCTAACATGCAGCAGGAAAAACATGGTGCCTGTGTTAAGTGGTGAAACTATTCAAAAACCAAATTGTTTTTAAAACATGCTGTATTTTTACAACATTCAGACACATATTCGTGAAAATGTTCATTAAGTTGGAGGTATATTATTCAAGCAATATTTATGATTTCACAACTAGTAATTTTTACTCACATCGACATTTCAGTCACCATCGGCGGCCTTCATCAGGTTCCTGATGAAGGCCGCCGATGGTGACTGAAATGTCGATGTGAGTAGAAATTACTAGTTGTGAAATCATAAATATTGCTTGAATAATCCAGAGACATTTGTAGATGGCATAATTATCTTCATGATGTTGTGAAGAAACATACAATTCCGCAGATAGAACTCCATGAAATATTTTGAAATATGTTGCTCCCCGTATATTCTCCAACACTTCAGATGAATTTTTAAAAAGTCTCAATCCACAAAACGTAACTGGGGGGCCACTACGGGGGCTCACATGCAAAACTTCAGCCTAAAGCCTCCATAACCTGCAGATATTTTGGGTATCAAACAAACAAACAAACCGAGAATCGCTTCCATAAATGGCCATTATGCAGGGTCCAAAATTGTGCTAGCATATGCAGAATATAATGTTAACATGTAACAATACTCAAGTGTGACACACAGTTCTAAGGCTTAATGGGATACTCCAGTCAATGAGAGGTTCACAGTCATACTGTGTCTTGCCCCTCAAATTTGCATTCATCCAATACATGTTGAGTCCCTGCCTGGTGTGGTTAGTTTATGTTAGCACAGGGGTCAGACCAGCCAACATACACAAGTAGTCACTCAGTGGCGTGAGGTTTGAACTCAATGAAGATTTGATTCCTGTATTGCCATGCCAACCTTGAGCATGTTCATTCACTCTACATTGCTTCAGTTCACTCAGCTGCATGAACCTAGACAGTGGTGGATTTCTGTGTACGAATAGTCTCTGTGCATTAATTGCAGCATGGCCGGATGCTTCCTTGAGAAGTTGAGATGATTTTGCTTTGAGTTACATAATAACATACGTTTTTGTTTATTAATTATACAATCCCAAGGAATAATAACTGCAGTTGCAGGTACAAAATATTACAAAATTTCAAGAAATATATAAAACTGCAGTAATTACGAGGTGCAAATAATGGACAGAGCAAAGCCAAAATGTCTGTGGTGTAAGTATGCCTTGGAGTATTAAATGACAGAAATGAGATCACCTCTGCTCTCAGGCAGAGTGTCCTGCCTTTTCAACTGTCAGGCCAGTAATCAGAAGAGTAATTGTGTCTTAATTAGCCCCCAGGCCTCTTGTGTGGGCCCACAGGTCCAGCCCACACACCTGCATGGGTGATTGAATGACTTTGTTGATTGACTTCCTGAGTTAGCTGGCTAATAGCTAATAATGCAGTCATTTGTGAAACTGTTAACATTACTGCCATGGGATATATGTAGCAAAAATGTATTTTCTGCAATATATATTTTGCCTGACGGCCAGCCCACCTACCCGCCCACCAACCTGCCCACCCACCCACCAACCTGCCCACCCGCCCACCAACCTGCCCACCAACCTGCCCACCCACCCACCAACCTGCCCACCCGCCCACCAACCTGCCCACCAACCTGCCCACCCACCCACCAACCTGCCCACCCGCCCACCAACCCGCCCGCCTGCTTGTGCCACAATTCAGAGGCAGTTATACACAATCTTTTGCCACATTTTTAATGATATCAGAAACAGTTTTGATGTTGAGTCGTTACACTGCTTTTTTCTACAAAATTATGATTTTATTTATTCTTACGGATCCATGTAAATATTTTATAATATCAACCAGTACATTACAGTTCTTATGAAATTCGACCAAACGAAATGACTGGGTGCATTAAATATATTTTATCGCATATGGCTTAGGATGTTTTCTTTGCAACTTTGTCTCGCAGTTTTATATCTGGGTCCCTCACTCAAACACAGGCCATCTAGTAGATTATTCCAAACACATTTCATAATTACACAACTAGCAGTGTTCTACTTACTTCTACGTTTCGACCATCATCAGCAACCTTCTTCAGGAACTGAATGTTCAGTGGTCACTGACACAACTGTGTGATAGACTGGGAGGGAGCGAAAGTGGTGGATAAAGAGACGAACAGGTGTGCGCGTTGGATAAAAGAAGCCATCTGGATTAGGAAGATGGAAGCAACTATGAACAGAGACGAGGGGGCTACAGAATAAGTCACATGTGGGACAGTCTGCTCGTCACGCCATCTAGCGAGCAGTGACCACTGCACATTCAGTTCCTGAAGAAGGCCGTCGATGGTGGTCGAAACGTAAGGAGAACATTGCTAGTTGTGTAATTATGAAATTTGTTTGGAATAATATAAGTTGTGGAATAACATAGTTGTGTAATTATGAAATTTGTTTGGAATAATATACTGTCAACTTGATGAACGTTTTCACGGACATCTAGTAGATGTTTTTGACAGACAAGTCACAGCTGTGGTCTACGGTCTGCAGACATAATGCTCCTCATGTGTTATTGCTATACGACAACACCTCCGTCACGTTTTTATGTGTCAATGACATTACATACGACGATTTATCGGTTGACGGCATCACACATAAAACCGATGACACAACTGATGAACCAGCTGACCCACTAAACCGCATCGCTTACCATCCCGGGGGCTTTCAATCTCTTCGCTGATGACTCGTGATTATAGCAACCTTTGAGTTGATTCATGTATGTCGCTTTCATTAGAGTGTGACTGACAATTTTCAGGGGAAATGTCAGGAGGTTTAATGCTGAATGTATCAGGCGTCCACAGACACACGCAGACGGAGAATAATGTCGTGGCACGTCGTACGCGCAGATGTGAGATTAAAGCTAGCAGCGCGTTTAATCATGCGAATAGTTATTATCATTGAAGCCGACACGATTTGTTGTTTAGCTGTACAAAGTAATCGCCTGATATTTTGTAGAAGTAATCTGGGATGATGGCCAAGCATGATGTAATGACTGAGTGAGCGAGCGAACGATTGAGAGAGAGAGAGAGAGATAGAGAGAGAGAGAGTGAGTGAGAGAGAGAGCAAGAGAGAGCAAGAGAGAGCAAGAGAGAGAGAGAGTGAGAGAGAGAGAGTGAGTGAGTGAGTGAGTGAGTGAGTGAGTGAGTGAGTGAGTGAGTGAGTGAGTGAGAGCGAGTGAGTGAGAGCGAGAGAGGAGAGAGCGAGAGAGCGAGAGAGCGAGAGAGCGAGAGAGCGAGAGAGCGAGAGAGCGAGCGAGAGAGCGAGAGAGAGAGCGAGAGAGAGTGAGTGGCGCCCTGGTAAAAGATGTTAAGTTATGGTCAGTGTTGACTCACTCATATATATAGCGGATATTTGTGTACAAATAGTCTTTGTGCATCGAATGCAGCATGGCTAAATGCTTCCCTGAGGGAAATCAAAATAGTGTTTGTTCAAACAGACATGCTAGGGACTAAAGTGCTAAAATTCATAAAGTATGAGAATTGCACTGTATAAGAGTTTATGGATTATCATTGGGTCATTCACATACATCCTGGGGTCTGTATGTATGTTGATCTTTGAGTAATCATCAGTTAAAAAAACAAGTCATGCCATTATCATTAATGTCCACGGGGTGGCTAATGATGATGTGATATTATGTAGCTTAATGGGACTTTCACACTCATTCACATTATTCATTGTATGTTTGTATGTATGTATGTATGTATGTAAAAAGGCAAGTTCTTATATAGCACAGTATCCAGTTCTCAGGACTGCTCAAAGCGCTTTACGCTTTACTTCCCTGACAGACCTGTTCACTCAGACACCATCTCGGCTTCTCTGGGAAGCACCAAAACCATATGCTACAATTAATGCGCGAAGGCTGCTCGTACACATATCCGCCACTGTCTGTAGCCAGATACTCATTTATACAGCTGAGTGAACTGGAGCAATGTAGAGTGAAAAAACTTCCCCTTGGTTTTAACACTGCAGCACTGGATTCAAACCCTGATTCTCGTAGTCAAGAGCCCGACGCTCTACCCCTGAGCCACTGTGCTCTATGTATTGTAATGGTCTAGGTCCGTTATAGCTACTTCCCGTTATAGCTACTTCCCGTTATAGCTACATATTTTTCCCGTTATAGCTACTCGTTAAGTTTGACAGGCAAATTAGTCCCGTTATAGCTACTTATTTAATTACACAATTCAGGAGGGGACAGCAAGAGGGAGCATTAACTGTTTCAGATTACTGTAAGATTTCTACATGAAATGTATTACTGAAGGACACATTTTAAAAGTCATAAGAATGATATATAGATGTAACTGTCAGTTATTTGAAATTTGAAAATATACCATAAAACACTTGTGCAAAATGTTGTTTTCAAAAGACAACTACATTGTACTGAGTACAGAACTGCATTTATCAAAAAGTAATGAATGTCATAAATTATTCTTGTTATATGGTGGCATCATGTTTAGCAACCATGACCTGGAAGATGTTGAAATGGTGTTTCCCCACTACTTTTGCAAACTTGGAATTCCATCCCTCAATATGGTTGTTTGTTCATTTGTCAGATTCTGTGTAGACATTCCACATGTCCATGGTGATTTTTGAATCATCACAAAGCCATGTCTCCACAAAGTACTTGTTAAAAATTATCACTGGACTTTGTGGAAATTCCTCAGTGGGACACACTTACATAAAAGCAGTCCACCCCTCATGGACATCAGCTGGATGGAGATGAAATAGTTAATGCTCCCTTATCTTGTTACATTGTAAAATGGAGAAATATAAAAATAGCTATAACGGGACTAGTTTGCCTGTCAAACTTAATGAGTAGCTATAACGGGAATAAAAAGTAGCTATAACGGGAAGTAGCTATAACCGGAAGTAACTATAACGGGAAGACACCATTGTGGTCACAGGTCAGATCAGTTGATTTTGATTCAGATTTCAATTGAAAGTAACCCGTGTGGCAACGTTCTGAATTGGTCAGTTTTCTTCACCACACCAGATGTCTTAGTAGCAGTTGACCGTCTCTGTCCAGAGACCACGAAGTGTGTGTGTGAATTCAATATCAAACAACACAATAGCTTAGTTATCGATTAGTGACAATGAGGAAATTACCTGGCTGAGGCTGATCCGTTATTTCCACTGTACGACGCCCGAAATGAAGGGACTCGATTAGTAGCTACGTCCACTTAGAGTTGGGAGTGTCCACACTTTGGTCACTCGCTGACCTGTTGGTCAGCTTCAGCTGTCCGTGCAGATGTTTGACCATCAGCTGAACATTACTATATCAAAGGAGCAATTTCATATTGGAATTTACCCACAATAACAATGATAGGTTAAAGTGGAATTGATTGAGTCTAGAAATGATTATACATGAGCCAATGAATTAATCTTATTCAAGTGATATTAGATGAATAATAGTTAATTATGATCAGATATGATTAAATATGACTTGGCACATGCATTTTTCTAAACTTTTAAGAGGAGTTTTTTTGTAGATTTCTAAGGTGAATTTTGAATTGATTTTTCCGAGATGGAATTGGGATTTCTTTGTTTAGAACTGACAAAATGGTATTTGCCCTCTTTTCTTTCTCTTTCTCTTTCTCTCAGATACTGGATGGGGCCCTTTGCAGGGCATTTAAAGTCCAACGAGAATTTGTGAGTCCACTGCAGGTTACAAATTTACCCCCTGTGTGGGATATTTTACTTCCCCTAGCATAGACACTACAGATAGAAGGGACCACCGGCTTTTAGTGTCTCTTCCGAAAGACACAGGCAAATGTTGGGTGAACGAAATTGCCTGATTGAACCACCATCCCCTCGATTGACGTCTCTGCCCCCCCCCCCCCCCAGTGTCATGGCCAAGTGCCTACAGCCAAGACACCTGACACAGGTGGTTTCTATGTCCACTGAGCCAAGGATGCATCTCCAGCAGCAAGGGTCATTTATTCCTCACCAATGCATCTTTGTCTTTGGCTAAATGTCATCTGGAGAAGTCACTGGTGACAAGTGCTGTACCTTGTGGTGTAGTAACATTGACAATGGTAATGCATGGTACTAATGATCATGTTATGATGCTTGGCAAGATGTACAACTCTGAGCTCAAGAACACTTGATTGTATTGCTGTGGTGTCAGTTTTGTCTGTGCTGTCAACCTCACAACACTGGCCCCACAGCTGTGGCAGCTGTGTCTGTGCTGTCAACCTCACAACACTGACCCACAGTTGTGGCACCTGTGTCTGTGCTATCAACCTCACAACACTGGTCCCACAGCTGTGACAGCTGTGTCTGTGCTGTCAACCTCACAACACTGGCCCACAGCTGTGGCACCTGTGTCTGTGCTGTCAACCTCACAACTGTAAAGTCACAACACTGGCCCACAGCTGTGGCAGCTGTGTCTGTGCTGTCAACCTTACAACACTGGTCCCACAGCTGTGGCAGCTGTGTCTGTGCTGTCAACCTTACAACACTGGCCCCACAGCTGTAGCAGCTGTGTCTGTGTTGTCAACCTCACAACACTGGCCCCACAGCTGTGGCAGCTGTGTCTGTGCTGTCAGCCTCACAACACTGCTTCCACAGCTGTAGCAGCTGTGTCTGTGTTGTCAACCTTACAACACTGGCCCACAGCTGTGGCAGCTATGTCTGTGTTGTCAACCTTACAACACTGGCCCCACAGCTGTGACAGCTGTGTCTGTGCTGTCAACCTCACAACACTGACCCACAGCTGTGGCACCTGTGTCTGTGCTATCAACCTCACAACACTGGTCCCACAGCTGTGACAGCTGTGTCTGTGCTGTCAACCTCACAACACTGGCCCCACAGCTGTGACAGCTGTGTCTGTGCTGTCACCCTCACAACACTGGCCCACAGCTGTTGCAGCTTTGTCTGTGCTGTCAACCTTACAACACTGGTCCCACAGCTGTGGCAGCTGTGTCTGTGCTGTCAACCTTACAACACTGGTCCCACAGCTGTGGCAGCTGTGTCTGTGCTGTCAACCTCACAACACTGCTTCCACAGCTGTAGCAGCTGTGTCTGTGCTGTCAACCTCACAACACTGCTTCCACAGCTGTAGCAGCTGTGTCTGTGTGGTCAACCTCACAACACTGGCCCCATTGCTGTGGCAGCATTATTTTGTCAATTCACATGATTGTTTATGTTGTATGTGATTATACAATTCCAAATAAAGCTAATTTAAGCTTACTTAATTACACAAAAAAACATTTATGAATGTTAGACAGGAAATGTGGGATTTAGAGATGCTGGCAAAGGTAGTACATGTCACCAGTATCCAGTCAGTCATTTCTATATTGTGGTATGAAGGTCAGTCAAGACACACATTGGTGTTTTGTCTGACAGAAATACTCAAAATTATCTTACGTCAGATTACGACAGCTTTGTATGTTTACTGTCATTAAAGTTCATAACAATGGCATGCTTCTAAATGACTTATTCATGGATCAAGTTGTGTCGTGTTGAAGTCAAGTAATTGAATTTGTTATGCAATGTTAAAGGCGACAATTGAACCTTTACGGACATTTTCTCACAAATAATTTTTTGAAATGTTTGCATTTGGACAAAAGGATAATTTGGGGAAAGTAATTAGTGACCTAATTATCATGTCAGCTGTTGCCCAGCAAAAGGTCTGGTTGGTTGCTAAATAATGTGTATTTTGTCAAAATTCTGACGCCTAAAAGTGTGTGTTTGTGACAAAAGCATAAGGCAACATTTTGTAAGTTACATCTGTGTGCAATGATGATTGATTTACGGGCTATAGTGCAGCATTCACAATTTAATGATTTTAATCAGCACAGCAAAGCTTCAGGCACAGGTCACTCACATAGTTTAGATTGTGATGTAGACAAACCATGTTTGTTAGAATCCTATTCTGCGATGTTCCATTCACCATATTCTACTGTGCACAGTTTTGATTAAATTAAACCAGTTCTTTACTGCATATTTATTTTTTAAATCAATAAATGCTCTGATCTTTGCATAATAAAATGTTAAAATTTAATTAACAAGAGTTATTATTAGGGGTATGTGTTAAATAAAAGATGTCGGTGTTTCAAAATTGTTCAGTATTTGCTCAAAATGTTTGACTTTTGTGTCATCAAGGAAAAGGTTTAATATTTGTACCCAGTACCCACTAAGACAAGAACAAGATGTTTATTATTTGTTCTGTGCTCCCGGCAAACAATGGACTATTTGCATAAATTAAAATAAATGTTACCCTATGTACCTACTCTGTTTGGCCCTAACTAGCAAAAAAAATATGTGTGTAAAAATAGTGACATGTCATTTTGGTATAATTTAGAGTGAATTAAGCAGGTTGACGCTAGACTAAAACCAAACAGTTTCTTAACTAGTAGAACAGCTAATATGTAACATTTGTAAGTTTATTTGTCTGTGATAGCCATAGCAGCTGAAAAGTACTATAACAATATTTCAAATGATAAAACAATTCATTAAAGTATATTAGTAAAACCTATACATGAAAGTATAACTTTATATCACCATATATGAAATTATAACTATGTAGTATGTATAACTATATTTAAAATTATAACTAATTACAATGTCTGGGAAAATTATAAAATAATAAAATAAGGTAGGATAATAAACTGTAATTGTATATAAAAATTTATGATTAATTAAAATGAAGTACAAAGAATGGAGACTGCATTCAACATACCATACAAGAGAGTCAAGTACAGCACAGTTTATGTAGTAGAATTAGACAGACAGGGACAGAACTGTTGCCATTTCCTCTGTATCAAAACGTATTGTGTAACAGAATCCTCTCTGCGTGTTTGTGAGAATAGAGTCATCACCCAGCACAGGAAATGGTGTAGACATTGATTTTCAAAAGAAAAAAACTGGGCGTTTTAACAATCAGTATTTGTGTTGTAGAAATTGACACATTGATGAAGCAAAATTGTAAAACATTTCACACGCAGCTGGTATTGACTGCAGCTGTCACAACGCTTTCAGTGACTTACCTGCCTCATGCCCTTTCATTTTGGCAACATTTAGAGCAAGGCCAGTTATTTTTTACTTTTATTGATCGAATGCATATTGGCATATTTAGCAGTAGAATGTTTCAGCAGAGAAATTATGCATATCTGGAACTTGAAGAAAATATTCCTGACCATTTGCATTCTGTTCACATCATATGTTTTAGGTGGTATTAACATTTTCAAATATTGTCTTTTTTTAATTCCTGTGTTTTTGTGAAACATAGACTCTAAGAGCCACTTACAAACTACAGTCAAACCAGAGTGATACAACTACACACCTCACAAATAGTATCACTGAAGAATATACCCACTTAGTGTCCATAGGAAATTAGTTCCACTAATACCGTCACCTGGCTAATCGGGTCACCTCTGTAATCAGGCCACCTTTGACTAGGTAATTAAGAAACTTGACTGAGCACTAACATGGCGCCAAGGAAATGGTGATATCTGAAATAATTGTGTCGGACATTGGTGCAGTGTATTAGGCGTGGGAAACACTTGGTTGCATTGTAGCAACGCTCACTTTCCCGTTCAGGTGTGACCCTCTCAACTGTGTCCATTAATCTGTGACAGGTGTGTTTCTGTAGAATTGCTACAGAGGTAAACACACAAAACCAGCTAGCAGATTGAGTGCTAGCTTTGTTGGTAAATGACACATGTTTTGAAAAATGTAGTGGCCGAAATGATTTGTCAAACAATTTTCATAGCACGTGTTGTGCAGAAGAACTGCTATTTTGGTAGGTAGATATTGATGGGCATCGAATGTGCATGTATTTTTTAAGAGAGCTGGAAATGTGTGATTTAGACAAAATTTGATCACAGTGGATTTTCACACTTTTCGGTGGTATATGTTTGATCACTAGTCAACAGTAGTACAGTGCATGTGTCCAATTTTAGTGGGGTTTGACTATGCTCAGGTTTTATGCTTTTGCAACTGTGACAGTCTTCCACAATTTGAACCATCACACACTCATTTCAACCTCGCAACTGGCTGAAAGCTAAAAAAAATTCAACCAAACTGTGTATATTGTATCTTTATTATCATGTTGTTATTGCCATACCAAAAAAACATGAAAACAAGTGTTGGGAATATTTTTGTGATGTAATGGTTGAAGTGTCTCCCCCAAGAATACCATAAGATATGCCTGAGGATGTTCTTTGCTTTTTTCAGTCGAGTGTCTCTATGTATTTCAGTCGAATGCCTCTATGTGTTTCAGTTGAATGTCTCTGTGTGTTTCAGTCGAATGTCTCTGTGTTTTAGTCGAATGTCTCTATGTGTTTCAGTCGAATGTCTCTATGTGTTTCAGTTGAATGTCTCTATGTGTTTCAGTTGAATGTCTCTATGTGTTTCAGTTGAATGTCTCTATGTGTTTCAGTTGAATGTCTCTATGTGTTTCAGTTGAATGTCTCTGTGTGTTTCAGTCGAATGTCTCTATGTGTTTCAGTTGAATGTCTCTATGTGTTTCAGTTGAATGTCTCTATGTGTTTCAGTTGAATGTCTCTGTGTGTTTCAGTTGAATGTCTCTGTGTTTCAGTCGAATGTCTCTATGTGTTTCAGTCGAATGTCTCTGGGTGTTTCAGTCGAATGTCTGTGTGTTTCAGTCAAATGTCTCTGTGTGTGTCAGTCGAAGGTCTCTGTGTTTCAGTCGAATGTCTGTGTGTTTCAGTCGAATGTCTCTGTTTGTTTCAGTCAAATTTCTGTGTGTTTCAGTCGAATGTCTCTGTGTGTTTCAGTCGAATATCTATGTGTGTTTCAGTCGAATGTCTCTGTGTGTTTCAGTCGAATGTCTCTGTGTGTTTCAGTCGAATATCTATGTGTGTTTCAGTCGAATGTCTCTGTGTGTTTCAGTCGAATGTCTCTGTGTTTCAGTCGAATGTCTCTGTGTTTCAGTCAAGATGAGGCTCAGCGGATAGACCAGGAGTTGTTCACGGAGTACGCCTTCAGCGTCGACCAACTCATGGAGCTGGCCGGACTCAGCTGTGCCGTTGCCGTGGCAAGGGTAGGTCACGGGGTCATGGGGTCAGGAAGTTGAGTGAGGAGGTCACCATGATGACTCAGGTCACCTCATGTGGATTTAGTTGTCTTCCCGTTACATAATATGAGTTTTTAATGTGATCAATAGCACATTATAATGAATCTTTAAGAGATACGTGTTTAGAGTCAATGAATTTTCATTATCGATTTCAATTTAATTTAGAGATAACTATTATATTCAGCTAATTTTTTTACTCATAAACTTAATGTTATTTTTCAGTCTCATTAAAATGCCACAATGTGATATACGTAAGATACATGTAAGGTTCCAGATTTTTTTTTTAAAGTTCTTCAAACAGTCAGTCATAGAAACAGGATGATTTTCCGTTCTACATAAACTGTACTGTAGTACAACTACAGATTTATTGTTTTGGCATAACATTTTATACTCCACCATTTTAAGCAAAACACTATTTTATTTTTTATAAACTTTAGGAACCATGCATATGTCAACCTAATTATTTTCTGAACTTAATTTAGTTTTTGAAGGATCTGAGGGTAAAAATATATTTACATTCATCAAATGTTACACCGAACTGATAAAAACTCAATTTATTTGAATTTATCTAATATATAATTATTGTTGTAAACATGAATACTTGCAGCTGGGTTCTACCCAGCAGGTTGTGTTTCATACATAAGACAGCTGTCCATTATGCCTTTGCACTGGGGATGAGATCAACTTTGACATGTAAAGTATCTTTTGGCAGAAATTAATTTACCTACACACATCCTACTATACATGCCGCTTAATTGGCTTTTATCCAATGATGCATTCTCTTAGATGTCTGACAAATTGTTTCAGTCATGAATGTAAATAATTGAATAATGTCAACCAGAGCTACTTAAGAAGAAAGTAATTTCTTCCAAACAAATTTAATTTTAAAATGTCCAATCAGAATGCAGTGTGGCATGCATGACCTGACCAATAAAATTTGATCAAAGATTATACTGTAGTTTGTCTACTACCCTCTAGAGGTCAGCACATGTGACCTTTCTGTTATGTTTCAGATTAACGTGCAGTGTAGTAAATAGTGTTGTAACAAGATTGGATGAAATGTGTTTGATCTGAGCTGAGTGCAATTTATTGAGCCTAGAAGGTTTAGGTGTAGAATGCATTGGCAGTGAAATGACGTGTAACATGAGTTTAATTGACGAACAGATCTCTAACAATTTGTCTCCTATTTCATAAGGGTGCAAAAGTGCATGACTATTTTTTCCATATTAAACGGCATCATATATGCCAACTACTTAATGGTTAATAGCTGTGTGAATTTGACTAAACTTGTTCAACATTTCTGTGACATGACTTGTTGGTGTGGGACTGACTTGTTGGTGTGAGACTGAGTTGTTGGTGTGAGACTGAGTTGTTGGTGTGGGACTGACCTGTTGGTGTGGGACTGACTTGTTGGTGTGGGACTGACTTGTTGGTGTGAGACTGAGTTGTTGGTGTGAGACTGAGTTGTTGGTGTGGGACTGACCTGTTGGTGTGGGACTGACTTGTTGGTGTGGGACTGACTTGTTGGTGTGGGACTGACTTGTTGGTGTGGGACTGAGTTGTTGGTGTGAGACTGACTTGTTGGTGTGGGACTGAGTTGTTGGTGTGAGACTGACTTGTTGGTGTGGGACTGACTTGTTGGTGTGGGACTGACTTGTTGGTGTGAGACTGACGGCTGTCATTGTGAAGATGATTCAGATTTTATGAATGCCCAGTTTACATAAAATGAGACAAAATATTAGCATGGTCATCAGTGTGCGATCCGTCCGTGTACATGTATGTGGTCTGCTGCATGTCTCCACTTAACATCCAGCTGCAATTGATGGTGATGACTTTGTAAATGCATTAAGTGCCTCGTGTGACAGAGGTGATGGGCAGATGATGTGCTGGTTATTGACTGGACAGCATCAGTGGTCTAGATGGAATGGTCTGCCTGGGTACTTGACCAGTAATAAGGCTATGAAAGCGATGTCTAATGTCGAAATCACTGCTGATGTGCTGCAGTGTGCGGCCATGTGGAACAGTGTGCGGCCGTGTGTGACTAAGCCAAGTGTCCAGGCGCAGTATCGTAGATATTGTTGTCAAAAATATTACCCATGTTCAAAATCCTCCAGGATCCCTTTCATGTTCATTTTTATTCATGTGTCTGGCAAATCTAGGTCATGTCCAGTATGTTGTGTGGACACAGGCCCAACTCTCTGGCCCCTGCACAGTTTACAGGACAACCAAGCTCTATGTGCATGTACGAGGAATTGATTTCTGCTTTAATCGGGTTTTTGGCCTTTGAAAGGACCACTTGGATGGCTGCACAAGCGATTTCACATTGTTACCAGACAGAATCCAGTGAAAGAGACAACTAAATGCAATATATGTCACTTAAAGAACATCAACACACTTCATAGACTCTTTTGTATACAAGTTTCCCGCCATCTCTCTTCTGTTACAAGTCTTACTGTCCTTCCTTTCCATGTAGCATAAATATACGAGTCAGTCAGCACAATGTACTTTCTTCACCTAGTACTCTGAGTGTCATACATTTCTCACTCGTAGTTTGCTAGATAAATTAAATTGTAGTGTTTTGTCCTGGGCCGGACCACCATTCCATCTATATTTAACAAGATTGCCACCCAGGAAATTAACTCTAGAAGGGAACCTTTTGGCTTAAATCGAGGGTTCAGCTCTTTTTAGTCCTTTGGTTCTGAAGGTCCAACAGACTTACAGCATCACTCTACATGATCCATCCACTGTCTGCCATTAGCTCTCAGATCTTAAATACCAGTGAAGATTTTTTTTATTATGCATAGACATTTCTTAGAGCAGTGTCATAAAAGAAATTTATATTTGATTGACTCATTTTAAAGTCTCCTAGGGCCTAAAATAGTACATTTTCAAATTATTGTCAAAACTGTTCTGTAGCTTTTCCTTTAGTGTTGCATGTACACATCTTAAGGTATTTCCATTGTACATAGAAATGTGTAATTGACTAGTCTTTTGTAAGGACATCTCAGGGTCTCCCCAAAAAGCAAAATGTTGCCTGTTTCTGTCTGGGCTTTTATCAGATCTCAGGTCATGAACTCCTGTGGTGATCAGTATATTGGGGCAACTGTGTGACTAATTATTCCTCTCCAGTAGCAGTGCTAAGGGCTGTATCAATAACCCAGCGGATCCCTGTTAAATTTAACACTTGCTGTGTCCCAAGAAAGTAAAATGTTACAATTATGCCTACAGACTGTTTTGTTGCTGCAGGTGTTTCCCAAGGAGACGCTGCCCAAGGACAACGGGGCAGTTCTAGTTTGTTGTGGTCCAGGCAACAATGGAGGAGATGGACTCGTGTGTGCCCGACATCTCAAGCTCTTTGTGAGTGTCTGTTGGTTGTAGGAAAACAAAGAACAGGAAAAAGTAACAGGACAAATTTAAAATGTAAAAGTTATCTTGGCTATTATTAATATTCTATATATTACATATCAAAGAATAATTTTGTGTTTATTTAATATTACATTACCATCTGTGTAGATTAATTGAAATAAATAAATCGTAGCATTTGAATTTAAATGAAATTTGAAGAAAAAAGTGATGAGAATGGATGAGTTTTAAAGATGTGAACCTGATGAAATACATAAATGCTGAGAAGTTTTATTATGTTGAAATTGTTTTCATATAATTATGTAATGTTATATATCATTTATAAAAAAGATGTTATTTAATTTCTTGGCAGAACGTGTCGCTATCTTTCCGTAATTTGCTCCCATTTACATTTTCTAGGTAAAAGTGTGTGTCCATAACTAGGTACTTTCTTCTTGTTCCGTCTGAGAGTCAGCGGGGTTAATCATCCTTGTGTAGTAACCCACCGCACTCTTAGTGTACCTGACAATTTGGATCAATACAGCTTTATTTCATTAGCTTTGGTTTGACATGAAGCACAGTGTTCCAGCTGATCTTCACTGATGTCTGATGCTGACATGTATAGCATTATGGTTTTGTTAATTATATCATTTATAGCACTCCAGATCCACCATTTTACTTATTATTAAATTGGACATATCTGTCTCTCTTGCTTTCATATAATGGAACAAATGTCATCGGGGCATCTCTATCTTTTTAAAATAACATTTCAAGAATATTTATAGAATATTTTTATTCAAACTGTTGTGAATATTCTCACAGCCTGGTTCATCTTATATTGCATTAGTATTATTTATTTATTTAACAACATAATAACTTTTAAAGTGGAATGTAGATTACTTTTTAGTTAGTACTGTGTAGTCACCGTTTTACAAAATTTCCATTTTACAAACGTTATTTATAAATGGCGTTGTATTATCATTGTCATGTATTCATTTTATGTTATGTAAACTATATATGTTTCGCAATGTTGTATTTTAAGCCCCTTTGAACAGACTTATATTCAGAAACATGACACTGTGTAAAATACAATTATTATTATTATTCGGCGTAAGTGGAGAATAATAATGTCATTAAGAGGAAAGGCGGATTTGGTCACCTTCTGACATTACAGGCTTAATACCATCTGACACCTTGGAACCATTTCACTAATATTGTTATTAGCTCATAAATTTCACTCGTTAGTAGTACTCTCGTATGTAGAAAAATTGTCAACACCTTGTCAGCACTTGCCGGTGTGTCACTGAAATAGTGTCCTCGCCGATACAGTGATGGTTTTTTTCTTCATTTTGAATAAGCTGGGTAGGTGGGTGGGTGGGTGGGTTTAACAAGGTTTAACAAGTTGCCGTCCAGAACCAAGCTCCAGACGGCATGTGAACAAGGAAGCCTATGGCTTATCGAGTGTTCACTTTAAAAAAAAAAAAAAAAAATTATATATACAATATTATAAAATGCATTCAAAGGCTGCTAATTAAAATGCGTTGTCTCTAAAAATACATAAGTAAAATAAAATGTATACGTTGTCTCTAAAAAATATACAAGTAAAATAAATAAATACATAAAATATCCTACAATAACACCATTTCTTATAATAATAAATTAATTAAAATAATTATATGAATAAATAATTTAATCAGTATTAAAATAATTTCTAAAACATTTAAGTGTTCAACCTAGGTATAGCCCGCCCTTGCCAGATAATTGTCAATTTTATTTTTAAACATATTTACACTGCTGGCATTTACACAATCATGACTTAAATTATTCCAATCAGTTATTGTTCTCTGGGAGAAGGAGAATTTTCTTTTATCTAATCTAGAGTACGGCTTGACTAACGCTGCCTTATGCCCCCTTGTCACACTATCTTCTTTTAGTTTGAAAAAAATGTTGCTATCAATATCTTCATATCCATTCAATATCTTAAAAACTTCTATTAGGTCTCCTCTTAATCTTCTAGTTTCTAATGTTGTCAATCTACATTCTAACAGGCGTCTTTCATAGCATAAATGTTTAAGTTCTGGAATTAGTTTAGTTGCCCTGGGGTGGTGGGTGGGTGGGGAGGTGGGTGGGTGGGTGGGTGGGTGGGTGGGTGGGTGGGTGGGTGGATGGATGGATGGATGGATGGATGGATGGATGGATGGATGGATGGATGGATGGATGGATGGATGGATGGATGGATGGATGGATGGATGGATGGATGGATGGATGGATGGATGGATGGATGGATGGATGGATGGATGGATGGATGGATGGATGGATGGATGGATGGATGGATGGATGGGATAAGTTGCAAAACCCAGATGGTGGGCCACTATTTCATCTCAAACACACAACATTTGTGGTTTTGGGGATAGCAAAGAAAGACTACTGGTATATCAACACTTGTTTCTTAAAATAGGCATAATCATATTGCATGTTCATGTGAACATCCACGCACTTCAATTAAATGCCTGGTTCAGTACCACAATACATTACTGTCTTCAAATAAGTTGCATGATGAATTTATTTATTTTTAAACTGCAAAGGTCACACAGTGAATATTACATATATATATATATATATATATATATATATATATATATATATATATATATATATATATATATATATATATATATAATGTTATTTATGACAAAACAGATTTTAAATGAGAGGAACTGAAACACGGGGTGATTAGACTCTGTTGAATTGAAGTAGCCCCCCCCCCCCAGGTTATTCGTGAGAAAATGATTATGTGAATAACAAGGGTCCGGTTGTGAGAGAAGACACAGACAGAGACAACTGCAGCTTTGATGCGATAGTAACTGAGTAAGAGAGCAACAGATGTGGTTGCCGGTGCAAGTACTCTGGTGTGATAATGACACACACCGCCTCTATGTGTCAGGGAGGCAACATACCAGTATGGCCACATGACAGGCAGCGGAGGGAAACAGAAATCAACCCCCCAGTTCTGTTCCTGACGAAAGCCACCAAGAAGAGAACTCAATCCCATTGTTTTTACTTCAAGAGGACAACTAAACTTTGTTGAAATGTAGTACCGTTACTAAGTAAGATAACGTGTTGAAATGTAGTAATAAGTAAAATAACGTGTCGAAATGTAGTACTAAGTAAGATAACGTGTCAAAATGTAGTATTAAGTAAGATAATGTGTTGAAATGTAGTACTAAGTAAGATAATGTGTTGCAATGTAGTACTAAGTAAGATAAAGTGTCAAAATGTAGTATTAAGGAAGATAACGTGTTGCAATGTAGTACTAAGTAAGATAACGTGTCAAAATGTAGTATTAAGGAAGATAATGTGTTGCAATGTAGTACTAAGTAAGATAACGTGTCAAAATGTAGTATTAAGGAAGATAATGTGTTGCAATGTAGTACTAAGTAAGATAACGTGTCAAAATGTAGTATTAAGGAAGATAATGTGTTGCAATGTAGTACTAAGTAAGATAACGTGTCAAAATGTAGTATTAAGTAAGATAATGTGTCGAAATGTACGGTAGTACTAAGTAAGATAACATGTCAAAATGTAGTACTAAGTAAGATAATGTGTTGCAATGTAGTACTAAATAAGATAACGTGTCAAAATGTAGTATTAAGTAAGATAATGTGTCGAAATGTACAGTAGTACTAAGTAAGATAACGTGTCAAAATGTAGTACTAAATAAGATAATGTGTTGCAATGTAGTACTAAGTAAGATAAATAAGAAATAAACGTGTACAAAATGTAGCGTTACTTTAAAAGTAGTCACTAAAACAATTAAAAATCAGTAGGCATTTTTATTAACAAATACATATATCCTTTAAAAATTGTTTAAAAACAATGATTTTAAGAAGATGATTAATGGTGTAGGTGCTAAGACTAGTAAAACCAAATACATTTATCCAAAGAAAGCACATGTAAAGATCCTCGTTGGTGAATTGTAAAACCACTTGCTTCAAAAGGTGTGTCTTCAAAAGTGTTTTAAACACTTGTACTGATGTTGCTGTCCTGAGCATATGAGGCAAATACAATAACTGTGATTACTGAAGCGAAAATCATTGATAAAAAGCCAAACAAAAGAACCCAGTGAGTAAAGGACGCCATCTGGATCAGAAAGACAGACACCAGTGAACAGAGACAATAGCAATTACGAGCCACCCCATGTGTACGATGACGTCCTTCATCAGTAGTATTGAAGAAGCTGGCGTGTAATGTCAGATGAAAGTCTCTACATGTCAAAAGAAACATCTTGTTTTTGGATTACAAATTTTTTAACTGTTGATTAACAATGACTGCTTTTGGTTTCAGGGCTACCACCCAACCATCTTCTACCCAAAACGCCCCAACAAGCCGTTGTTGAACAACCTGACGACGCAGTGTGAGAAGATGGACATCCCGTTCCTCTCGTATCTGCCCTCTGAGTCGAAACTCATCACTGACTCGTTCAACTTTGTCATCGACGCCCTCTTTGGGTTCAGCTTCAAGGGCCCGGCGCGGCCTGAGTTCGCAATCATCATCCAGCAACTGTGTAACTGCAGCCTCCCCATCGCCAGCATCGATGTCCCGTCTGGTGAGTGATGTCTCTCGTACTCACAGTTGGTGGGATTAGTTGCATAGAAACAAACAGACTGTGAGGAGATAAATAGACAGACAGTCAGACAGCAAGGTAGACACATACACATAGAGACACACAGCGAGATAGACAGACAGACAAACAGTGAGAGTGATAAATACACAGACAGACAGTCATACAGCAACGTAGACAAATACACATAGAGACACACAGCGAGATAGACAGACAGACAGACAGTGAGAGAGATAAATAGACAGACAGACAGACAGACAGCAAGGTAGACACATACACATAGAGACACACAGCGAGATAGACAGACAGACAGACAGTGAGAGAGATAAATAGACAGACAGACAGACAGACAGCAAGGTAGACACATACACATAGAGACACACAGCGAGATAGACAGACAGACAGACAGTGAGAGAGATAAATAGACAGACAGACAGACAGACAGCAAGGTAGACAAATACACATAGAGACACACAGCGAGATAGACAGACAGACAGACAGTGAGAGAGATAAATAGACAGACAGACAGACAGACAGATAGACAAATAGAGAGACAGACAGACAGACAGCGAGAGAGAGAGACAGACAGACAGCGAGAGAGAGAGACAGACAGACAGTGAGAGATAAATAGACAGACAGACAGACAGCAAGGTAGACACATACACATAGAGACACACAGCGAGATAGACAGACAGACAGACAGTGATAGAGATAAATAGACAGACAGACAGACAGATAGACAAATAGAGAGACAGACAGACAGCGAGAGAGAGAGAGACAGACAGACAGACAGCGAGAGAGAGAGACAGACAGACAGACAGTGAGAGATAAATAGACAGATAGACAAATAGACAGACAGACAGCGAGAGAGAGAGAGAGAGACAGACAGACAGTGAGAGAGACACACACAGACAGACAGTGAGAGAGATAAATAGACAGACAGACAGTGAGAGAGATAAATAGACAGACAGACAGACAGCGAGAGAGACAGACAGACAGACAGACAGGCAGTGAGAGATAAATAGACAGATAGACAAATAGACAGACAGCCAGACAGCGAGAGAGAGACAGACAGACAGACAGTGAGAGAGACACACACAGACAGACAGTGAGAGAGATAAATAGACAGACAGACAGACAGCGAGAGAGAGAGACAGACAGACAGTGAGAGATAAATAGACAGACAGACAGACAGATAGACAAACAGAGAGACAGACAGACAGAAGGTGAGACAGAGAGAGAAACAGAGGGAGGAGGCAGGAAGACAGACAGAGAGGGGAGAAGTGGGGGAGGAAGACAGAGGAAGACAAAGGAAGACTGAGGAGACAGACAGACAGACAGAGAAAGAGAGAGACAGATACAGACACAGACAAACTGACAGACAAATACAGAGTGGGATAGAAAGAGACACACAGAAAGAGAGAGAGAAAAGGGAGAGAGAGAGAGAGAGAGAGAGAGAGAGAGAGAGAGAGAGAGAGAGAGAGAGAGAAGGGCAGAGATATAAAGAGACAAAGTTGAGAAAGACACACAAACATAACACTTGAATTGTGTGTTGCATCACATAACTGGGTTAAAGAATAACCTCCAGTAGGCTTTAAAATATGAATCTTAAAACATTTTGTAACAGTTAGTTAAATAAAAAAATGTGCGTATGTTTCGAACATTGAAACATAATATGTTAGACAGGTCAGTTAAATAAATACATTAAAACAAATTAAATGTTATACGTTTTATTAGCATATCCGCACGTTTTGTTTATATTTCCTTCTTTTCCCTTCAATCTTTCCCTTTGTCACAAGATGCTCAAAATTGATGTCCTCTTTCTCACTGTCTGGCTTATAAATCTGTTTTGCTCTTTCCAGATTTCACACATGACCTCCTTATACAGGTTCATGTTCATGTTCTAGGAATTGTTTCTTTTCTCTCTGCGACATCTGAGAATTTATCACAACAACCACATTTACATCGCTGTGATTGTCTTTTCTGATGTACAAGTATTGATTAAGCCTCTTACTTTTCTGCCCTTCACCAAAGGTCATCCAACTGAATTCGCTGGTTGTCGGCTGATATCACCTGCATTGTGTGAGGCGTCAGTTTATTTCCAGCTAACAATATGCCCGGGTTATTGCAGTTGCCTGTGATGACATGTCGGTGTTATGTCGAGAAAAAAGTATCGGTCAAAAGAGTCAGATAACTGCGAGACATAGAGACAGGTGAGGGAGGCATGTGACTTAGCTGGATGCTAAAGTTAGCACGAGGTTTCATTAACTGGCCACCAGGGTCTATGTGTCTGGCCAGGAAGTAGGTGAGACATCTATTTTGAGCTGATGATCCAGGAGATACGGCCGTATTAATGTCATGTTACGTGTGATAAGCTATAGCAATACAAGGTTTTAGAGATGCTGGATTATGTAGATTTCTGTAAAGTAAGACTGATTTAAAATAATTATTAACAAATTGCAATACAAATATTCAGAGGTGTGTGTGCGTGCGCGTGCGCGTGCGTGCGTGCATGCGTGCGTGCATGCGTGCGTGTGTGTGTGTGTGTGTGTGTGTAAATATGTGTACTGTGTATGTGAGTGTGTGTGTATATGTGTCTATATGTGCGTGTGTGTGAGTGAGTGAGTGAGCGAGCGAGCGAGCGAGCGATCGTGCGTGCGTGCGTGCGTGCGTGCGTGTCAGATGAATGTAAAAAGTTGCAATATATAACACTTCTGTTCAATTGTTACATAAGTTGGTAGATTTACTCTTATTTTCCAAAATTCAAGTATCTCCAGGAGCGTTGGGGTCACTGCACATGTATGCACGCACCTGTGTGTGCATGCATGTTTATGGGACCTGCCATTCCAAAATGAAACTCTTGCTAACATTCATTACAAATCATGAGCCCAAATGCTACAGCAGTTTTTTTTATCATTATTCCATCATGAAATGATTTGGAATAAACTAACCTTTCATGTGTTACTACTGTAGATTACATAAATATGTGTTGCCCAAACACATTTATTCTGTTGTATTGCGGAGCCTATCAAGTTTTGTTTCAACCGCTGGCAGTGTTTTCAACTGCAGCAGATAGTGTGGGAAAAACAGAACCAGCACAAAAATTCACAGCTCACAGAATGACAACAACAGCTAAGAAAGTGAAACCAACAATTAACACAGTATAAACCACAGCTGACACAATGACAACAACAGCTAAGAATGTGAAACCTACAATTACACAGTATAAACCACAGCTGACAGAATGACAACAACAGCTAAGAAAGTGAAACCTACAATTAACACAATATAGACCACAGCTGACAGAATGACAACAGCAGCTAAGAAAGTGAAACCTACAATTAACACAGTATAAACCACAGGTGACAGAATGACAACAACAGCTAAGAAAGTGAAACCTACAATTAACACAGTATAAACCACAGCTGACAGAATGATAACAACAGCTAAGAAAGTGAAACCTACAATTAACACAGTATAGACTACAGCTGACAGAATGACAACAACCACTAAGCAAGTGAAACCTCCAATTACACAATATAGACCACAGCTGACAGAATGACAACAGCAGCTAAGAAAGTGAAACCTACAATTAACACAATATAAACCACAGCTGACAGAATGACAACAACAGCTAAGAAAGTGAAACCTACAATTAGCACAGTATAAACCACAGCTGACCGAATAACAACAGCAGCTAAGAAAGTGAAACTTACAATTAACACAGTATAAACCATAGCTGATAGAATGACAACAGCAGCTAAGAAAGTGAAACCTACAATTAACACAGTATAAACCACACCTGACAAATTGACAACAACAGCTAAGAAAATGAAACCTACAATTAACACAGTATAAACCACACCTGACAGATTGACAACAACAGCTAAGAAAATGAAACCTACAATTAATACAGAATAGACCACAGCTGAGAGGATAAAAACCACAAATGAAATTGTGAAAACACCAGCACAGAAATGACAGCCAACTGTACCTTTTTTACATTCAAATTGTTGTATCTCTATAAGTAGTGTGAATAGAAGTTTTTATTGTTTTTAATAATACGTGTATTGTCACTTGATTGAAGATTTTATTGCAGGCTATGGATATTGCATTCTATAAATATAACAACAATATTAATAATTATTTAAGAAACACAATTTCCTTTAAAGCACTCAAGGTGCTGTACTAGATCCTAGAAATAAAAAATAAAAAAATTAGCAAAGTTATGAGTGCAATAGTCAAGATATAAAATAAATATGTTATAATTATAAAATAATTGTATGTAGTTAACAACAAAAATGATCTTTTATTTAAACATCATAAATATATAAGATACTTTATGTATATGTAGAATAAATAATAAAATATAATATTCACATATATACAGTCGTAGGTAGATCAATAAAATATGCATTCAACAATAAAATGTCAAAGAAAGTATTCCACTTTGAAACCATATTCAAACATATATATTAAATATTACTATTACTACCGGGGTATAAGTAGCACTGAGGTATAATTTTACATCTTTGTGCTATGAGAAGCATAACATTTGTTGCTAGGTAGATCACATACACGCACGCACCCACACACACACCACCTACACACACCACACACACACACACACACACACACACCACACACCACACACCACACACCACACACCACACACCACACACCACACACCACACACCACACACACACTCATACACACACACATACCACATACCACACACCACACACCACACACCACACACCACACACACACACACACACACACACACACACACACACACACACACACGTATAAGTCATACATTAGTTAATTATACTTTACTCAGTGGGCAGTCTACATGATGTCACAAGTCATCTTCACCTGTCACTGCAATGAATGAGCAGGTTTCCCTTTCGCTATTCCTGACGTAGGCAGCTCCACGGGCAAACCTTCAATCGTTTTGTCCACACCTGAAACAGATCGTTAATAAGGAACTGTACCTGTCTTGAACAATACGACTAACTGAAGTCAGAGTCCGGTTCCAAAATCAGTCCAATTATAATGCATCCCGTGGTCATCAGCATAGAATGGACAGACGCGTTCTCTTCTACTGGCTTGGTCAGCAGGTGCAGTGGTCATCTCCACGCTGTGGTAGTGGACAATATTCCACCTGGTCTGCAGTTCTTCCTTCTAAATAGCTACAATCTTGCAAATTGCAAAATAATATTTCTGGCCGTCATGGTAAGGGTGTTATACAACAGCTCTAGTCACAGTTTCTATTCACTTGCCCAAAATGTATTTCGTCTTCTTTTCCACACTTCTGTGCTGTCTCGGGACTACATGTACATACAAGTGTTACCTCTGGTCTGTTGTACCTGACCTTGTCTCAAGCAAGATCAAGAATGTTTGTTCAAATACAGTACCAGATGCTTTCAGTGAAGGACAAATACAAGTCCTTTAAACCATAACCTTATTGAGTGCTATTCTAATTGCAAGTATCATATGTTCTGTCAAATTTATCAAACACAAAATACTTGTCATAGTAAAAATCCAAGTGCAAGTACATAGTGAACAAAATGCACTTACAGGAAGTACTGAAAGCATGTACATTGTACTTCATTGCTGACACAAATGTACTTGAGTACTAAAAAATGTGTATATTAGTGATCTCAAGTACTAGAGTACAAGTACCCTGGGTACTTAAGTACTTGATGTCAGCCATGCCGTCAAGGCACCAGTGTCCAGAGTCTGTTCCCGCGGTCCCATACATAATCTCCCTGTATTCATTAGATCGGTACTGACCATAATCTAATGCCACATCAGAGCATCCATGTCCCCAGTTGACCAGCGACCATGAGCACATAATCTCATTGCAGCCCTTTGACCATGGCCATCGTGGCTGACCACTCCGCTGCATTCACACTGACCGTCAAAATTCTGTTAGCAGCTTTTCAAAAGCTCGTCACATCTGTGGATGGGTATAGCAAGTGGAGACTGAGGACCCTCAGATTGTGGTTGTGGTTATTAAACAGCTGTGGCAAATGTTGCTCTGTTGAAGTTGTCTGTTGGTTGGAAGTGGAGACTGATGGTTCTCAGGTTGTGGTTGTGGTTATTAAACAGCTGTGGCAAATGTTATTCTGCTGAAGTTGGCTGTTGGTTGGAAGTGGAGGCTGATAGTTTTCAGGCTGTGGTTATTAAACAGCTGTGGCAAAGGTTGCTCTGTTGAAGTTGGCTGTTGGTTGGAAATGTAGGTTGATATTCTCAGGCTGTGGTTGTGGTTATTAAACAGCTGTGGCAAATGTTATTCTGCTGAAATTGGCTGTTGGTTGGAAGTGGAGGCTGATAATTTTCAGGCTGTGGTTGTGGTTATTAAACAGCTGTGGCAAAGGTTGCTCTGTTGAAGTTGGCTGTTGGTTGGAAGTGTAGGTTGATAGTTCTCAGGCTGTGGTTGTGGTTATTAAACAGCTGTGGCTAATGTTGTTCTGTTGAAGTTGGCTGTTGATTGGAAGTGGAGCCTGATAGTTCTTGGGCAGTGGTTGTGGTTATTAAACAGCTGTGGCTAATGTTGTTCTGTTGAAGTTGGCTGTTGGTTGGAAGTGGAGCCCGATAGTTCTTGGGCAGTGGTTGTAGTTATTAAACAGCTGTGGCAAATGTTGTTCTGTTGAAGTTGGCTGTTGATTGGAAGTGGAGCCTGATAGTTCTTGGGCTGTGGTTGTGTTTATTAAACAGCTGTGGCTAATGTTGTTCTGTTGAAGTAGGCTGTTGATTGGAAGAGAAGCCTGCTAGTTCTTGGGCTGTGGTTGTGTTTATTAAACAGCTATGGCAAATGTTGCTCTGTTGAAGTTGGCTGTTGCAAGTAAAGGCTGATTAATATATCTAACTCATGTAAAATCCATATGTAGACAGTTGGTAATGTGGTAAATAGTTATAAAAATACATAGTGTATAAATGTAAATGAGTTGGAAATACAAATAAATACAATAAAAAAAAAATGTTGGTAATAAATTTAAGTTTAAAAACAAATACAGTGTAAGTTATAAAAAATATAGTAAATAATTACATAAATATGTAAAACATATCAGTAAGGTCACCATTTTACAATATATCACAATGTTTCATAAAAAGGCAAATGATAAATAGTTTAAATCAAAAATGCTTTCTAGTGCATTATAAAATACTGTGGATTAGTCAACAAATGCGAGCTGCTAACACTGATACTGAGATCAATTTGTAAAGCTAAATCTTTACCATTAGACATCCATGAAAAACAGCACCCGAGGTCGTGCTTGAAAGCACGGCTCACATATGTAACAATGTGTAATCGTAAGAGCAGGACATAAAAACGTTGCAAATAATAGGGACCTACAGGATCACAAGGTGGTGCTGAAGTGCATCTCGGGCCTTTCACATTTTCGTTATTTTTGTTTATATTTATTTTTAGTTCATCTTTGAGTTCTTTAAGACTCCAACTGTTATAACTAGAAGTCTATAAGGCATGTGTCATCAAAGGTTGGATGTAGTGAATGAATGAATGAGGATGCTGGCGGCTTGTAACACGCAGCCCGAGTTGTATCACTTGTATGATGGCGCCACCTGACAAATTAGTCCTGTCGTTGTATGTATCTGTATCTGTATCTTTAGCTTTACCGTCAATGTAAAAAGTGTATTTTGGTGCCACTGAAATTACTTCTACTTATTCCTATTACCATCATCTGTCCACCCCAGGCTGGGACGTGGAGGAAGGCGACCCGAATGGTCTCCAACCCGACCTCCTCATTTCCCTCACCGCCCCGAAGCGATGCGCCCGCAACTTCAAGGGCCGCCACCACTTCCTCGGAGGTCGATTCGTCCCACTTGAGCTCGCACGGAAGTACGAGTTGAACCTGCCCGACTTCCCCGGCACCGACTGCATTCTCGAGCTTCCCCAGTTCGAGGACAGGAAGGAAGAACAACAGGACAAGTGAAGGAAGACGTGGCCCCGAACCAGCATAGTCAACGATCCGATGGCCCCGAACCAGCATAGTGAATGATCCGTTGGCCCCGAACCAGTGAACGATGCAAGGTGTGGTCGCATGCGTTCGCATAAGTGCCCGAAAACGTAATGTGTGTTGTGATGAAATAAACTGGTATAGTGGTGCCACCTATTGTGTGAAAGAGGTATCAGTGCACATTGTTGCCGCTGTGGACCCCCAAACTAGTGGAGTGGTGGGTAATTTCTTTGCAACCTTATCATGTCAATGGAACAGGTGTAATATGGGTCATTTTAGATCGATCTAAATTTCCCACATTGGTGGGTGGCGATGGTTTGAACTGACATAAAACACTCGACATTCTTTGGGCGTTGCAAATTTATTAATCCACCCGTAAGTTGTACAGCAGCAAACTGGAGAAGAAGATAAAGAAGAATTCGTTCGGATCAACCGTAAACATACACATTCAAATATACAGTATTTATAAAGTTTGTATATAAAACACATTTTTGAAAACAAATGTCTATTGACCCAGGGAGACCTGCACTAAGGCCTTGAAGATCACATCACCCTGACAGGTTACATAGACAGTTTATTAATTAACTAATACTGGTTAATGGAGGTGGGTGAATGCTTGTGTTATGACTGTCTTGAAGCAAGGAGTGTCATCACTGACATTGGCTCCTGTCAGTGTTCTACAAATGACAAGGCTCCTACTGTACCTGTCACTGAGCTCCTACTGTACCTGTCACTGAGCTCCTACTGTACCTGTCACTGAGCTCCTACTGTACCTGTCACTGAGCTCCTACTGTACCTGTCACTGAGCTCCTACTGTACCTGTCACTGAGCTCCTACTGTACCTGTCACTGAGCTCCTACTGTACCTGTCACTGAGCTCCTACTGTACCTGTCACTGAGCCCCTACTGTACCTGTCACTGAGCCCCTACTGTACCTGTCACTGAGCTCCTACTGTACCTGTCACTGAGCTCCTACTGTACCTGTCACTGAGCTCCTACTGTACCTGTCACTGAGCTCCTACTGTACCTGTCACTGAGCTCATACTGTACCTGTCACTGAGCTCCTACTGTACCTGTCACTGAGCTCATACTGTACCTGTCACTGAGCTCCTACTGTACCTGTCACTGAGCTCCTACTGTACCTGTCACTGAGCTCCTACTGTACCTGTCACTGAGCTCCTACTGTACCTGTCACTGAGCTCCTACTGTACCTGTCACTGAGCTCCTACTGTACCTGTCACTGAGCTCCTACTGCACCTGTCACTGAGCTCCTACTGCACCTGTCACTGAGCTCCTACTGCACCTGTCACTGAGCTCCTACTGTACCTGTCACTGAGCTCCTACTGCACCTGTCACTGAGCTCCTACTGTGCCTGTCACTGAGCTCCTACTGTGCCTGTCACTGAGCTCCTACTGTGCCTGTCACTGAGCTCCTACTGTGCCTGTCACTGAGCTCCTACTGTACCTGTCACTGAGCTCCTACTGCACCTGTCACTGAGCTCCTACTGTACCTGTCACTGAGCTCCTACTGTACCTGTCACTGAGCTCCTACTGTACCTGTCACTGAGCTTAGGAGTGATTACAAGAGGCAGTCGTACAATTGCAAAAGCTGTACAGCTGTTACAATACTTTGTGATAGTGTCATTGTCGTGCTTACATTTTTCCCGTCGTTATAACCTTTCCGATTGATATTTCTGCGAATGTGCGATAAATGAAAAATCATCAATGTGCAGCGAACCGACAAAGCATTTTTGGTATAAAAACCATGGGCTGTTCATTTAATTCCCTTATGATAATTACAGTGAAGAGTTGCTTAAAATACCGTTCAATACAATCAAATATTACGTTTGTTTAAATCACTGTCATGGATTATGGCGCACTACAGTCACATGATTTACGCTTGCAATCAAAACATGCCTCAAACCATGTTTGCCTCGTGTTAATTTGCGACAAATACTTTGCTGAGATGTTATAGGCATCCTAACGAACAACCCAAGCTATTTATACCATAAATGCTTTGTTCTTTCCCTGCACACTGATGATTTTACATTTATCCTGCATGCGCAGAAACATCAATCGGAACGTTTATAGCGCCGAAAAAATGTAAGCGCTACATCGTAACTATTGCAGTAGTATTGTGATAGTATCTTGGAGTATTGAATGGCCAAAAGAGCAGTCCAACAAAGTATAGGTGGCGCCACTGTGTCATTTTGCGGGAACGTGATTTGGAATGGCGTGTTCAAGAATGATGCTGCAGTGTTCAATGATTTTTATTTAGTCGATAAATGAGTAAAATAACTCAATTACATTGAAAGTGTGTTTGCAAACATTTTATTATCAACACAAACTGTCAACGATTTTGCATTATCTATTATTAATGTACACTCTTGTCATATATATATTATCATGACATATTAATAGTTTGACGATGTTATGTTAGAGCGTTGTAGAGCAGAACACTAAGAGCAAAGTGTTGTGTCACCAAAATGGTGTGTCATATGTCACCAAGAGTGACATATAAATGTGACATCACATGTCACCAAAAGTGACATATCACGTCACCAGTAATTACGCATCTTGACTGATGCGTAATGCGTCAGTGTCACCATCGTGTGTCATTCACAACCGCTACAACTCTAGCTCTGTGTCAGACAACACATGTGAGTGTAAGGTGTAAACATTTCTACATATTACAATTGTGAGTGTAAAGTGTAAAAAATTTTACACACCACAATTTTGAGTGTAAACGTAAACATTGCTACACACCACACTTGCGAGTGTAAACATTGCTACATACCACACTTGTGGATGGTGTAAACATTGCTACATACCACACTTGTGGATGGTTTAAACATTGCTAAACACCACACTTGTGAGTGTAAACATTGCTACTTACACACTTGTGGATGGTGTAAACATTACTTCAACCACACTTGAGAATGTTGTGTAAACTTTACTTGATTTGATGAAACTGTTAAAAACAGCATTGAAAGAAGTTTGTTTCGAAGGGCCGGCCACACACCGTCATAACACTCTTGTGCCAATTACAAGCCCAAAAATGATTCCATTGACTCTTGGTGTTTTATGCTTTTGATGGCAGTCTTGTAAAATCTTAACTTTGTCGAATTGGGACAATTCTATGGGGGAATGTATGTAAACTGGGGGGATATTGTTGTGTCTCATTTCACAAGTTGTTTTGTCTATGCCATGTTAGTGCGGTGATCAGAAGTTACCACTCAGAATGATCATGTGGCAATTAACTCTCAAGACAGTCTTACGAATAACTGCATTGTACAGTGTATGAATACTTGTGTAGAAAAAGTGCAGGGACATTTTCTATTCTGGACAAAACAAAGTTCTGTTATGATGGGTTGTATCTGTATTACATTTTGTCTTGTGTATCTTCACTGATTATATGTCTTTGCTTTGTAACTTGTTTATGTAACATCAGGTGTATTTAAGAAAAGATTACAAACTTCTGCAGCATAAGATTTTGTGGTAATGACAAGCCAAAATAGAAATGAATCACGTGGCTGTCCTGAGCAAATGTTATGTTTTTTGGTATCTATATTATAAAATAGTGTTTCTCTGTAAGTTCGTTTGTTTGTTTATTTGTAACCCTAAATATCCGTCAGTTTTGCACTGTAGGCTGACATTTTGTATGTGACCTAACAGGCCCACAATGATGAGTTGTGGGTTTAGATTTGCCCTTGCTTTACTTCACCGTAAAGATAAGTATGCCATCTATAACTGTAATATCCATGTTGGAATGTGGATGTTGAAATGTGGATGTTGGAATATGGATGTTGGAATGTGGATGTTGGAATGTGGATGTTGGAATGTGGATGTTGGAATGTGGATGTCGGAATGTGGATGTCGGAATGTGGATGTCGGAATGTGGATGTTGGAATGTGGATGTTGGAATGTGGATGTCGAAATGTGGATGTTGGAATGTGGATGTCGAAATGTGGATGTTGGAATGTGGATGTTGAAATGTGGATGTTGAAATGTGGATGTTGGAATGTGGATGTTGGAATGTGGATGTTGAAATGTGGATGTTGGAATGTGGATGTTGGAATGTGGATGTTGGAATGTGGATGTCGGAATGTGGATGTTGAAATGTGGATGTTGGAATGTGGATGTTGAAATGTGGATGTTGGAATGTGGATGTCGGAATGTGGATGTTGAAATGTGGATGTTGGAATGTGGATGTTGCAATGTGGATGTTGGAATATGGATGTCGGAATGTGGATGTTGAAATGTGGATGTTGAAATGTGGATGTTGGAATATGGATGTCGGAATGTGGATGTTGAAATGTGGATGTCGAAATGTGGATGTTGGAATGTGGATGTTGAAATGTGGATGTTGAAATGTGGATGTTGGAATGTGGATGTTGAAATGTGGATGTTGGAATGTGGATGTTGGAATGTGGATGTTGGAATGTGGATGTTGAAATGTGGATGTTGGAATGTGGATGTCGGAATGTGGATGTCGAAATGTGGATGTTGGAATGTGGATGTCGGAATGTGGATGTCGGAATGTGGATGTCGAAATGTGGATGTTGAAATGTGGATGTTGAAATGTGGATGTTGGAATGTGGATGTTGAAATGTGGATGTTGGAATATGGATGTCGGAATGTGGATGTTGAAATGTGGATGTTGAAATGTGGATGTTGGAATGTGGATGTCGGAATGTGGATGTTGAAATGTGGATGTTGAAATGTGGATGTTGGAATGTGGATGTCGGAATGTGGATGTTGAAATGTGGATGTTGGAATGTGGATGTTGAAATGTGGATGTTGGAATATGGATGTCGGAATGTGGATGTTGAAATGTGGATGTTGGAATGTGGATGTTGAAATGTGGATGTTGGAATATGGATGTCGGAATGTGGATGTTGAAATGTGGATGTTGAAATGTGGATGTTGGAATATGGATGTCGGAATGTGGATTTTGAAATGTGGATGTTGGAATGTGGATGTCGGAATGTGGATGTTGAAATGTGGATGTTGGAATGCCGACGTCCGAATCCTGCAGTTTTTAAATTATTGACTTTTGAAAATCATCACCATTTGACACAGGCACTAAGTTTTTCTGTATTTTGTTACGTCATGCATATGAGCACGTGATCTACATGTACACACGACACACAGAAACAATCTACCGCAATTTTCAAACATACAAGTGCATGTGAATGCCATTTTCGCCCAACCATCGCTGGGTAACTTGGTTAGTGTTCAGTAACTTTGTGAAACAACAGAAATTGTAGACCCCCATAAGACATGACGTCTTATGGGGGTCTACAATTTCTGTTGTTTCACAAAGAAGCAGTGACCTGACCATAGTGAACATTATCTGTGTTTTGGACATACTAGTACAGCTGTAATATACAAAATAACTATTTTCCATGAGGTATGTTTCTGACCCTAAAACTGTGTTTTGGTCTATATGGACAGCTGAGGATTTAGTTATTTTAAGATGTCTGAATAAAAAATTAAAATTCCTGTAGCGATAAAGTACGTGTCATCACCTATTATAAACAATCTAGAACTTAATTTCTCTTTAAAAAAATCGTCGTCATGTTTTGACAGTTTTCAGTCGTCTTCGTCGGACAGCTGAAAGTTGCCAAAAAATAAAAATGGAAAAGGGTAAATTTATCAATATTTCAACATGTACAAAATATTATTTCAATCATACAAGTCAAGACAGAACACAGTGTTTTTTAACAATCGTCATATTTTATTGTACTGCAGAAGAACTGCTACGTTATCAAAAGCAACATTTTCCAAATGCCAATTAAGCCACCTATCAAATCTGTGTTCTCCATAGTGCCTGACAAGGCCTTGACCAGGCACTGACCATTGCTTGACCAGCCTTTGACCACACTGGACAGTGTAATAATGAGTGACAGGTAATAGGAGACAATGGATGATCTAAGATCACACTGAGTGATTTCCCTGGAGAGTGTCCTAAGAGTTGTAGGGGGCACAGGTAGTGACAGGGGGTTACAAATGAGTAACAGGGGGTCACTAAGAGTCACAGTGAGTGACATATGATACATCTTATATAGAACCAGGTTCTGTACTGACAGTGTAATGTCATAAATATTTCATAACGGTGACAAATATCGATGCTGTGCAAACATTTGCAAGTCGTAAAAATGCAAATTTGTACCTGTATTATGCAACTTTCTCATGAAATGTTCTGCTACACCTCGTTCAAGCCAGTTTTTCATTTTGCTACTCAATTGTCAGTTGAGTACACTCCTAAGTTTTGGCTGCATGAACTTGGTTATTGCCATCAGAATACAACCGCAAAACAAGGGTTTAGAGGTATTATGAGGAATTCATTGAATACAATCTGAACAGAAGCAGGCTTGCAGAAGAAGACGTCTTCAATAGAAGACTTACTCTTCAACACAAATTACGATACCTCTCTGCTGTCGCTGCTTAACATGTTTCAAAACAAATTTACACAATCATTTCTGCATAAACCACACACAAATGCCAGCTGGTGAACATTTAAGAAACATCTTCAAAACAACACATTTCCGTGTTGTAAGATTATTTATGGAACATATTTTCTTAAATGTACATTTCGACACATCAGTTATAGGTCTTGAACAGTATATTCTACAACACATTTCCAACACATCCTTCAATGAGAGGGCATGTACAATCAGCCTGCCTTCGAACAATATCCATAAACGGCACTTAGAAAGCATCTGGTAGGAAGTGCATTAGAAGACAGAGACAGACGTGTTGGGGCTTCGACTAATTAATGACTAGTGCACTGCCATATGTGGACACCAGTGCAGCTAAACACCTGCTGTTTTACATTCGTCCACTCACGCTAACAGACTGCGAGACATTGTCACCTCCTCAAAGACAGAAGACCAGGTGAGAAACAGATCAGCTGAACAACTCATTTACAAGATCTCTTTAAATATTACACGTATTACATTATATGATACAGCAAAACAAATCTATGGCATTTCCAATAAGCGTTAAAATGAGACAGCACTTTAGAGACTCTAAAGTGAGACAGTCTGTTGCTCATTTTTATAATAATCTTAATACCAGACTAAATAAAGTTGAAGGTAAACTGCCCGCCATGTTGTATTTGATATGCCCCAACAGTTTCCGTAATTTGAACATATAAAAATGTGTTAAAATCTTGCACTACAAACCTTAAGAGAACAAACTCGTAATTTATCATTTGTATAGGTAAGTTATGGGTGAGGATAAATTATCAAACTATTCCACATTTTAGTAATCGGACGTCTGTTCAACTTCACAGAATCATCCTAGGGTGCCAATTATTAGCAGGAAGTCAATTGAAACAGAATACGAGTGAGCTGAGTATCAATATAGTCATGTGGTTAGCAGCACCTGTCATTCAGAATCGGAATGTTTCATTTTTGCGGGTCCAACTTTCAAACTACAAACACTTTTTCGGGTGTATTGTGCATGATTAGGCGAGCAGTAAATCTTTAACATGTTGTAGTATTCAGATTAGTATAACACGTGAGGAAGAGACAGTGAGTGTCGACACAGGATGTACCATACGCCATCTGGAGGGTGAATCTACAGGTACGCAGATAATAAAAAATGACAGCAGCAGTTATGCCTAAGAAAAGGTAAAAGTTCTAAAATTATCACATGAAAATAACATAGATAACATGAGATAAAAACAAGCAGTAATGCATTTACTGTTATTGACCATGTACACTGACAAAAAGGTTTCTAAATAACCAGGTAAATTAATATAACAGTTGTGGTCGCAACAATAAGCGATGTACATATCAGCGTGTATATACTGTACAGACATAACTTGCCTATAAAGTTTGACTTCATCATTACAGTGAAATTTGTTTAACTTGATCATTAAATAATATAACTGTCAAGTAATCAACATCTAATGGTATACATCAGTAAATACTTCAACTTATCCAAGGATAAAGAATACCGCAAAATGCAAGACTCAAATGAACCATTCTGCAACGCAGATCAAACAATATTATTGTAATTAAATATTATTTAACACAAGTACAGCAAATGTCAACTTAATAAAAAAAAGAACAATGGCAACAGACAGCCTCAGCTTTGTGTTTTTGCATGATCAATTTACACAGGTATCCACCATACCCGGTAGTACCCTATCATAGATATTTATTTTAGGTGTAAGCACCAACCTACATTATGACGCACATAGACCACAATGCATAGAGAAAGTAAACCAGACAATATCTATACAAATACTACCACATGTAAATCTTGTATATGGTATATACATATATATAATTTTTTCTAATAAATATATGCGGCAAATATAATACAGAAAATGTGGCACAATACAAACTAGAACAGCAGGGAAATATCACCTGTTTGAATAAAGTCTTAGAAATACAGTACAGCAAGACGTCTACTCAAAACTGGTTTCGGTAAACTGTGAAAAATACAGCGTACATGCACATAATTGTTTCTCTTTCAGACTGACTAGATGCGAAGCAGTCTTGTACAGTATCACCACGTGCTTGCTAATTATTTAATTATTTAATTAACTTCACACACAACTAATGGATCATATCCATAAAACATTCTGACAAGTCTGGATTGGCCGAAGCTCATAACATTTTCATTTTTCCTATATTCTGCCTCAGTCTCCAGGAGAAATCATTAACCCTCCAACATAACTATTTTATTATGCATCATACTGACCATTTCCACACCTTCAAGAATGCCAACATTTTGGATAAATTTGAATAACGTTGCTCACTTTAAAAACCTGACATCATTTTGAGGAAAACCATTTTAAATCACGCATGTAATCACCAATCAGGACCCCTCTCATCAGAAACTTGTTCGATGTCAACTATTATGCATATGGAATAAACCAGCGCAGATAAAACGGTTGACTACTCAAGGTTTGTAACCGAGAAACACAAAATTAAATCACCATATTGTTGAAACTCACACCAGTGTAATTTGACACTAGTGAGTCGTACAAAAGAGTAGGGCACTAAAATAAGTGTTGCTTAGCAACCTGGCTTCTTCAACCAGATACGTGAGAAAAAAACAATAAAAATCATCATCACAGCATCACGTAAAAGCATGACCAGCCTCACTAGATTTTGAAGTCAATCATGCACACAAGAACTAATGTAGCCAGAAAAAAGAACGGAATTCACTGCACCCAAAAAAGCGTGTGAAATCAATGGTCCCTGGCCTGCTATTTCCGGTGCTAGTAATACAGGCGAGAATCCATGTTGATGTAATTCTCGATCCGATCGTTAATCGCATGGGACATGCACATTTCAGCATCAAATACGTCGCCTGCCTCATGTAGCCATTGTGTAGTCTTCCACTCGCTTCAGTTGTTTCATTTGCAACAAACTCTTTTTACTATGGCTGTTTTTACAAAAAATAAAAAATCTGACACGAATACTCAATGCCAAGGTTGTATTGCATTGATGAAGGTCACATGACTACTTATAATGGATGACAGACGACCTTCAAAGCAGCCAGTCAAATGATTGACACAAGACGGTCTGGTTAAAGTTGCTGTCTCACTGGAGATTAGTCAGATTTATGGTAAAAGTGTAGTTCTGGAAAATCTCAACTGTTTATGGTAAGTGCATGCAACCAGTACAGAAAGGTGTTCAGATGACTGAACATTTCTCAGGACAGTTCTTTTCCTAATCAATAGTTTTAATTTTTCATATCCAGAAACAAGATCTTTCATTTTCCCTGTAGAGGCTTTTATCTGACGTTACACGCTGACGTTATTCGTCATTAGTACTGAAGCCCGCGTGTAACATCAGACGAAGGCCTCTACACGTAAAAAGAAAGATCTTGAGCAATGTTGTTAACTCCATATCATCTCCAAAAGCCAATGCTGTCTTGCTATTTTAGAAATGCATCAATGTTTCCCTTGTGTGCTTACATTGTCACTAACCGAATTAAACATGCCATCTATGTGCTCCTGCAAGGGTAGTTAATGCCAAGATTGAGAATAGTCAGAATATTATGACTTCTAATATAAGTTTTGCAAAACTACATAAGTCTTGGACCATGACTTACATGCCATTTCTGGTAAACAACTTGGTATTAAATATACCCTTTGTCATTAGGGGGTCATTCAAAGATTACAGATTTATTTTATTGTTACATGACCATCCCCATGCAATACCTGGACTCACCCATTCTGGGATTATACAACTCTCAACACCTACCCTCCGTGATCAGTGGACTCACCCACAGTAAATCCAAGCAGAAATAAAAATAGTGGTTTGAGCTTGTGAAGCCATCAGCATCCATTTAAACACACCTCTGGCGATACACACTTTTCATACGACTCCTTTACACGTTTAACCAGCCAACTGATCTGACTCTTCAATCGCAGTGACACGATTACTTGTGCCGTTATTGCAACCTGCCGATACACGCTAATAAAACATCCATTTTCACACATACGACATCAAAATGGCTAATGACGCGACTGATTACACCGTTCGACTTCTTCGATGCGCCGATCAATTTCAATTTGCACCGATGCCTTAAACCCTGCGATAAACAGATGCATCACGGCAGCACGCAGAGCTGCCACAAATGCAACCACTCTGTCGGGCGTCGACCATTCGAGACATCACGCTTACAGATAATCCCCAATGACAGCTGCATAAACGTCGCTTACTTCTGCATTGGCAATAAATTAATGCATCTGTCACCATTTTTGTTTCCTTGTATACATAACAGTTTTGCTACACATGTAGAACAACCACTGTGAAAGCCAACACATCCGCCAGTGGTGTCGAGGGTAAGGTGTACTGGAGGCATCCGACTAGGCATTGTTTAGTTTTCAGAACTTGACTCAAGTTATGCGGGACGATCATCATGTCGTAGTATCTGTGATCGACTCGACACAAGCTGCGTATACCAGGCCCTCACTGTTGCCTTGACGACACCGCAGCCAATCGTGGTCGACCTGCCCGACGACCGTCATTTCACTGCCTTTGTCAAAACTCAGATGTTCATTGTCGTTCGCGACGTAATAGCAGAGTGCACGCACTCGTCTGCAACAACAACACTGGCACTGAGACTTGTGGTTACAACAGCATGGCAACAACTACAACAACTGACTATATAGTGAACATCAATTCTAGCATTGAGACTTACGGTTGAAATACTATGACAACAACAACCAAAATTTAAGTCAACAACAACAATATCAATCATTGAGAGGGTAGTTATAACACCACGTCAACAACAACTGATGATTAAATGATGATTTAGCGATTATTTAAAGATGATTTAAAGACTATGATTGAAAATTATAGTCAATGAGTCATGTGACTTCTTGATATGAATTGTGTTCGCATTTCTGTTAATGTCTTACCTGGGTGTTGGCTGACAGTTTGCTGTGCGGTCATCACACTGACCGCCAGAAGCTGCGTCCACTGTCTGGTCAGTCTGACCATGTGTCTCTGCGTCACCGACACTGACCGGTGAGTTCACTGGTGTCACACTGTCCGTCGTCACCCCACATTGACCCGGCTGTCCTTTGCGTTCTTTCTTAACCTTTGACTCGTCCAGTAGCAGCCTGTCAAAGACATTGATGAGAGACAGCCCAAACCCACTGAGACTCTTCCTGACACTTCCCTTCAGGGCCTGGGCCGTCGGTGACGTCAACACGTGTGACAGTGACGCTGCCATCGTCAGACTCCCCTCGCTGTGACTTGATGGCACCCTGAAGCTGGTCGGTGCAACATCCGACCCCGACGACGCTTCCGAGACATTGTCCATCTGTCGATCTCCCTCTAGTGGTGGTATTGTGAAATCAGTCGGGGCGTTGTCATCCCCCTTTGTACTCCCCCCGTCATCATCCACCACATCTTCCTGGTGATGCGATCCACCATCAGTGTCCGTCTCCGCAGCATTGCCATGGCCACCATCTGGCAACGCAACCAGTGGCTCCATCTCTGTGTCGAAGGCGTATTCGGTGACGCCTTTCTTGTAGACTTTCTTGGGCGGGTTCAACTCCTGTATAAGCTGTCTTCCCCACTGACTCCAAGATTCCCCTTCCCCTCCCTCTCTCCTCTCCCTCTCTTCCCCTCCCACAACCTCGTTGTCCCTGACGACAGTCTCCGCCACCGTCTTCGCCTGGCTTGGCGATGACGCGTCAATGTCCGACGCGTCACCGTCGTTGATTCCGACGAGCTCGGGAACCGACGCGACGACCGGCGACAGAAACGACCTCTTGACCCGGTGAGTGATCCCGTTGACCTGCCAACTCTCGGGGAGTCGCCCGACGAGACTCGCGGCGGTGCTGCGCCACAGTGGCGCCCCCTGGCCCACCCACTGTTCCCCGACTGTCTGCCTCAGCGTCTGGTGCCAGCTCGCTGAGGGCGACCGGGGGTCATCATGGGTCATCTCCCTCCTTCCTCCCTTCTTCTCACCCTCTGCATCCCTCTTCCCTTCCTTCTGGGGTAAATTCTCGGACATCCGACATTTCTCGACGGAGAGGATCCGAGACTCGAAACAGTAATCCAGTTGGAAGGAGATCTGGGAAAGAGGCTGGAGCGCGGCGGTCATGTCGTGGAGGAGGCGTCTGATTGGCTGAGAGGTGGAGAGGCGCAGGAAGCTGTCGGGGAGGTAGTGCTTCACGATCGCTGACTCGTGGGAGGTCAGCTGACCCAGCCAGAAGTCCAGGGCCTGGCGACTGAAGGCACAGAACATCACGTATTATTCTCACTGACACTAAAAACCATATATGACTCTTAGAAGTTTCATAGAACTATTATTATTACTATATTACAGTATGTTAGTATGTTTACGTTATTATTATATTGTAATCACTTATATGACATTATTATATTATAGGTATTATTGTAATTATATAATTTATATCATTGTTGTACAATTGTCAGTGTTTGTCTATGTTCTGCTGTCATTTTGATTGGTCATTTCAATACAACAGATCAATATTTGAATCTAGCAGTAATGAAGGGGTGTCAGGTTTCAAAGTGGTTTGTGGGATTCTGAAACACGACCAGTGAAGAGAGCTTGCAGCATATTAGTTACAAATTGCACACCAGGTGGTAGCACCAGAAGACTGGCATTGTTACATTCACCAGATGGCGACACCATGAAACATCAATAATAATAATAATAATAACAGTAAGTTATGTTCATGCAGTACGATGTTATCATAAACCAAAGATCCTTATAAGTTTTGTTTATATCAATATCGTACAGTCATACTGTTACATTTAAAAACATATTTATCCACTGTTTACCATTAGATGTCTTAACAATAATTTTATTATTATTTAGGAGTACATTTTCAGGTACCATCACAGCAATTTCTATGAAACTTATTTAATTTTAGCTTAAAATTATATTTCGTAAATTTAACAATAATGTTTTAAAGATCAACATTAACAATTACTATATATTACTTGTGTAATGTATGTGTTTTGTGTAAGTTTCAGCTCATGTTTGTCAGGTACATTTTGGTTTAACAAAGTCTCGGCAATTATTTAATCATTTTTACTACCTATATTAATAATTGTTGATGTATTCTAACCAAACTATAAAACACCTTTGGACAGAGCTTTATTCTGGAAAAATTAATCAGTGTTTGACTCTACATGAGTACTCACTTGAGCAGACCAAAGATGAAGGCGTTGAACTTGAGAGAGACCGTGTTGAGACACTGCAGTCTCTTCAGGTCCTGAACCAGCTCATGCAGCACTCGCGTAGACGGACCTACAACCAGAACACCTCTCTCAGACACAGGACACCTCTCACAGACACAGGACACCTCTCACAGTCTCAGGACACCTCTCACAGACAGAGGACACCTCTCTCACAGACTCAGGACACTTCTCACAGTCACAGGACACCTCTCACACACAGGACACGTCTCACAGACACAGGAGACCTCTCACAGACACAGGACACCTCTCTCACAGACACAGGACACCTCTCTCACAGACACAGGACACCTCTCACAGACACAGGACACCTCTCACAGACACAGGACAACACTCACAGACACAGGACACCTCTCACAGACACAGGACAACACTCACAGACACAGGACAACACTCACAGACACAGGACACCTCTCACAGACACAGGACACCTCTCACAGACACAGGACACCTCTCTCACAGACACAGGACACATCTCTCACAGACACAGGACAACACTCACAGACACAGGACACCTCTCACAGACACAGAACAACACTCACAGACACAGGACACATCTCTCACAGACACAGGACACCCCTCTCACAGAAACAGGACAACACTCACAGACACAGGACAACACTCACAGACACAGGACACCTCTCACAGACACAGGACAACACTCACAGTCACAGGACACCTCTCACAGACACAGGACAACACTCACAGACACAGGACACCTCTCACAGACACAGGACAACACTCACAGTCACAGGACACCTCTCACAGACACAGGACCACACTCACAGATGGAGGACACTTCTCTCACAGTCACAGGACACCTCTCTCATAGACACAGGACACCTCTCTCACAGTCACAGGACACTTCTCTCACAGTCACAGGACACTTCTCTCACAGACCCAGGACACTTCTCTCACAGACACAGGACACCTCTCTCACAGTCACAGGACACTTCTCTCACAGTCACAAGACACTTCTCTCACATACACAGGACACTTCTCTCACAGACACAGGACACTTCTCTCACAGACACAGGACACTTCTCTCACAGACACAGGACACCTCTCTCACAGTCACAGGACACTTATCTCACATACACAGGACACTTCTCTCACAGACACAGGACACTTCTCTCACAGACCCAGGACACTTCTCTCACAGACACAGGACACCTCTCTCACATTCACAGGACACTTCTCTCACATACACAGGACACTTCTCTCACAGACACAGGACACATCTCTCACATACACAGGACACTTCTCTCACAGACACAGGACACTTCTCTCACAGTCACAGGACACTTCTCTCACATATACAGTACACCTCTCTCACAGACACAGGACACCTCTCACATACACAGGACACTTCTCTCACAGATACAGTACACCTCTCTCACAGACACAGGACACCTCTCACAGACACAGGACACCTCTCTTACAGACACAGGACACTTCTCTCACAATCACAGGACACCTCTCACAGTCACAGGACACCTCTCACAGACACAGGATACCTCTCTCACAGACCAGGGTCACTTCTCACAGACACAGGACACCTCTCTCACTGACATAGGACACCTCTCTCACAGACACAGGACACCTCTCTCACTGACATAGGACACCTCTCTTACAGACACAGGACACTATTATAACCTCAGAACAACCACAGATATATCATTATGAACTATCAACAATCCATTTGGTTGTCCAACTTAAGGTACAAACACATAGAACCTTTAACCGATGGGGAACTTTGACATGAAGTCATGAACAATTGATTTATATTTGTCCAACATAAGTTGCAAACCATAAAACCACTTAGAAGCCTTAACCAATTGGGAACTTCGACAAAATATTGGTATATTGTTTCTTCCAAAGGGTAGAAGATAACACCCTGAAAGCGGGCAGGGGAAAAGGGTTAGCATCACCACACAGTGAAACAAGGTGAGTGGACACTCAGACACTCAGACACTCACCCAGCTCTGTAGTGTCCTCCACAACCTTCCACACGTTGTTCTTGACTTGACCAAACAGACTGCGGACGTGTGGCCGCAGACCGTCCACCATCACAGCCTGGACGGCCGGACACACGTGGTAGAGGACAAGATGGCCGACCTCAGGACACTGACCACTGTCACCAAGCGCCACCTACATGGATAATAAATGTCATGTGAACGATTTAATGGTGAAAGAAGAAGTAGAGCAAATGCTTAATACCAAAAACGTCACTTGCGACTTGTAAAATTAACAAATTCAATGCAAAAATTACATTTATTAAAATTAACAAAGGTTTCATGAATGAAGATTTTTTGTAAGCCCTTTTTTGTAAGTGTTTATGCATCCTCGAAATCCAGGAGTTATTGCACTGCACTACTGTACCCCTGGCTGATCGTGTTGCAAACATTCGGGGGTGACCTATAAAACTGTACCAATTGACTTCGCCAGTCACTACTGCTTCAACCGCCCCAATTTCAAGATGGATACACAACTGGTGGGAATCCCAATTTAATGACCCATTTATGTTGCATGTAACATTAGCCGAGCCGAGCCGTGTGCGGCTATATTGACTGAGGCCAAACACACTCCTCGTGGGCGATTTCATCGGCTGACATTAAAAAGGAGTTTTTCAAAGCGATGTGTCAAGGGTAGAGCTGAGACTGGTACTGATGTAATCAGCTACAGTCACCCCTGATCATGGGCCTGATGTAGGAAGATTCTTTTATGTGAACAGAAGATAACAGTTAAAAACAATGGTTAACCAAACTATAATTCAGTCACCAGACTGATGTATTGGGCTTCAATGCAAACTGTTTGCACTCTAAAAATGACCATTTGATTGGCGCAGACATATTCCTGACTGGAAATATGATTAAACTGTAACACAGCAGGTATAAGGTGACCCACCTTGTCTGAGACGCCTCTAGTCTGGCCAAAGTAGTCCAGCAGCCGTTCAGAGGCCTTCAGAATCCCGTGAACCAAGTCTACACAAAGAAGCAACATCACAGCAATGGGAAACAAGCAACCAAGCTGGCAAAATAGGCATACGACACAGTTACATTCAGTTTTATGGACCCAAAACAAGATATCGCGTATGGAATGCGATGATACACTGTAGCTACTACATGTACCACTCATGTCATTGTGTTGTTACTTTTACTGTTGGATTCATGTATCTTAAAGAGAGGGTGCCAGTTCCAGCTCATCTGCCCTGAATTGGCCCAGCAACTAGAATTGGAATTGAAAAAACTGAATTGAAAGAAATTGAATTGGAATTGGAAAAAATGTAATTGAAAGAAATTTAATTTGAATTTGAATTTAATAAAAGGAATTGTAATGAATTTGAATTTGAATTGACAGAATGGAATTGACCATAGCCCTGCTCTATAGAACGTTGGAAAGTTAAACATCAAAGGGTATTGCGGTTAACTCTGCTCGCTTGGGCAGTCAATTTTGTTTTGAAAGTGAATGTTTTGTTTACTTCTTGAATGTGTTGCGGGCGGAATCTTTCAAATTGTCAACATTGTTCTGAGCTTAATAGAAATAACTATTAAACACAATTAGCATGCAGTAAACCTTCATCATGCATGTTGTAGTCACAAGAATGTACCATTAAATGAAAACACCTAGAAGCAGGCACCCTCACTTTAAGCGTACAGGTATTTACTATTTGTTTATTATACCTCATGGCCACAACAAATTACTTCTATGGTGAGCATATTATGTTCAACCTGAAATAAAAAGTAATTCAATAATAAAATATAAAATAATTTCTTTTTATTTTAGTATGTTTATTTTCTTTGCATTACGTGTCATCTAAAATAGTATTGTGTGGATGTAACAAAATCAGAGAGAATTTTTTGTACCTTTCTTCTCGTAGACTTCGGGTGACTCCCACACCCCCGCCACGGGGCATGCAGTAGCACCCCCTGGTGGAGGGGGTGACACCATGAACTCGTGGGGGGCGCTCTCCTGAGACAAGTCAGAGTCGGAGCTCGAGGACTTTCTCAGCGGCAAGTGTGAGGGAACGGCTGCAAACACAACGTAGGAAATAAAAATAAAATCTGGTTAAATGTATTTATTATTTAAAATAGTTCTACTTATTTTGTTCTTGTCATAACTACAATGACTATGTGAAATATAGTATGTTTATTTGTTCTGTGTAAGCAATTGGGGTGTCTGCAATATTCCTCATCTACAATGTGATATAATATAAATTATAGTTAGGGTATACATTTACTGTAAATAAAAATTCTTGTATATTCCTTTGAAATGTCATTATAATGATTATACCTGTACATGTATGAGTGTATAATATATGTATATATGTTTGTAGATGTAAATGTTTATTGACTTATACAGCACCACGTGTACACAATGATATTATATGGTATTGTACAATACAAGAAAATGCCCAATGGAATTTAATATAAACATTCAACAACTTGTATTGTTCGACTGAATGTTCATTTGAAACTATATATTACCAGTAATTTATGATGATAGTCATACATATACTACTGATATACTATTACACAATTTATTAAAGTGAATGAATATGACAATGAAGAATTATTAATTACATAAATAACACAATTGAAAACTTTGTGAACATGTGATGCTTGTGGACAGGTCACTCTTAGTTTAGTCTGATTGACCACAATCTCTCTTAATTTATGGTCTGAGAACCAGGTAAAAGACGACATCTGATCATGTAACTGCAGAATGAATCATCACTGCATTTGAGCGAACTCAAGTGGCCAGTGTCATATAAACATGTCCTTGCCAGTGGTGGGTTGACAGTAAACAAGACAGTTGACACAGAATGACAATGATCTCATAAATAGACCGAAAGACGTGTATTATATTACCTGTACAATACGATCTACATATCACAACATTTACTAATGTATTCTTGTATACGGTACATAACATATATAGCAGTTTTAATCTGAGGTGGATGTCGATGCTCATTTCTGTACATTACAAGCAGGAAACATACATATTTGGACATAACTGTGATGGAGATTCATTGTATCTGTACAAAGACACCAAAGTATCAAATGTCCTGTATTTTCCTTGACATTTATAAGACATCCCAGATGGAAACTTCAAGTCAATGTAGCCAGTTTAAAAACTGCATAAAAATGTATTTAATTACTAGCCATCAATATGTGGTGCTCAGCACAAGTCTAATTTACAGATCTATAACTTGACCTTTGTATTCATGATCATTGTTTAAATCTGTACAATTACTACAGTAATAGGTCACCATAGCTTTATGTAGAGACCCGTCCAACTGTTATTTGGACAGGTAAAAACAAATATAGACGGGTAGAAATATGGGTGAACGGGTAAAATATGAAGGAGCAAAAAAAGGTCTTCCAAAACCATAGATATTGTTAGTTATGCCTTGAAAATGAGCGTAAATGGTGTCACATATGTGTTTGTAGCCCTTTGCTGGTCCAAAAAATACATTTAAAGTTTGTGAACTGGCTTAACAGTTAACATCCACATGTCCACCAAAACATGTGTGACTGGCAATAATTTCATCCTGCATTAAGCCCTGTAGGTCACAATAAATATGTCACTGTCAGTCTGTCTGTGTCTCTCACACAGGGCATTAACATGACATTTTCAGTGCACTTTCATTATCTGTGTACAACTGATCAAAATGAGTGAGCCAGGCAGTAGTTCAGTAACAACAGGTACTTCACTGGGCGTAGTCCAACTGTGATTTCACTCTACTACACCATGTATAGCTTTACAGTACAGTTAAGTGTGTTTCATTTTAAGTATATCGTACATGGTCATGCTTGACTGAACAACCAGCACACTTGTGGCACAGCCTGACATGTCCTCAGTGAACTGACACAGCTGGTCTGGTCATGGTTGACCGAACACACTGAGCTAGTCACAACAACATCCAAACTCCACGCAATCATCACCTACACTAACGCTACAACCTGCCCAATCAACACTCCACCTGTCTCCCCCAGGTCCACACACATTCACCTACACCTCTGTCAAATACCAGTTCAGTTTGATGGTTAAAACTTGCAAAAAAACAGAAACTTACAGTGTCGTCAATCACCTACATGTTGACAGCGACACAACAGTCAACAGAATCAAGGCCATGTTGACGATAACATCTAAGTCCCAGCCTGACACTGACAGAGATAGGAAGTGACTTCTGTCACTCACTCCACAGACGCATCAATCACAGACATTCCCAGTGACCAATCAATTGAGAAATAAACTTCCTTATTTACTAAATTTACTTACTGTATCTGTATTTATTACTAATCAGTTGAGAAATATAATTCCCTATTTACAAAATTTACACTCTTTACTTACTGTTTCTAGTATTAGTTATATGCACTAACAGTGCAGCAGCATCTTGAAGAAACGTTTAAACAAGTCCTGATAACACAGTGATAACAAAATTATAATTCAGGCCAAAGTAAATAGTTTAATATTTCTGGTTTCCTAATGTGGTAATCTTCCACTTGGACTGTGGCGAATGTCAACAGATTTACAGGACACCGTGATTACATCGCATTCCTAGACGAGCTCTGTTATTGCTAGTTGTTTGTTCATGTCATGATATAGAAACTGTATCATTTTAGTATTTATCTTTGCTTTTATTAATATATTTATTTTATTAGTTTTTTATTTTGTACTATACTTATTTACATTGTATTGATCTGAACGTGGCATGCAAATATCCCTTCATTGGATAATAAAGTTTTAGTGTGCTGTCTGCTGTCTGCTGTGCTGTGCTGTGCTGTGCTGTGCTGTGCTGTGCTGTGCTGTGCTGCGCTGCGCTGCGCTGCGCTGCGCTGCGCTGCGCTGCGCTGCGCTGCGCTGCGCTGCGCTGCGCTGCGCTGCGCTGCGCTGCGCTGCGCTGCGCTGCGCTGCGCTGCGCTGCGCTGCGCTGCGCTGCGCTGCGCTGCGCTGCGCTGCGCTGTGCTGTGCTGCATTGTTCTGTATTGTGTTGTGTTGTGCTGTGCTGTATATATTTCAAACAGTTTCAAAAATGATGTTTACTGTATTTTGGGACTGTGTGCAACTATGCAACTCACAATGAGGAAATAGGTTTTAATTTTGTTTAGTATGACACTGAGCAAAGAAAGTAACTGCAACTACCTCAACAAGAATGCAACTGCATCTACCTCAATAAGAATGCAACTGCATCTACCTAAATAAGAAAGTAACTGCATCTACCTCAACAAGAATGCAACTGCATCTACCTCAATAAGAAAGCAACTGCATCTACCTCTAAAAGAAACTAACTGCATCTACCTCAAAAACAAAACAAACACTAACCTGTCTGGAAGTTGAGCGTTTTCCAACCAGGCATCTCCCTGACACCGTCCGCTACTGTCACTTCACATACACGCTGCTCCCCACCGCCTGTTACCATGGCAACAATCTTGCCCGACCTCTTCTGCGGTGAGAGATGCGGGCTGCAGTAGGGCGACGCGTAAGACACCTTCTCCGCAAAACTCACGCACTTCTTCCGCCTGCCTCCCTCCGAGGTTGTGCTTTCATTCGACTCGCTCGAACTGTGTAGAATAGCGCAAGCCGTCCCACAAGTACACGGAGGCACGGGGATGGCTTCCGACGACTTCGACAGCAACTGAATCGACGGCGACTTCACAGCCTCTTTCTCGACAGAGCGAACCAGGTCGTCCGTTGGCATGGCAATGGCGTCACACCGAGCCTCGATCTGAGACTGCAGGGCGTCGGCGGGTAAACTTGTCTGCTGAATGTCCGTGGGGTTTGAAGTGGACGTTGGCTGACCGGCAGTGACCAGTTGGTATTGGGTTTCGCCATCGTGACTGTATTTCAGAACGAGGGCGTCTTGAGGGTGCGACCACGACCGGTGCTTCAGCGCGACGGCCTTGTCACGGTCGCGGTCACGCTTTCGCCGCTTCACAAGACACGACTTAAGGGGTCGTTTCATCAGCTGTAGTTCGGCGTCACGAACCTTTCCCGAGGTGCCAGCGGCGTGTCGTCGACGCACGTGAATTCTCCCCTCCTTACACACCCCATTGCCGGCGACAACTGGGACCAGCATGCCCACTTTGCCGTCGCAACAACGCATCTCGTTGTCACTAAACACCAGGTAGGTGGCGCCACGTGGACAATGCGTTGGCGACACCTGAAGGTAATCCACCCGCTTCAACGTTCCTTTCCGTCTCGCTACACTCGGTCGAGCGTAACACGGATGTGATGCCATCATCTCTTTCGAGTCATCACCAGGGGCAGCACTGGTATCCGGCGTCTCTGGCGCAAGAATCGCTTTAATTCGCCGGCAGTTCTCGCACGAGTTATGTCCGTCTACATCGTCAAGCGCCGCCTCGGATTTAACGCCGAAGCGAGATGCGTTATCGCTGATGTAAGCGGCCGTACGTGACGTGTTCTGTGATTCGTGGTATGACCCGGGGTCAATGCCAGACGAACTAGAACTACAGCAGCTATTGGTCGATGCTGACTCGTTGCTTCGGGTCCGTGCTCGCTGGATTTGTCCCCCTTCGTCCGTTAACTTACTAATGGCAGACGTCATCCGACATAACCGCTGCATCACCGTGTCCGACCTCGATCCCTTCCTGCGACTCCTGTATTCCCTCCTCGTGGCTGGTGCGGGTTTCTCCCCCATGGCACTGTGGGACATGGCGGGTTTAAGGAAGCTAAGGTCCGGAAGAGGGACGCACGTCTCGAAGACACTCGACGACAGCTGGGAGTGGAAGCCGTGCAGACTCCCGGGTGACTTGCCCAGTGCTGCCACCTGGGTTTGCGCCGCAGCGTCGCCAAGTTTCCTCTCGGTGGCGCCACCTGGCTGCGCCTCGAGCGAGGTCTGCAGGGAGCGGTCCATCGTCGTAAGTTTCCGTTCCTCCAGGGAAGTCTGAACGGCACAATCCTCAACCTGCACACATTTCCCACAATGCATCACTCCTGGCGCGTTCCCGGGAACATCGTGTGACACATCGGTGAAAGTCTTCCACGACATCAGCGTCTTGCGTGACGCGTCATCGTCATTGCCATCGTCACAGGTCACGTGATCTGACGGCGTACTCGCGGAGTCGGCTCCGAAGCTCGTGGCCGACATGCTCCACGTGCCAGTGAGACGCCGGAGCGTGTTTGGTGACACGACGACATCCGCCGTCGGGCTCGCGTCATCGTCCGACTGCGATCGCAGCTTCTGGAAGAGCTCGAACAGCGACAGGGAGCAGTCCTTATTCCCCCCACAACTGACAGTCTGCGCGGCGTTGATCCCATCTCGCGAGTCTTTCCGTTGCCGACTCTTCAAGTCCGGGAGACTCCGACTCCGGTTGGTGCTTCCCGTTCCCGCTCCCACACCCGCCTCCTGCCAGGACGTCAGCCCTCTCATCCCTCCCTCTCCCTCGTCCGAGCTGCTCCCTTCCTTCAGCTGCTTCCACGATGTCAACACGGCGCTCGGTGCTGCCCTCTCCTGGTCGGAACTCGAACTACCCGATCGATCGGCCCACGACGTGTACCGCGGACTGTCACTGGTGGCGCTACCTGCCTTCTCCGCCCAACTGGTGGTCGCCGACTGACAGTCAGAGTTCTGACCACTCGATGACCCCCGACTGGACGGCCTGGCTGGCGTCTGGTCAAATGACAACGTGTACTGGTCTTTGTTCGCCCGCCAATCGTAGTCGTATCGACCGTCTTCATTCCGGAAGCTTCCCGATAGTTCATTCTGACCGAACCTCGCGTTGACCAACGACGAACCACTGTCCTGCACGAGCGGCGACGCAAACAGTGGCTCACTCGGCAGGTCGGACACATCACTCGTGTTATGATCACTGAGCGACAGTTCCTGGGACGAATATTGTCCACTGCTCCCCGACCGCTCCAGCTCGAGTTCGTACAAACAACTATCCGACCTTGACCCCGCCTGATGCGACCACCACACGGTGGCACCACCGTCGCCGTAACACAGTTGCGACACCGATAGCAATGCATCATGGTCCGCGTCGCCAGCCGTGAGCTGCATGTCAAACTGCACAGCGAACTCATCCTCGTAAAAGAAGTCGTTGTTTAGAGCGTCGTCTGGCACCATCTGGTGACTGTTGCTGGAAACGTCCGACACGTTCGAGTGACTAGGCGAGGCGAACGATGACATCAAGTGACATCTGGCGGCAGACATCTCACTCAGGTCAAGTTGAGTCTGCAACAAGGAAACGGTCAATACTTGAGTCATCGAATTCTACTATGTTGCACAATCTGGTTGTAGATACACTTCCGAAAGAACAAGCACGAACCATTATCGAAATACATTTCTTCCCACTTCTGTTTGGCTGTTAAACGTGAAATCAGGGAGGGGAAATGTTTGGGGCGGATGGGGGGGGATACAATAGGGCGCACTACTATTATAAGCATTGTCACTACTAATGTCATTGTGTTATGTTGTGTTATGTGAATATCTACCACAAGAATTTCCTCTTTGGGGGACTATTAAGGGTTACGGTACTGTACTGTACTGTACTGTACTGTACTGTACTGTACTGTACTGTACTGTACTGTACTGTACTGTACTGTACTGTACTGTACTGTACTGTACTGTACTGTACTGTACTGTATCGTGAATGCTGTTTAAGTGATGTAGCCTCTCACACGAAGCCATGTCTTCATGACTGCACATACAATTCACACTAAATCATACATACTGAAATTAGAGTTTTAACAGATGCCTGTGCTCAACACACATGGTGATCAAAATTAACTACATTACATCTTCTTCGTCTGAGGATTCTCCATTAACTACAGTTAGAATATGGCCATAACAATGTTGAGCTGGAGACCACATGTAAATACATTACTTCTATTCTATTCACAATTATAATTGACAGCAGTTTAACTATTTCCACTTATGTTATGGTGTTTACAAGTACAGCTAATCCTTCCTTAACAAGGCAGGTACAAAGACAGTTAAGACACCTATTAATAATTTCTCTCAATCTATTCATAAGCAGATTATGAATGTGAAATAAGGAGAATCTGACACAGTTCTCCAGCATATCTGAGCTGGCGATATAATGTATTACTGGAGCAATGTATAGTGAGAAAAAAACAGCCCAACATTTGACACGGCAGCATAGGTTTCAAACCCGGGTTTTCTTAGTTGGGTCTGAAATTCTCGCTACTGCACTACATACATGTATTACATGCCCTGATTAACTTACGTCAACCAACTACAGCAGTTCAGTGAAATCACATAACCCCAATTATATAAGATAACCAGTTTATCTGCCTCCTCAAATACATGTAACTGGACCACAATGCACCAGGAACCTGCTTCTTCCTGCACAAAGATAAGAACACCAGTAATATAAACTCACTCAGTCTTTTTCTAACTACACCTAGAAATAGATAAATTAATGGTTGTCTTGGTGGAATTTCCATCTTGATGTTGCATACATGTTAAGTTTTGGAAATGCCAATGTGGGAGATTTATACGTAAATCGGAGGGTCTCGGGGAAAACGGCATTTTATACGTAAAAGGAGGGTCTTGGAAAATTGGGCTATTATACGTAAATTAGGTTTTTAACCATAAATGCAAATAATATAATACAAAAAGGAATAAATTGCACTGATTAAGATATTTACATAGATTTTTTGTTATATGAATTAACTTATTTTGGAGCAAAACCATTCTTGGAGCCATGAACAATAGATGTTTTATTATCACTAGTCATAATACCACAAATATAATAAATTCCCTGCTAATCTCATTGGCATGTTTGTTGAACTTCTGATATGAATCATATGTTGCAAAAAAATCCCTTGGATGAAAAGCAGCAGCATCTACATGATATTTTATTACACAACTAATATAATCTTTACATGTAAAACTTGAATAGGGAATTCATTATTTATGAGCTGGACTGAGCCATGGTGACATAGGCTCGACTGGAGCCATTTAAATAACCATGCTTTCTCAACTGTTGAGAACGTTTTTCATTTACATGTCAAATGTACTCAAATAGTAAAGAGCTTAGCAAAAGTACATATATTTACAGACGTGCACATGTATTGTAGATGTATGGATGGCCATTATTCCATTAGATCTAAACGGATTGCACTTTGTACTACAAGACTGGAACGTACACAGCGGGTGATAATAGGGTATCAAAGCGGCTCGCGGTGATTCTACCAAGCTAATAAACAATGTCAGCGAGAGGCAAAGTGTAGGCTTTGTACTTAGATATTTATTAGACAGTTTTTAATGTTCAGTCATCACAGTAAGACGGGATTTAAATAGTTCCAATTCAGGTCATTGTTCAAATCATTGTCTGCACCGGCGATGTCTGTGAGCATTAGCTCTGTCTCAGACTCGATTGCAATTAGTTAACTGGCACTGCATTGTGAGGTGACACAGAAAAGCACACAAGACAATACCCAGCCAGAAATAAACCAATTATCCGCACCCAGTTAGGTAACTTAGGTCAAATTTATTTGTTTTTGGTGTTGGAGTCTCCCGCAATTTTTTTCACTTACATTTCAGTGAAATTGCGGGAGATTGGTTCTCCCGTGCGGGAGATCGGGAGATTTCCTGTAAATTGCGGGAGTCTCCCGCCGAATGCGGGAGACTTAACATGTCTGTGTTGCCATAGACTGACTCACGACTCTGACCAAGTTAAAAGAAGTAGTTCTGCATTCTTGTGAACCTCAAAATGCTTTTCTGTGAGAATGTCCATGTCGCAGTCAACCACAATCCCAACCAGCTTTTAATATTCTGATGGTATCATGCAGTTTTCATCAACAAACTTCCTTGAGGTGCTAGTGATGTGTCAGCGGACAGCTACTTGCAACACAAAGTTGAAATATCAACACACACAAATCAGAGGTGATAGATGCCAACAAATTATACTGAAATTAGTTAAATATGCGAAGAAACCATAATGCTATTCGAGTGTAATGTAATGATCCAATTTCTTGGTTCATTTTTAATTAGTAAATGATTTACTGCTCAAGAAACTTTTTTCTTTTTTCCCCGTATATTTCGGCTGTCTCTCACAGCCTTCTTCAGCGAATTGAATTTCAGTCATATCACATGACTAACATCATGTGACACGACCGCGAAATTCAATCCGCTGAAGAAGGCTGTGAGAGACAGCTGAAATATATGGAAAAATGAAAAAGGTTTCTTGAGAGGTAAATCATTTAGTAATTAAACCAGAACGTTGTTGTATTAGACTTCAAGGTATCCTCCTGTTATTGTTAAGAAAGGTAAATCATTTTGTTCACTCCTAGTTGCATTAGTTCATTCAGCTATATGACTATCTAGGTACTAAGTGGATATGAATTTATTTAACAAGTAGCCTACATGTAGTATTTGCAGCACAGCTGAATACTTCCCAGAGGAGATGAGTCGGTGTACTCGACTGTGAGTTCAGGTAAGGCTTGGATACGATATTATATTTACTTTTTATTATATCATTTGAAAAGTCTGTGATGAAGTCAGATGTGTGACACAAAATGTCAGACACATCATGTGTCTGACATTTGGTAAAATAACTAACATTCTGTGTTTGCCCTTTTACCTTCAAAGCAGACAAATCACCTAGAAATGTGCTCTTCCAAAGCTCCAATGTGGAATCATAAACATTTAATTAATTAGTATAGAAACCACATAGATCTACTACACATTGCATAAGATTAATATAACTATGGCAATAAATACCTCAGAAGCACTACAGCGCAGACAGCCTTCATAAAATGGCTTTTAACAAGAAAACGACACCAGCATCCTTTGTGAATTTATAACTGGTGTACATGTATCTCATGACGTCAAAATCACCAAAATAACAATATAAATATATATGAACATGAACCTTACACGATATTGAGCAAGATCAATTTGACCTGGACTTGGCCTGTGTATCAGACACAAGTCAGCCGCCAGCAAACACTGCTAGTGTTTACACCGACTGACTCAGTCACAAATTAAGCCATATATACTCACAACGATTTCCTTCAAAACAAGTTGTGCAATACTCCCGATGCCTTCCCACGGAGGAGAAACAACCCATGTTTTTCCTAACACTCCAGGGGCAGAACTGGGTCAATTTCATTCGCATTCCGCCAGCGTTGGACACAGAACTATAGAACGGTCGAGAAAATCAATGTATGTATTCCTGCTGGCAGCAGTGCATAGACTAAATCCACCACCGGCCCCGTCAAAACAGGCTCAACCACGAGGGGCCCAGTCAAAGATAGCAAACATTTATACTTCTGTGAGCTGTCAGAACAGTTAGTGAGTCACAGGAACTGAACACATTAGTGTGTAAACACGGATCTGTGAATGACAGCAATGACTACTATAGATGATAGGTGCATCTTTGTTTAAACTAGCCCAGGATGGGTTATGAGTACTTAGCAACTTAATTGTAAACTTATTTATATACAGCAGGTTTATATAAATTTAACTTCTAATGTACCTGGTATTATTAAATATACATATAAATATAACATTATGTATATATATAAAACAATTATTAATTTACATCTTTAATGATGTATATTATATATATACATATATATATACATATATGTATGTGTGTATATATATATATATATATATATATATATTATACAATATTGCTAGAAAGTACCATATATGTGTGTGTATATATATATATATATATATATATATATATATATATATATATATATATATATATATACATATATATATATATACATATATATATATATATATATATATTATATATATACAGTATAACCAGTATTGCTAGAAAGTACCTGGTAGTCACTTTGAAATTCATTTTTGTACATTACTGTCTCCCTATCAAGAGACAGCACTCACAACTGTCAAATTAAATTTAATGTTTTGCCCTCCAGAGGATTACTAATGTACCTTGCTTCATACAGAATGATAAATTTGATTGGCAATTGTGAGTGCTGTTGCCTAACACTAACAGACAGACAATAATGTACAATAATGGATTTCAAAGTGAGCGTACCAGTTACTTTCTGGCAGTACTGTATATAAATATATATTATATATATATATACACATATAATGTTAACCGTGAAACAATTAAAGTACAAAACAATCAACATTCCATCAATTCACTGTTCAACGTCAATATTATTTCTTTTACAATTTTTTTTTTTTAAGTTTACAGAACAGCTATTTATCAACAGTACATGTAATGCTAGCCAGGCTGTGAACTTACCTTTCTATATTTTGTATAAGTGAGGGTGTACTTTTAATTAAATAAACAAATTCTCCATATTTCACATTCCTCAAATTAACTATGTAGTAGAGACTAGAGTAGAGTCGCACTAAGAATAAAAATTTGAAGTCAAAATGAACAATTTCCTTTGCTTACTGCTACTACAAATACCTGCAATTGCAGCTAAGAACTTGACCTGAAACGTAACCTGTAATTGAGTCAATTATTAAACCGAGGTTAAACATTAACGTGTTGTCACTTGTTGAAACTTCAAACTTTATTTTCCTTATTTAACATTTTCCCCTGTAACTACCTGCGTGACTTACTACATCTACATGGTAAATGCTAGGTATTATGACAATTAAAGTAATAAACACCATCTACACCTGGTGCACACCTGACAGGGGCTAATATTTCTGTCCCTGTGTCATATACAATATTGACCCAGGAGTAAAGTGACCCACAGGTCACTATTCTATATAGAATAATGACCCCCAGGTCACTTTTCCAGATTTTCAGTTATAGAAAAATGACCCGTCCTATAGAAAAATGACCCACGTCATATTTTTAAAATATCAATTATCTATTATAGTATTTTGACCCCCAGGTCACTTTTCTATGCAGATCAATATTCTATCTGACACCGGAACTACTCTCAGCCTGTGACACCATACTAAAGGGAGTAAGACAGCGGTGACATGGCTGTGAACACAAGTGGAACTGTGACAAGTCTAGTGTGAGATGATGGCTGTGTCACAGAGGTGGGTCTGGTGTCAGAAGTGAGGACAGTAGGTACATCTCATTACACATGACACTTGAGCAGTCAATGAGCACAGACAGTGTTCAAGGAATAACAATGATCCCTCCTAGTGGGAGCACTCCTCCCCCTCTCCCTACTCCATCAGTCTCTCCACCAGTCTCCCCCCCCCCCCCCCCCCCTGAGTGCACAGGACTCACCCAGCAGGCGGACGTCAGCGTTTGGAAACAAATCAAACAGACCACATTCCTCGGCCGGATCTAACTTGCACCCGGACTACAGCTAGGGACCTCTTTCTTTGCCTCCCCCCTCCCCCCTCCTGCTGGGCTTTATCCCTGGTCCAAACCACTGGGGATACCACAATCAACTACTCTAGATCATAAAATATTGACTTGTGACTTCGCCTGGACTTTATGCCTGATTTTAATGCAGTTAATATATGTAAAGTACCAGTTAATATGTAAAGTACCAGTACAAGAGCTCAACGTCATTCTGATTCTTTTCTATTCAGATAATGGATGTACAATCTGATAAATTACTGACAAATATTTGTTACAGAAGGAATGAAGGATCAAACCAAAATAACACAACACACCTTATCTCAAAATACAGACATCACAACATAGTAGACGGACTATGAACAATCACTAGGATGGCTGACAGTAAGTCCAACGAGGAAGACTGTACCTATATGTGTGCACAGACACAAATATATGTGTGACTCACGTATTTCTTTGAATTGTCAAAATAATGACATTGAATATTCATCTGGGTGAAAGAAATTAATCTTTAATCTTCAATCACGGAACACTACTTGAAGGCCAGATTAAAAGTGTCTGTTTCAGCCATTTAAGTTGATAGTTTTTTGCTTCCAACACACAGCAAGACAACTTTGTATACAGTGCTACACGAAGAACAAGATGGATGACAAGCAATGTGGATTCACGTTAATTCTTATTAAGTACTGTGACAAAATATTACTAACCATAGATATTTCAAATAATGTGCACAACATAAATAATAATATTGAATTTTTAAACTTATTAATTGTTACAACCACTCTTAAATTGTATTACTTTTTAACATTCAGATCTCTAGTAAGTACACAAAATATACACAATATTTTCGACACAAGCAAGAGTGACACTGAATACTGACATGAGACTAAATGCATGTGCCCGCATTCAAGCATATGCGCACCACACGAGGTACTTTAAACGAAACCTCCAGCATGAACGGAAAACAGTCAAATTCCATTGGGGTACATAAAAACAGCTACCCTGGGTAGGCCATTTTACAAAATGACAAGTACCGGAGTTACTAGATTAATCTAGCTCATGGCAGATGCAATCTTATAAAAATATCACTGAGTCACAATTTCCAGCGCTGAATGTCACAAAGCACTGAAAGCAGGCTGCTGGGTGGCGACAAACTCTCCAGTAGAGACTAGAGTGGTGGCAGAGAATAGTGATTGTCTTTATACTGCTTCATTAAACAATTAAGATTATATTACTAATTTTTAAAAGGTTAATTACCGTTACATAGTCATTGCTATTATAATTCCTAATAGAAAGATTTCTATACTATCACCAAGTAAACATAATCCTAGAGATTGTTTGTCTACAGATGTAATATTTCTATTGATATGTAATATGTAAACCATTTGATACATATAATGCCACATACTAACAAACTACACTCACCCAGCTCAGACCAGCCTCCAGTGTCATGTAAATACTTGGTCATGTGACACTGATCTTGATTGATAAATCATATGACAATGTCATAAATGGTTTGGGCTGTCAAACAGGGCTGACGTAAACATGTCCCGTAACCATGGAGACAGTGGAGGCTGGCCTGTGACACACTGGCTGTCTAGAGACGGAACCATCAAGCATGAGAAGACAGAGTGATGTTGATCTTGTGTGTGACTGCCAGCAATATCCCTCAGTCTCAGGACACATACAATGTACGAGGCATCGCTTTATATCTGTAGGAAACTGGTGGCAGTCTAGCATTTTGCTCACATTTTGGAGTCCGCACAAAGATTTGGGAGTTGGTATATATTATTTATTTATTTGGAAACATTTATAAAGTGACATATATCTGGGTTAAAAACCTGCTAAAAGTGCTAACAACATAACATCAGTAAATACATATTATAGATAGAAGCTAAATAATTAATTCAATAAATAAATTAAATAAATGTTAAAAGAATTTATAAAATAAATAAGTTAATTCAATAAAATAAATAACTTAAATACCATACTAAATTGACATCATAAAATGGATTCCCATAAACATCTAAGCCCTCATACACAGATCCAAAGGAGGCTGGTTCCCTGGAGTATCTACAGATGATGTTGGCTTTGTAAAAAAAAATATTTTTGCATTACCATGAATTACAATTGGTAAAATTATGAACATTTTATTTACATCTATCTAACGCAAGGTACAAAATTATAAATTTGAATTATATAATTATAAATTATGATTATATAATTATAAATCATAAACTAGCAAGAACTCAAGAAGAAGAAGAATCTGAAAAGAGACAAGCAAACACAACAAAGAGATCACCATGAAGACACATTATAAAGCCATGGCGCAGACATAAAATGCCGGTAAGTCTAAGGTAAGACTCTCCCGGCCCCAGCACCAAGCATCACGTGCACAGACCATGTCTCACAGACAGACTTAGTGTCTGAGCTTCATGGACTCTCTTCTGTCATCCCCCCAGGTTTGCCTGTCTAGTTTCCATCTGGGCCATAGAAGTAGCACCAACCTCTCAACAAATATAAGCTTCCCTAGAGCTCCCTCACTCGACTGGACACATGGAATCTATCAGGATCAACGGCTGTTGGCACAACATATCCAGGAATCCAGACCACACATGGAAATAAGTGCTTGCACTTTTTTATGTCTTCCTTTTATTTAATGTAGTTTGTATTTATATGTTATGTATATCTGTACAATGTTTTACATTATATGTTAAATAAATCCATCCCCCCAAAAAAACATCAGTGTGTAGAACTGTGTACATCAAGTCCAACACACCACTGGTTTCAATCCATGTATAGTAAATTGTATCAGTAATAGTAGTACAGTGTATACAATATGCTGTATAATTTGATATTATGTATCTCCAGTGTATAAGTAATTCTTTATACAAATATCCTATAAGGGAGGATTTTTATGTATTTTTATGTATTTCTTTTTTAATATTCTATTGTGTTTACTATTTAATTTGATATTATGTATCTGCAATGTATAAGTAATTCTTTATTCAAATATCCTATAAGGTTTCACATGTTTGTGTATTTTTATGTATTTCGTTTTAATATTCAATCGTGTTTACTATTTGTATTTTCTAGTTCAATTTGTTATTATTAAAAGGGGCTCTCATGTTAGCGACATGTTGTCTTAATGGGAGTCTCCTTGACCTTTGCATGATTATTTATTATGCTCAATATATTAATATGTACATTTGTGGTAACAAATATATAAATCTGTCTGTCTGTCTGTCCATTTGGTCTGGTTTTGAAACGAGCCCTGAGCTGTTAAAACAGGCTCTGCCAACACACGAAATGAGAAACAGTCTGGGACTGGACTGATGTGTTTGAGCAACCACATTGCACAATCTATTACGACTGAATCAATGTACACAACACTGCACAATCTACCTGAGGTCTCACAGGTGTGTGTGGGAATAACACTGACTACGTAGTAGACTCACCATGCTTCTTATTATGAGCCATGTACATTGTTCATTATATTAAATGGCTCAACTTTAGCATTGACCCGATGGCCTGGCGGTGGGTGCTGGACAGAGGGCGGATTTTGTTCATCAGTCAGGCCACATGTGGGCCACATTTTTCTATATTTTACTGGCCCAATACACCACTGGTTTCAATCAAATCAATCATCACCATTTTAGCTTACAGAGTGATACCGCATTAAAAAATCTTCACTAAACTTTGCGTTTTCAAAAATATTATTATTGCTATCTTATATTCATAAAACATATAGGCAAACGTAAGTTTCTCAAGAATGCGTGGGATCGGTCTCTACTCAGTTACTTTGAATAATGCCTCAGATAATAAAAGTGTGGCATCACAATTAAAAATCTTCACATTCTTGCTTCTTATATTATTCATTTTAATTTTGAAAAATGAACTTGCCCAGACAAGAACTTCATAGGAGTGAAGCGCCGATTTTAACAAAATAAATACATTTTTTGTAATACATTTTCTGTGGACCAGTAATTTCTTGGGAACAGTAACTGTTTTATAATCCACTGTTCCCATAAAAACAAACATAACAAAGTCATATTGTTTCACCATTTAAAATCACCTAAGTAATTCAGCTTTATGGAGCAACCCGTCCAACCGTCGTCTAGATAGGCAAAGTCACTGGTGGTGGTGGACAGGTAAAAAATGAAGGAGCAAGAAAGGTTTAAAAAAATCTGAGATGTTGTCAATTATGCCTCGATAATGGGTTATCACTTGTGTTTGTAGTTTATGTCAGGCCATAATACACTTCTCAACTGGCTTGTATGTACATGACTTAACATCCATGTGTGTACCAAAAAACTGTGACTAGCAAAAATGTTACCCTGCATTGAATACAATTGCATCATACATTCATACTTAAGGTGACTCCAAGGACAATCCAAAACCCTTAACCTCCAGTAAAGTATGAGAAATTAGTTCCACTAATAATTATGGTCACTTCTCCATTATGATCACTAAAATTATCCAATACCGAGGGTGCCATTAATAGTGAAGTCATCGCAATTAAAGTTACCCTTGACTATATCCAAGTTGGTTCTATATTCAATGAATAGGAAATAAGTCCCACTAATAGAGTGACCTTTCTAATAAGGTCACATAAGCCCCGTCCCAAGAGTGACCTTAGTGCAAAGGTTCCCACTTTCAGTGTAATATTCCAGTGATTTTAGCGTCACATTATCAGAGGTACTTATTGCATTGATGTGATCATTGTTCTAAGGTCAGAGGTGAACAAGAAATGGCGTGATTGGGAGTTTCTTCCCCTGGCAGCGTGAACGGGACAGCTGATGAATTATTGATGATAAGTATCCCCACAGATATCAACGGTTCCTGTTCTAAGAACCTGATCTGGCAGAAATGTCATTGACTGAGCGAGTTACGATCGAGCAACATCAAGAACCTGATATCGTAAACATAGAAATAGATTTTCTTTTCAAATCACCTTCTCTGAATCGGCTGCTCGGCTTGGTACGTTTAATCACGACATAATCACCTTTAAAAAAATTGCTGATCAGAACAGCTGACGGCATGGAATCGAGGCATTAATTTGTCTATTCTGGGCTAGAATCAAACCACCTGCACATCTAATTTGTCTTAATCCTAGCCATTGTATCAGTGACGATGCTGAATTAATTCTCCCCAAAATGAATCTTCCTAAATTTTGCGCGGGAGGGCAGAAGATTACTAACAAAACAAGCAGCGCGCGAGAGGGAAGACAAGAAATCAATATGCAGATGAAGTACACATTGTTAATTCAGTGGCTGAGAAATCAATACAACTATGCATGAAGCAGACTGCCGTGTACAGGACGTCCTCTGTAATCACTCTCACACGTACTTCTGGATGTTACGAATATCCACATATGCCACAATGTGAATACATATTGCTTTACAAAATATGCTTATTTTAAACGATACCTCTTGATGCTACCATGCCTGATAGTGGAGAGTGCGTTAGATTTAATCAACATATTCAAAACACCACATTATGAAACAAGATATTAATAATGTTTCGATTGATAGGTTTCGTCAATCATCGGTTGATTTGTGTTTCTGATAAATTCATCCAATTTGTTTAATCTTGTGTGATTAATGATTGTTCTGATTACCTGAAAAAAATTTGAGAGACATGCGTATGGTTGCTGAATAACCAAAGTCTATTTCAGCTTCATAAAAATCATGGAAATATGTCGGTAAAAATTGCTATGCTTACAGTTTCTTAATAAACCTCATATTACAGAAAGATGCAACAATAAAGGTAAACATCACAGGGCATTGCAATCGTTTTCCTCTAGTGATTATTATGATAATAAACAGAAGCAGACATTAACATTTCCACCACTTGTGTCAAATGCTGAAAATAAATACATATTCAATCAAATGATATTATAAAATTTAATCAAATTTAATAAACCCTAAATCAAAAACTGATTACACTTTTGATCATCGATCACTGTCCAACTTAATGACAGGTTATAGAAATAAATCTGGTACAATACATGGAATTGAACAATTCTGAAAATGACAAACTGTCAGTGTCCCTAGTGACTCCCTACACTCACCTTGCTGTAGGAGTGCAGGGTCTGAGGTTGTAACACAGGTGTGTTGTCATTGCAGTCTAAGTCACCAAACACCGAGTCGTGACTTAGAGCTCCAGGATTAGCCAAGTCCACAGCCATCTTTGACTGGTGTCCCCTGGCCTACACCTGCAAACAGTCCACAGACATTGTCATACTAATAGATACTATAGCCTAGATATAAAGTATATAATTATAAACATCTTAATGACTGAATGTATTCAGGTAATGACTGTATAGTATATCATGTGTGTTTTAGATACACTAAAAATCCACAAGTATAATTATTTATCTGTGTCTTCAAGCATCTATTGCTTTTATGTGACGAGTACATATATTATATAATGAACATAAATTTTTGAACACCAAAAATATGTTGCTTATTGTATGTTTTCAGCAGATAGCTGAGAATTTATCAGGGGTTGAATATCTTACATAGCCAAATACAGTCAGTAATAGTAAATAACACTAGAAAGTGTGTGTGTGTGTGTGTGTGTGTGTGTGTGTGCGTGCGGGCGGGCGTGCGTGCGTGCGTGCATGCGTGCATGCGTGCATGCGTGCATGCGTGCCTGTATGCATGTGAAATACTTTGTGTGTGTAACACAGACATGGGGTCAAATACATTTGTATTTGTAATTGTATTTGAAAGTATTTAAATACTTTTTTAAAGTATTTGTATTTGTATTTGACATTTAGGAATTGAAAGTATTTGTATTTGTATTTAAATACTTTCCTAAAGTATTTGATATTTCAAATAATTTTCAAATACTTTTTCAAATACTTTTTCAAATGTGTATACTAATTGCAATTTTAAATAGTTCTTGATTGAATTATTAAAACTCAAGTAACTGTACTGTGTCTTGTGGCAATTTACTCAGGAATTACGGCCTAGTAAAGGCAATTAAGCCATCATATGAGCAGTCATTGAGGCAGTGGACCTTTGAAGGCTTTTCAGCATCGCTGGGAAGGTGTTTCGCCCAGAGAGATGCTGCCTCACAGACAACACTTTCCAGCAGCTGATGTTTCTACGGTGTAACTCTGGGAAATAGTGAACTCGGCAAGAGTGAACACTGAACACTGGACAGTAGCCAGATAGATACTAGACCACTGAATGTAACCAGACAACTTAGACAATAGCAATAAACTAGATGAACTGCTTGATATATCGTTTTGTTTCCTTTACCTATATAGTAATATATCCTGAAAATGAAAAGTATTTGAAAAAGTATTTGAAATACTTTTCAAAAGTATTTGTATTTGTATTTAAATACATTTGCATTTAAAAGTATTTGTATTTGTATTTGAATCCCTCAAAAGTATTTGTTTTTGTATTTAAATACATTTCAATGTATTTGACCGCATGTCTGGTGTAACATACATTTAATTCGTCTTGCAGGTAGATGACCATTTATAAGGTTGTATAGAACATACTGCAGACTGTTTACCAAACTGACTGGAAAAAAAGTTGGCTATAAAAACAATCAATATGCCAGCCACACGACTAATGGAAAAATGTGTTCTAAATGTGTATCTGACCTCAAATGTGTTCTGCCAACAATGACAACCATCAAACAGTAAAAACTGTCATGAATAAAAACACAAAACCTGATTAGTAGTGATCACCCATGAGATAACAGGAAGTTGTCTAGAATTAGCAGCTAATCCATGTGTGTTTGGCGCCTGCAGTGAGGACCAGTTGAGTGGAGCCAAGAGGAAGGAGCTGGGCGCTGGGTCCTAGAATAGCCCAGTGTAGTGGGACATTAATACCTGTGCAGGAGGAATGCAGAGGTGGCTAGCTGGGGACGTGTCTAAGGGAGCTCAGCAGCTGTTGCGAGTAGAACACAGGACTGGCTACTTCATGGCACGGTGGACTCTCACCACAGGAAACAAATCACGCCACACTGCCTGCAGTCTTTATCAAAGCAAAACAGTGTAGTTTATGAAAAATACAACCAAACAGGTTTTGGATGTTTACCAACAAGAGTTTGTTAGGAAAATGGACTATGAAGTCCTTTACCTGCATTCTGAGATTGTCTAGATTTTTTTTAATATGTCCAAATAATTAACATGCCCAATACACCATGATGACTTTCCTCATTTCCACAGAGTTGTTTCACATACTGCAATTTCTACTGCAATTTTAAGATGAAATGGTGCAAGACTATCATGTCCACATGCCATACATTTACCACTCCCCTGGCTGGGCCGGGAGATCAATTACTTTGCAAAAAGTAATTTACAGTTTAACACATGAAATCTATTAAAGTGACAAATGAAATTGTTTACTATTCATATTATGAGCACTTTCCTAAAAACAGATAAACATGATCATGTGAAGGTGCAAGTTTAAAAGCAACATCCTTTAATCCTTACATTAGCAGATCATAAAATATTGTTTAGGGTCACCTCAACCTCAATATCATCATCCCAAATTGTTTCCATGTCAGTGTTATATCGACTGGAAATTCGTCTCATTAATACAATCATCTCTATTCAGGTAATTATCTCCTAGTCCTGATGCTGACCTTAATACAGAGGTTACACTACACAGCTCTGTAGATAACTTGCTTTGCTATAGGAACATGCTGTGACACAGTTACACTGCTACAATATATCCCTCATGTCCTATTCGGGCCAGCTACACAATATCATAATGCAGTCAGAAATGAAAAGGCTAAAGATGTTTGTTTAGTCTGTTGTTTATTCCTGACTCAGGCTGAAGTTCACACTGAGAAGTCAAAGGGCAAAATACAGTAGAATCTTACTTCACAGTCACTTCAGTAATACTAATAATTTAGGATTATTCATTTCAATTTAATGTGTTACCTCCGAGCAGGATAAAATTGTTGCCAGTCACACATTTTTGGACGACACGTGTGTATGTGTGTTCATATACATATAAGCCAGCTTAGACGTGTTTTATGACTTGAAATAATTGACAACCATTTACACCCATTTTCAAGGCATAACTTACAATATCTGTGATGTTTGAAGAATTTGTTTTACCCAACCACCGCCCTTCCAGTAACATGGATTTTAGCTATCCAAATGATGGTTGCACAAAGCTATGCTCTTGAGTATTAATTTAATGTGACATAACTTTATGAAGTTTATCTACAGACCCATTCATTCATCTTTGGACAGATGAGATTTTTTGGGGCGGGGAAGAATTTCACTAGACAGGTGGGGTGTACATTTGGGAAATTAAATCATAATATATTGTCAATTATACTTAGAAAATGGATGTCACACATTTGTAATTTATTTCAGGATATAACACACATCTCAACTGGCTTGTATACAAGTCAGTGAACATCACAGGCCTACAACAAAGTCTCTGGACTGTCAGAAATGTTGTCCTACGTAAAGGCCCGCAATGTGACCATGACATTTGCAAAGCTGCCCAATATCTGGAATTCCTGGATATGCCATCAACAGATTCAACACACACAGACCCAACACATCTCTGCCACTGATTCTACCCAGGTTGAATGAACATCCATGTAATTACAACCAGACACATTCCGTGTTGGATCTAGAGGCTACACTGATTCAGCCAACATCCCCATATGTAGGCCAACACTGGCCTGTGCAACTGTATTTACCAACCGTAGACACCAAATTGATTATTTTAATGTTGTATACTTTTTTAATTAACAGTAACCCTAAATATTAGTCTGTTAAAAAACTCAAACATCAGTGTGATCAGAATTAATCAAATACCATTGCTTTAAATTGGTATTTTTATTTTGTACACATAAAAGGTGGATCAAAGATTCACAACAGACCATCCATCTGAGATAAATTTATGATTTATAAAACATATATATGTTAAAATGTTACAAATTCACCCTACCAATGCCATGTCATATCAATTTATTCATAAGTTGCTTTCTTAAATATAGCCAAACATGTTTTGGACTCCTGCCACATGGAATTACCACTGCATCATCACGTACCAATTAATATAAAAATACATAAATTTATGACCCGACAAAATATGTGCCAACTCGTGTAAATGATTCGTGAATATTGACTGCTGAAATTATGTGCAAATGGCAGTGAAACGCAGTACAGTACTGGTGGAGCCCATCAGGAATGCATGATAACATGTTTTCAGAAACTGCAATGCTGCCTATCATTACAAAGCTAGGCCTTTATTACATGACTATGTATTAATGGCCAATTATGAATTTCGGTACCAGTGGCGTATTATCAGCGACACTAAACAGGAGGCGGAATCTGGCATGAAAAACTGTCAGCTTCAGTAGCATTTGCAGTCTGAGTCAGGGTAGAAACTGACACCAACAGTGAAAACAGAAAGTTGAACTGTGCCAATGTTATGAGGCACATGTGATGTATTGCGTTACTGCTTAGAATGGCATTTCATTGGGTCAATAATAATTAGTTACTTATATAGATAACCCTTGTTAGGTGTGAACACTTATAACAGTTCATCGAAATCAACATGCTGTGTTACTATTGCTGGTGTTAGTATCAAAACAATTTGATGACTTGATTTATTTTACAAAAAAGTCCAAACGATGACAAAACACCCAGGTTTGTCAAAAGATAAATGTGTAAAACCAACAAAGGGCAGTGACTCATGCTCTACTTTCATTCTCAGTGCTGTAACCTGGGAATTACACTGACTGTCTGGGTGTGGTCGCATACTACGTATAAAACTAGTTTTTGTATGTCATGTTAGATTATACCAGTTGTTTCTCAGTTAGTGTTATCATATGACATATTTTATCAATTGACACCCATTTAACAAATATTTAAATGATCAAGTGGCCATTATTGTTAAGCATGTGAGTAGTGTGAGGGGTGGCAAGTCACTTCAAGGAACATTTGCTTATCCTTGCAATGCAGTGCATGTGAACGTGATGCCGATTTATGGGAATGACAATTACATTGTGACATATTTATTTTTAAATTGCTTCATGCTGAGCATAACATTTTGCATGTCGTGGCGATCTTTCCTGATCCTATTTTATAATCATTGTCCACTAAACAAGGATTTAATTACTTGTAGCTAAACTCGCAGTCACCTTTCAGTTGCAGCTTGGCAATTATGTCAACCATAAACGAAATAAAAATCAACATTATGGACGGTAGGGGGCGAGTAGTCAGACATGCAAAGAAAGAGTGCATCTGATTGGCGAGTGGTCAGACATGCATTGAGACAATGCATCTGATTGGCTCACGTGTTCGAGTGGTGACATCAAGCTATCATGTTCGTTACTAGTTCATGTGCCAACAAGTGAATCACGTTATCACCGATGCATGCTGTTTTCACAAAATATTATTATAATTCTTTCATTGAAGTTTTGATGTTCACGAAATTCCTCAAGAACATTCAGTGAAATTCAAGAACATTCCAGGGTACTGAAATGGAAAATTTTATTTCAAGAACAGTTTGGCGACCTTTGGTGACCTGGCCCCAGCAATCTCCGGCTACACCTACACTGCTATGGCCCTCAATACTTGGCGGCAACTTGCTGAATGAATATCAGTGCAGTGGCTAAATAAATTAATTAACTACCGCCATTTCAAAAGTATTCCAGTCAGATGGTTACAAAATGAAGCACGGTGATTGCCATTACTGCATTAGAACATCAGTCAAAGAAAAGTAATGCACATATAACATATTCTAAATTTCTTTTTGCATGTCCGCCCAGCATACAGTCACCCCAGTCTGAGTTTAACAGCAGGATATCAAGACACGCGTGGTATACTTCATGAAAAATATGGCTATTAACATTGGGGTGTGACTTGGAGATCATAACAGTCCCGCCTACATTTTGGATGTCAAAAACTACTTACAATGACAAGCACTGGGTCCGAGCCCAGTGACAGTGTGAGTGTTGACTTGCGTGAAAAGATAAACAATGATTTGTGTATTTTGTTCACACAAACTAAATACACTTCATACAATGCCCATCGCTTCGACATATACACGCTATACGGCGACGATATCCGGACAAGCGCGTGGAGATGTCGTCACCGACATCGTAGGCGTAGAGCCACGGCAGAGCCAGGCAGTGCCCTGTCGCTGAACCTGTGAAATGAGGGCATCTCCATCCCATAACTGCTCGCAGTATTACAACCACCCGAATCTGCTACTTCCACTAGCTGATGATAAACACAATAAACTTACCGTTGTATGGTATACGCCTCATAAATATGCGATTTACACTACATTTTAACCGATCCACGATTCTGACAGCTCAAATCCATTCAGTGCCATCTTGAATAAGTAATAAACATTGGCTTTCTGCATCTCGCAGAAACTCGAGATTCTCGCGATAGCTCAGCTTCCCGGAAAGAATCCGATGTGCGCTAGCCTCGGTTACCCAGGCTCCGTCAGATGGCAGCACCTTTTAGCCCCTCACACCCGCCTGGAGAAAATATGGGTCTGCATTTTCGAGCAGGGCGGCCTTACCCCAGATTAGGGTAGAGACGCTAATTTGGTAACTATAAAATAAAAATAACGATATACTTTTACAAGATAATGATATCATATGAAAAGTATTCAACATTGAACTTATATTAACACAAAATAAATAAAAATTTGCAGTTGTTTATAAAATATAAATTAAGGCAGTGTCCGTGAGGTAGCAGCATTGTATAGATCACGCGGATAAACAAACAAAAGCCGTCAAAGTGACCAGACTGACTTATCGGCGTAGTTCCGCAGCCGACCGACAGTCGGTTAACCGAGACTACGTACTACACGACATTCTTCTGCGTGCTTTTGAAACTAATGGTGCGCGTGGGCGCCACCGATAGCGTAAGTATAAGTAAAAGCTTGGTAAGTCGCGATTTTTCAATGAGCCATCATCACCCAACACTCTTACATACATACATACATACATACATACATACATACATACATACATACATACATACATACATACATACATACATACATACATACATACATACATACATACATACATACATACATACATACATACATACATACATACATACATACATACATACATACATACATACATACATACATACATACATACATACATATATATAATAAGTTTTAGATAAAATATAATTTATAGCTCACAATATACTAATAAAATCATAATAGTCATCATCATCATCATCGTGCTGTCGGTCGCGAAGCGACAAAGACTGCTTCCATCACTTGACTGTTGTTCTCTATTTATCTCTCTGCTGTGAGAGTGATGTCCATGAGTCGATCTTTATGTCTCTCAGCTTCAGGTTTCTCTTGATGGTATCCTTGAATCGGAGGCGGGGGCGTCCTCAGTTTCTGTGACCAGAAGACAGTTGAGAGTAAAGAACCTGCTTTGGTAGCCTGTCTGGTGACATCCTCATGAGGTGTCCAGTCCACCGGACATTCTTTCTGATCAGAAGATCTTCCATAGATGGCAGCCCTGTCCGTTCGAGTATTTCCTTGTTTGTTACTTTGTCCATCCAGGTTATCCTCATGATCGAACGTAGATGTCGCGCCTTGGCCATCCTCCTCTGTATTTTATCGTCAATGCATCCATTACTTGATATAGTGCTTCCGAGGTAGGTGAATTCCAGAACAGAGTTCAGCTTGTTTCCATCAACCATGATATCCTCCTCTCGGGTTCTTGTAGAGTTGGGTTGGTACAGCACCTCGGTCTTCTTGATGTTAATTTTCAGGCCGAACTTCTTTGACGCATTGGAGAAAGCATCCACTATTTTCTGCATCTCTTCAGAAGAGTGTGCAACCAGTGCACTGTCATCTGCGAATAGCAGCTCTCTCATCAGTATCCGAGTAGTCTTGGTCTTCGCTCTGAAGTGTGCTACGTTGAATAGGTCAGCGCTCTGTCTGGACTGTATGTAGACGCCATCCCCCATGTCTCGGAAAGCCTCGTCGAGCATCGCTGATAGGAAGATGGAGAAGAGCATGGGGACCAGTACACAACCTTGCTTGACCCCATTAGTGGCATTGAACGATTCCGAGACTTCCCCTCCAACACTGACATTCGCCATCATTCCAGTATTTAGGGCCTCGATCATTGTTGTGAACTTCTCTGGGCAACAATTCTTCCTCAGTAGCTGCCATAGCCCGGTCCTCCCAACTGTATCGAACGCCTTACTGAAGTCGACATATACCATGTACAGTGGTCGGTCCTACTCAATGCACTTTTCTTGTAGGTGTAGGAGACAAAATATCATATCCACGGTGCTCCGGTTACCTCTGAAGCCACATTGTGTCTCCGGAACTACCTCTGGTGTTATGTGAGTAGATAGTCTGTTAAGGAGGATCCTGGCGAAGATCTTGCCTGCTAAGGAAAGAAGAGAGATTCCTCTATATTTCCCACAGTCTGTTCGATCACCTCTCTTGTAGATGGTTACAATGCTGGCATCCTTCCATGCTTGTGGTACAGAACCCACCTCCCAGGCATTGGTGATTAGTTGGTGCAGTCTGCTGAATAGATTGTCTCCTCCGTGCTTCCATACTTCTGCAGGAATTCCATCTCCTCCAGGTCCTTTGCCATCTTTCAGGCCGGCGATTGCTCTAGCCATCTCATCCATAGTTGGAATCTCATCGAGGCTTGTCTTGATAATGCGCTGCGGGGTGTTGTTCAGAGCTTCGTGATCTATGTCGCCAGGGACGTTGAGCTAGTAGCTTCTGGAAGTGTTCACTCCATCTTGCCACAACTCTCTTGCTGTCAGAGAAGGTCTCCATTCCATTTGTTGATTTCAGTTGAACAGGTCCCTTCTTTTTGGGTCCCTACACTTCCTTCAGTCCATTACAGAAGCCCTTCATGTTGTTGCTGTCAGCAGCTCTCTGCAGCTCCACTGTCTTCCTTTCCCACCAGTCTGACTTCAGTGCACGCGTGTGTTTTTGTAGCAGTCTGCAGGCATCTTTGTATGCAGCAGTGGTGGATCTAGTGCTCCTGGTTTGCAACCCTCTCTGGTGGGCTTGGTCTCTTCTGCTCATAAGAGTCTGTAGCTCCTGGTCGTTTGGGTCGAACCAGTCCTGGTGTTTTCTGTCTGGCTTGCCAAGATATGTCTTGGCTGTATTGTAAAATCATAATAGTAATAAGTAAATAAAGTAAATAAGAAATGTGTAATTACAACCGTAGTTATAAAAAATATATTATTTAATACACACACACATATATATATATATATATATATATATATATATATAATAAAATAAATTATAATAAATGACATTAATTATTTAAAAAAATTAATATCAATAATAATAAAACTATGATGATAACATATTATAGTATATCAAATGGATATAAACAATGTACCATTTCATTTGTTAACAAACATTCAGTGTGACAATGTTTCGTACTCTATTGAAAATAAAATATAAAGTATAAAATAATTAAAAGTACAATAAGCCTACAGTTCAAATCTATAATAACAATGACATAACATTCGGTATATTTCCACCCTGTCCACATTCGACCAGCAGACAGCTCAAACTCATACACTTCTGTATTGTAGAGCGCAATGGCTCAGGGGTAGAGCTACGGACTCTCGACTAAGAGGACACGGGTTCGAATCCTGTGCTGCGGTGTTAAAACCTTGCGCAAGTTTTTTCACTCTACATTGCTCCAGTTCACTCAGCTGTATAAATGAGTACCTGACTATAGACAGTGGTGGATATGTGTACGAGCAGCCTTCGCGTATTAATTGTAGCATATGGCTGGATGCTTCCCAGAGAAGCCGAGATGGTGTCTGAGTAAACAGGTCTGTCAGGGAAGTAAAGTGTAAAGCGCTTTGAACGGTCCTAAGGACTGGATACTGCGCTATATTAAGAACTTACCTTTACCTTTTTTTCAATGCAATAATAATAGTTACAACAAATTTAATAAAGATATGATTGTCTAAAATACGCTAGTATACCACTAGTATATTACCACCACACCCATACAAAAAGTATTGAATCCAAACAATCTACAAGCCAAATGCAAACAATCACTCAGATATAGATATATCGGGAAATGTATGCAGTCGTACACATCTTATACAAAAAACTTTAAAAGGTGTTGATTTCTACACTATTTGCATTTTTATACATTCCGGGATATTCTCCCAAAGTTTCGCACCCCTGTAAGCATAATTATGTGCGCTGGCCTAAGGACAGGTTGTATGTTAAACAAGAATATTTATGCAGCTGCGGGGCTGACGATTATGCACTGTCGTTTAACACGAACAACTAGATCAGTTATTGGTAGCCAAGGACATGCCCATGCATGAACACTTGCCAGTCATTGTAGTCCTCTCTAGACCTTTTAGCGATTTTGAGAAAAGGTTGCTATGATATATATATATATATATATATATATATATATATATATATATATATATATATATATATATATATATATATATATATATATATATATATAATACCTAAAATATGTATAAAAAGTAATAGTTATAAATAATATAATAAATACGTTAGCTGAAGATTATTGTTAAAATAAATGGTATATTGATAATAAAATAATGAGTATGACATTTTGTAAAATTAATGTAAAACATGTAAAAGGTAATAAATAGATAAAAATAAAATACAAATTAAATAAACTGACAAGTGTCTACACTTCATACACAGCCCGGAATAGATGGGTTCTCAATAGTCTTTTAAAAGTCACGAGGCAACAGGTTTTCTTCATCTCGTCAGGGAGAGAGTTCCACAGTCGTGGACCAGCTACTGAGAACGTTCTATCACCGTATCGACTGCGAGACGGCGGCACGTAGAAGTCATTGTTTGTGGTTGAGCGTAACACCCTCGTAGCTCTTTGTTCAAGCAGGTCGGTGATGTAAGGTGGCGCCAGTCGATGTTGTGCACGAAACACCAGTAGCAGTATTGAGCGTTGCACTCGTTGTTTCACCGGGAGCCAGGGTAGTTTCATGAGAACTGGTGTAATATGTTCACTTCTGTGGCACCGGACCACTAGTCTAGCGGCAGCGTTTCGAACTCTTTGTAGCTTAGCTATTAGGCACTGTGGGAGATCATATAGGAGACAGTTCGCGTAGTCAGTTCTCGATATAACAAGAGCATATACAAGGCGGAGGGCTGCTTTCTGGGTGAGACATTATCGGATCGACGCAATGCTCCTTAGATGGTAGTATGATGAACAGCAGACATGTTTAACATAGCTGACCATTGACATTTCTGTGTCAAATATAACGCCGATGTTTCTGCCAGTAGGACTTGGCGTTATGTCGCAATCGCCAATTTTAATCACGGTGATGTTGTGGTTCACTCGATTGAACATTGCGTGATGATAGCACAAGTGCGACCGTTTTGTCGTCATTCAACTTTAGCTGATTGTCGCCCATCCATGCTCGTACATCGTTTAAGCATTGCTCAATTCGGCGTAATGACAACAATCTGTTAATTTCTGTCATCTCAAATTTGATGTATAGCTGGGTATCATCAGCGTATAGGTGGAAGCCGAGATTGTGTCTCCTGATAATATCACCGATAGGAGCTGTATACGCAGAGAACAACAGATAAGAGGTCCCAACACCGATCCAGTTTGCTCATCAAGTCACCTACAACATCCTGCGTGCTTGACCCCTTTCCTACATGGTTGTTAAAAGACGTGAGTGATAACGTAGTACCATTCCTAACACAACTCATCAATTCTTTCATAGCATCTGGTGTTGTTCCGTGCTGCCTGAAACACGCCAATGTCACTGCTGTGCCCAAGAAAGCCAATATCGATCAGGACAATATGAACAATTATCGACCAATATCAAACCTACCTTTTGTATCAAAGCTACTCGAAAGATACGTTGCACGCTGTCTGATTGATCACATGACTGCTAACAATCTCCTTGAAAAATATCAATCAGCATACAAATCTCACTACTCCACGGAAACTGCGCTTGTTCTGGTACAGTAGTCAGACTTCGCTTTTATGATCGTCTTCTTTACCTCTGCGCATTGTGTCTTATAGATTTCACGATGTACTTGAAGCGATGTGTGAATCCACTTCCGTTCACACTGTCGTCTAATTTGTTTGGCTTTGATAACCTTCTTATTATACCAAGGTACCAGTGGACGATCGGCGATGCGACATGTCTGTAGTGGTGCATGCTTCTCGATAAGTTTGCTCAAGACCACATTGTAGTGGTTTCCAAGTTCAGTTGTTGTTTGTTTGCCGGATAAGATCGCGGTCGGTAAAGACGAGGCAATGTCACTACGAAACGCAAGTTTGTCAATTGCTTTATACTTTCGGTACGTGATTGTTTTCCGCGGAACAACCGGTTTCTCCATGTCGACGAGAAATTCCACCCAAAGGTGATCGGAGAGCAGCAACGTTGTTTTTGTCGAAGTGACGCCGTGATTTCCAGATGGAGTGAGGATCAGATCAATTGTGT
>OZ024863.1:20289500-20389500 GCA_964017155.1 Oasisia sp. SBJ-2009
CGGTAGGAAAATAACTTGGTAGGAATGGAAATTACGAATGACAGTCGCAAAAAGGTAAAGGTATTACTTGGCGTCATGTTATCTCCATGTCGATAACCTCTATTGGTGTTGACATTGTGTAGCTTTCTTTGTATATATGTGGATTTCCACAGAACTGTTGGTGTAGACATATTTCAAGAAGTCGATGTACACATGTACACATATTCTATCATCTCTTGAAGCGAGGTCAGTAGTATTTGAGTTGGCACTAAGTCGAAGGCTTTCTCGTCGTTGACGAACGCGATGCAAAGTTGGATATTGTATTCTCGGCACGTCTCCTTCAGTTGGTTTTACGTGGATGTGGCCTGTCGTTAAATATCTGCTTGTGAATCCAGCATGCCCTCGTGGCTGTTATTCGTCCTAATTCTGTAATTGGTGATGTCTTTCTTATTTCCATTCTTGAAGATTGCCATCGTCTTGGCGTTCCTCCACGCTGTGGCTATTCGTCTTTCTCAACAGCGTTTAGTGTACGACTTAACAAATGTCTTCGAGATGCTTTGTTATCCTGTATCGATGTTTATCTATTCTGTGCCTGTTCCTGTCACATCTCTTATTGTGCTTCCATCTCCCATGGTATTTCTCTGGCACTTCGTTTGGGTCAGTGTGGGTTATGGTACCCTGTTCGCTGTCAAGTAGGTTGGTGCATAATTTCTGTGTTCATCCTATGATCTTATCTTGTCCATGTATCTACCCTGCTTTTTTAGGAGAGTAATCATTCTGTCTCGGTTTGGTCTCTGACGTTTTTGAGACTGTCGTTTCTCATATGATCCATTTGTTGTATTTCCTGATGTCCTCTTTTGCTGTCTTTTCGGTGGTTTGGCATATTTCTGTGCACTCTAAGCTTTGTATATTGTCGCCGTTTCTCACTATTTCTCGTCGTTTCTTCACTAGGACTTGGGATGGTCACGATATCGTCGATTTAATTGGTTTGGTGGTTGCCTTAGCTACACTTGTCGCCATTTTGTGCATGTGGTGCTTTCACTCATGGTGTCAATGTCATCTAGATATTATTGTGTCTCGAATCTCAATTCGCGTTGGAATATTCGATCTTCTTTGGTCCTATTTGCGTAGTATCTATTTTTAGTAGCCTCTTGGTCATCAATGTTTTCCATTCCGCAGCTACGTCCAGTTTGATGTTGCTAGTAACCATTATAATGGTCACTTCCAATGAATGTTGACTTGTTTGAAGATTCTTATATCTTTGACAATGTCTGGACTGTTTGTTAGGATGTACTAATATTTTGTTTTCGTTACGTCGTTTGGGCTTTTCCATGTGCATCTCCTCCCTGCTTTCTTCTGAAACGTTGTAGTCATGATTTTATACTTTCCTGATGTTGTCCATTCCACCATGGTATCGCCTGTTTCTTTTTTCAATTCGAGCCCAAATGTGCCAGGTGCCGTTTCAGTAAGGTGTATATTTTCTATTTTGCTAATTGAAGCCTCCCATCACTACATAGCGAGTTTGCATACGTTTGTGTTATGTGTTCGCCAGCAATTATCAAACGCGGATACAGTTCTGCAATACGTTATAGTAGACACCCTTATTTTACGCCTTTGCTATCTGAGAAAGTTGGGCAGAACACTGTCGATGTAGTTTCACGACAACAAACTTGTTTTGCTTGAATGCTACGCTGCCCTGGAAACCAAAATGTTAAATAAAATACTCTGAACAATCCGCTGGTGATTTAGTTGAAGTTCCTGCTGCCAGATCTGAAGGAGACATTCATGGACAACAAATTTGTCGTGACAAGTACATCGCCAATTTCCTGACAGCATGCAAGCTACTTCATTATTTTCTTTCAAAATTATCTCTGAAGCAACTTCTTTGTAGAAATTGGAAGAAGAATGTCTTACAGATTTAGTCCATAAATACCTTACACCTACGGACTAATTTCATAAGTTTTAGTAAAAATGGTAAAACAAAATTGGATTGACGATTATTGCCCACACTGACAACCAGCCACCTTTCAAAATAGAACCAGAATTGCACCTGAGCTAATACTGAAATCGCTTATTTTCACTCAGAATAAATTGCCAGAAACATTGATCATTAGATATGATTTACATTTGGATTATAATTGCAATCATAATGGCTAAATGATAATACTTTTTTTAAATCGGTATTTATGGAATGATAGATTTATATGGAATCAGTACATTCCGTGCATATGCGCAAAGTTTTGTATTATCCGTCATCTGCTGAGGCCAGTACATCATTTGAAAAAATAGTTCAACATATTTCACCAGAAAAGCTTGTCAGCTCCATGTCATAAACATACGTGTTTGCATTCATTTACGTGGATATGTTTCAAAAATAACTCATCAAGAAAACGTATCCATGTCCAATTTAACTAATGGTATGTTATATCGGTAAAATGATCTATGAGCCAAACATATTTTGTGGAATACTTGATTAAATTAGTTGCATAGGGTCTGGAGAAAGGTCTAAATATCCCAGTATCAGTGCGTTTGAAATATTGTCAATTTATTCATGACTGGGAATCTTGTGTCTGTGTGTAACACCTGATGTATTTATGGTGTGATACTATCATATACTCCAGCGAGTCTTAATCATTTTGACTGCGACCCAGTCCTTCGAACAGTTCACTTGTGATAAATATTACATAACTAATTAGAAAATAAATAATATAAAAAATGACTGAAAACATTGAAAACACTATAAAATGTGTCGGCTGAACGCATTCATTTGTGTGTCAACAATCAAAGAGCCCATTTCACCTGCATGTAGAAACAAAGTTTATAGGTGAAAACCCGAAGACCTTATGCTCTCGACTACTTTCGAAAGGTACTACGCCAATGTGGATAATACTCAATAATAACAGCAATCAGACAGGTACTATGATTTGACTGGTCGTGTTGAATACAACAATAATTGTATGTTCAAGTCCAATCCTAAATATGGCTGTTTTGTTACTAAAGCCAAACTATTGTATGTGTAGAGTGGATCGCAACCGGTACATATTTTCACCTGTCCCAAGATGATATAGTTAAATTGTTATTGTTCTTTTTATATGTGCATACAATAAGTAGTGACTGTATGTTTTGGAAACCAAAGAAAAATGTTGTGTATAAATATCTAAGTTCGAGCGTTTACACGACACGTCCAAGGGAGTATATAAATCCGATGCGTTTGTGGTATACGTATGATCTTCAGCCGTTATTTGTAAAAATCTATTCCATTATATTCTGCACGTAGAACACATCAATTCATCAGATAAAATGTCCGCATAAATATGAGAGCAATGTCCATACCTGTACTCGGCGTGAAATTGTGGAATTCTCTCAACGAATCGCTTGTTAGCATAATGTCCAAATGTACATTTAAACGTCATTACATTAATATTCTCGTAGGCAAATATACCATGTAAACATACATGATTATAATCGACAAATTTATATTGTTGTGTGCACGTATTTATTTGTTGTATAACAGCATCATTATAATTAAAAACTAAGAATTGCCAGTGATCATTTTTATGAAAAGTGTTCACAGGGGTAGACACATATAAGTGTTTCACTTCATGTCTACTCCTTTTCAAAACATATTTCTTAATTGTATTTCATTCGTACCATGTGACTTATTATTTGTATTGCTTGTTTTTTAATGTTATGTGTTTTGAAATAAATTGAATTGAATTGAAGTGAATTGTATCTGCGTGCTTCCTAAAAGTCCCTTGGTAGTAATCCGTATGGCTACTTAGGTTTAAAAGATGAAGAGTCCAGTGTTAGTGTGGCCTTTGGTAGCATTCGAGTATGCTGCCACTTTGCATCGTCTTCGGTCTGTAACAAGCGATCACCCTTGTTTTATTAGTTTAAAATATATGCAAACACAGCACGTAACCGTCTTAGTTTAGGGCTACTTGAAAGTATTCGACTGTGATTGATCAAAATAGTTTCGCGAGAATCATATGATGAAACAGTGTATTTGTTATGTAATATACCACAAATACGAAAATATGATTAAAAACTTGAAATATGTGTAGTACCTCCCAGTACAAATGCACAACATAAATCGTCTTGCCCCATCAATAATTTGATGTTTGTGTAGCATTGTTTTTTATTACTGCGATTTCTTGCTGCACTCTTGTCAAGTTATGCTTTGATAATAATAATAATAAAACTTTATTTAGACACCATCAAATCCGGGACGTATGTCCCGTTCACGGGTGTGTACACGGGTGTGTAAATAGGTAAATAAATTAATAAATATAGTTAAGTTAAAATATAATGTTCACGGGTGTGTACATACATGTAAATAGGTTAATAAATATAGTTGTTAAGTTAAAATATAATGTTCACGGGTGTGTACATACATGTAAATAGGTAAATAAATATAGTTGTTAAGTTAAATTATAATGTTCACGGGTGTGTACACACATGTAAATAGATAAATAAATAAATAAATATAGTTAAGCTAAAATATAATGTTCGTTGTGTAAAACTGGTCACGTAGAAAATAAAAATGTTTTTAATTGTTTCTTAAATTGTCCCAGATTGCCGTTGTCGCGCATATTCCTAGGAAGTTTGTTCCACAGAGTGGGTCCTGCACAGGCAAATGCACGGCGGCCGAAACGTTCCAAGTTCAGTTTGGTCACTTCGAGGAGTAACCCGCCTGCAGAACGCAGCGATCGGCGAGGCGAGTGCTGGAGTAGCAGTGCCGCGAGATACTCTGGCGTGCCATGGTATAAAGCCCTTTGCACGAGTACTAGTAGCTTGTAGTTGATACGCTTTCTGACAGGCAGCCAGTATAATTGCCGCAGTATTGTCGTCATGGACTGCCGGTCACCCCGCCGGATTTGCATAACAATTCGAGCTGCGGACCGCTGGACCATTTCCAGACGGTGTAGGTGACGATCGCTGATGCCGAATAGTATCGCATTGCCATAGTCGATACGCGATGTCGCCAGTCCGTATATGAGACTCTTACATACAGTGGTGCTAACCGAGTCTCGTGTTTTTGCAATTCGCGACAGGTGGTAGTAGGCATAACGACAAACGCTGGTAACTTGTGACATCATGGTTAGGTTAATGTCAATGGTAAATCCTAGGTCCCGTGTAACTGGGGAAGTGTCAACGAGCTGGCCACATATGTTGACGCGGGTTAACGATGTAGGAGTACGTAGACTTGACGAACGGATGACAATGGCTTGCGATTTGTTGTCATTCATCACAAGTCCATTGTCACAGAGCCATGCTTTCGCATCTTGTACGCAGGCTTCCTTACGCGCGAGGGCTTGTGTGTGGTCGGTTGGTGGGAAAGTGATGTAGAGTTGAGTGTCGTCTGCGTATAGGTGATGGTGAATGTTGTGCTTCTGTAGAAGTGTCGTCAGTGGTGCGATGTATGTATTGAATAGCAGTGGTCCAAGGACAGTCCCTTGTGGCACTCCTGTGGTCATGGTCTCTACTTCCGACACGCCACTCTTTACGCGTACGACACATGTTCGAATGCTTTAGGTAAGATGTCAGCCAGGCGAGGACGTCTCTGGATAGCCCGTATCCAGACAAACGTCGCAGCAGTGTGTTGTGGTTGATGGTGTCGAAGGCCGCACTTAGATCGAGTAGCACGAGGAGCACACTCCGGCGACTGTCAATCGATTGGGCGATGTCGTTGTGTATGCGCACGAGTGCGGTTTCCGCACTATGATGCGCACGGTATGCACTTTGATATATTGAATTGAATTGAATTGAAATTTATTTTCAACAACAACAACAACTACTACTACATTATAAATACAGTGCATACAATACAAATTTTTGAAAAAAAGGTAAAAGAAGTACTATACTTATCATGTTTACCCTTATAAATTCTTAATTTCATACATAAAGCATCTGAACAGTGCAATAGAATGTGCGACAACACTATTTACGTGTAACCATACAACATTTAATATAAAAAAAGACATTGTGACATTTGTTGAAAAGAAAAAAAGAAAAATAATTTTTTACAACAATAAACAAACTGAATGTTTAATTTTGTTATCTAATTTGTTAGCAAAAAATGGTCTAGGACTCTAACACATAATTATTCAACAGTCTATTTGTGTAACACTTTTTGAAATGATGAATTGTTTTACAACTAATCAGTGAATTATCGAAGGAGTTCCAAAGTTTAACTCCAGTAACAGAAATACACATACTTTTTAAGTTAGTACGTATATAGATTTGCTTGAACTTGCATTTATACCTGGATGAATATCGTGAGTCATGTATTCTGAACAATTTTTGTACATTCATTGGTAATATATAACGATATGCCTTAAACGTAATTATAGCAGTTTTTAGCTTTACAAGATCTGGTAATTTAAAAATATGTACATTGTGAAAGAGTAAATTTGTGTGATCAAGTCTTTTTGCACCACAAGTTAATCTTATAATTCTTTTTTGTAATAAAACTAAACAATGAATATTTGTAGCATATGTGTTACCCCATACTTCAGCACAATACATAATATAATGCATGAAAAGAGAATAGTACAAAATATGCATACCATGTTTGTTAATCAAAGAACTGGCTCTATACATAATAGCACAGCATTTTGACATTTGTTTCTTAAATTGTCCCAGATTGCCGTTGTCGCGCATATTCCTAGGAAGTTTGTTCCACGGAGTGGGTCCTGCACAGGCAAATGCACGGCGGCCGAAACGTTCCAAGTTCACTTTTGGCACTTCGAGGAGTAACCCGCCTGCAGAACGCAGCGATCGGCGAGGCGCGTGCTGGAGTAGCAGTGCCGCGAGATACTCTGGCGTGCCATGGTATAAAGCCCTTTGCACGAGTACTAGTAGCTTGTAGTTGATACGCTTTCTGACAGGCAGCCAGTGTAATTGCCGCAATATTGTCGTCATGGACTGCCGGTCACCCTGCCGGATTTGCATAACAATTCGAGCTGCGGACCGCTGGACCATTTCCAGACGGTGTAGGTGACGATCGCTGATGCCGAATAGTATCGCATTGCCATAGTCGATACGCGATGTCACCAGTCCGTGTATGAGACTCTTACATACAGTGGTGCTAACCGAGTCTCGTGTTTTTGCAATTCGCGACAGATGGTAATAAGCAGAACGACAAACGCTGGCAACTTGTGACGTCATGGTTAGGTTAATGTCAATGGTAAATCCTAGGTCCCGTATAACTGGGGAAGTGTCAACGAGCTGGCCACATATGTTGACGCGGGTTAACGATGTAGGCGTACGTAGACTTGACGAACGGATGACAATGGCTTGCGATTTGTTGTCATTCATCACAAGTCCATTGTCACAGAGCCATGCTTTCCGTTCTCCTCCATAAAATGTTGTGACTTATGCCATAATTAATAAGAGCGCTTGGTTTGTTTCTAAATGCTAGAGTCATCTTCTGAACACAAGGTGCAAAATGCCACTTTTATTACATTATGAACCGTATTATCACCATTAACTAATTGTTATTAGTAGTTACGTAACAAATGTAAATACGTTTCATGAGAACACGGTCTCGACGTCAATTCAACAACCGCAATCGCAACAAAAGCAGCAACTGTAATTTAGATGTAGCATAGGTGGGCACCACCATTCCATTAATTATCGCCAACATAATTACTTTTAGAGTTGTCATTCATTCCCCGTAACGAAGGAGCGGTTATTAGTTGCCGTTTTCAATGGTAATTTGCAATACCATCCAGTACCATTGGACCATTCTATGGTATTCCAGTAGGGCTCAATGGTACCCTCAGTGGTAATGTGCAATACCACTCAGTACCATTGGACCATTAAATAATATTTCAGTAGGACTCAATGGTACTCTCAGTGATAACTTGTGATACCATTCAGCACCATTGGACCATTCAGTGGTAACATATTATTCTCAGCGGTACTCACAATGGTATATCATTCAATACCACTGGATCATTCAATAATAAAATCATGTTTCAATAGTACTCTCAATGGTATCTGGCCATACCGTTAAACAATAAATCAGACTTACATGCACAATATTACCAGCGGAAATAGTATGGTGGTACATGCATGCATTATTATCAGTTTGACACACAATGGATAACATCACAATGTAAACATGTTGTTGCACTGTACATTGCTTTTAGTAGGCGCGCGCTAGTCCTTTCATTTGACCATAACATACATATGCAATTTATATTTCAGGGTCGGTCCTGCTGGCTGCTGCCGAAAGTAAGTATAAATTATTTCTTTATTGTATATTTGAGGTAGCGCAACTTTGCTGAAGCATTCGAAATGGACATGACGATGGTGAAGTAGATCATCTGGAACGCGACGCTGAAACTAATAAAAAATGATGGCTTACCGTACTTTTGCAAATTGTATCAGACTAACACACATTAGTATATATATATATATATATATATATATATATATATATATATATATATATATATATATATATATATATATATATATATATATATATATATATATATATATATATATATATATATATATATATATATATATATATATATATATTGAACATAAATTAGAAACATTACTAGGGCACAGACAAAGCGTAACATATTAGCAAGTTAACATCTATACAACTACTGAATTGTATCGACTATATTTACACCCATCTAATACATTCTACATGCATGCAAAATATATATAAAGATATGTATGTATATATAAATATAAATATATATATATATATATTGCATGCATGTAGAATGTATTAGATTGGTGTAAATATAGTCGATACAATTCAGTAGTTTTACTGATGTTAACTTGCTAATATGCTACGCTTTGTCTGTGCGCTAGTAATTTTGCTAATTTGTGTTCAATATTTTACACTGCTTTGTTTTACCAAACATGAAATTGTACAACTTAAACAGGTTCAAATGAAAAAATAAGTGTTACAATTATTATTATTATGATTATGATTGTAATTATAATTATAATAGTAAGCAATATAAGTAGCAGTAGGTCTAGTAGTAATGCTAGTAGTTGTTGTAGTAGTAGTAGTAGTAGTAGTAGTAGTAGTAGTAGTAGTAGTAGTAGTAGTAGTAGTAGTAGTAGTAGTAGTAGTAGTAGTAGTAGTCGTAGTCGTAGTCGTAGTGAGAATTGTTCAGACAAATACGGGAGCAAAGATACCATAATACACCGAAAAAATTCAGTTGTTAATAATGGTTGCATACAATATTATTGTAATAATCTTACAGGCTGGGGTCCGTGGACGGCGTGTACCAAGGACTGTGACGGCGGCGTACAATCCAGAGTAGAATATGACAAAGATGGACGTCGAGTTGGCAAAACTGAGGCGTTGTGTAATAAACTGCCTTGCAACGGTAAGGAAATTATTCAATAATTATTAATTGCGCACTGACTATTCTCTTTCCTTCTTAGATTATTGTTATGTTTAAGTTGTTCTGGTTGCTACAGCGACTGCTATTCTTGCTGCTTTGTGTCTGCTGCTGCTTGCGCTGCTAAAACTGATATTACTGATACAGCTGCTATTTGTACACCTGCCCATGATTCCCCACCCATGTTTCTTTCCAGTGTCTCACTTCTTTCTGAATACCGCGTACCATCTTCCCATCTTAGTTGCAGTTCTCCTCTCATCCTTCTCTCTTCCAATTTGATTGAGGTGTACTTATTGTTAACCGTTTGCCTTCCAGTAATTGCGCATATTCATGGCATTTACTTTATGATACTCTTTCACAACTGTCTCCCCTCACCTATTTAGTAGTAGTAGTAGTAGTAGTAGTAGTAGTAGTAGTAGTAGTAGTAGTAGTAGTAGCAGTAGCAGTAGCAGTAGCAGTAGCAGTAGCAGTAGCAGCAGCAGCAGCAGCAGAAGCAGTAGCAGTAGTATGTATGTATGTATGTATGTATGTATGTATGTACGTGCATGCATGCATGCATGCATGCATGCATACATACATACATACATACATACATACATACATACATACATACATACATACATACATACATACATACATACATACATACATACATACATACATACATACATACATACATACATACATACATACATACATACATACATACATACATACATACATACATACATACGAATCTCATAGTTGGACATAGCACAACTTAATTTCTATTTTGACAGATCCCTTCCGTGGATCTCGATGGTCAAACTGTTCGGAGCCGTGCGGTGGAGGAGAACGATTTAGGTGGAGTATTGATACGGGAACTGCCAGGGAAAACCAAACAATTAGGTGCAACACACAGTCCTGTACACCCGGTGAGTAATTATGATGACGAACGCTGCAAAATGAATTTCCCGGTCCGGTATAATAAAGTGTTATTGTATTGTATTGTATTGTATTGTATTGTATTGTATTGTATTGTATTGTATTGTATTGTATTGTATTGTATTGTATTGTATTGTATTGTAGTGTATTGTATTGTATTGTATTGTATTGTATTGTATTGTATTGTATTGTATTGTAGTGTATTGTAGTGTATTGTATTGATAACTTCACAGTCCGTTATTAACTATAGATGTACAAACAGTGGTAACTGCATGGTAAAGCAATAGACCATAGTTTAATTATTTACTACGTTGTAATAAATCTCTTCTACGTGCGATAAGTTGGTCTTCCCAAAAAGAAGACAAAGTGATGCACCAGCTTGCTCCAGGGGACCTCCGAGAAAGAAGGTGTCCTACTGAGATGTGATGAATGCGGCCCGTTTTCGTGGAGGACAAAATAATTACATAACGGCACACTGAATATATCACTAAAGAAGAATGGCATAAGGATCTAATAACACAAGGATTTTGGTTGTTTTGAAACGACGGTATATTACCAACCAGCGTGGTTAGTCCTGACTCTCCAATTTAGGCCCGTAAAAAATGTTGAGGTAAACCCATTTTTTTCTTATTTATATTCTACTCACCTTGTCTCTCAACACTTCGGGAGGGTTTTTTTAGAATCCGTGGCATAAAGTCACTGTAGCGTGAAATCTAAAATGGCCGCCGCTGACCGGGTTGTCATCTATAACTTTGGATCTAGAAGAGCCAGATTGCTAAACTTGGTATCCATTCCGCTTAAGATTTATATTCCCGATACGCCTGACCTAACCATTTTACGATTTGACGCCATAGTGGATGAGAAATCCTACATGGCCGCTCATCCAAGATGTTCGCGAACTGCAGAATATAATCAGCCTTAACTTTCAATCGAAATGAGCTAGAAACCGTCCCTCTCAATGGTTATGATGATCCCCAACCAAATAAGTATTATTTCATGACCTTTCAGGTTGTATAAGTAAAAGGTCAACTTAATGGGATAACAAGTTGCTTTTTTTTACCATATGTGGTCAAGAAACGTGACAAATTGGTACATAGAGGACCTAGACGTCGTATCTCTGTGGCTATTACCATAGGTCTGCTGAGGTATAATCAAATGGTTAACCTTTTGAGAATACAACTAAGCGCTAAGGCGAAATCAAAGGTCAAATAAGGTTAAACATTAAAAATGGTGTCCTCTTTTTAATATAGGAAAGCAAGAGTTGAAAATGGTTGTCAATTCATGATAACCCATCACACTGTTTATTTTTAATATATTATGAAAAGCACAAAGTTATTGTAATATTTCAAGTGCTTTATAACAATAAACACCTGTAATGTATATCTAGCTAGCATGTACGTGTACACCAAACTTTCCATCCTATATTTAGCTAAAAACGATTTTGACAATTTCGAACTTGTGATTTGTAGCAATAGATGACACACATCACCATATATGTTCTGCATGGGCACTGCGTCATAACACACATTCCACTATATTTACCTAGTGTATTACTATACATACATTTCAACGATTTGATTGTGCCTCCATCACTTTCCCACCCATACTGACAACAGTCTAGGCACCTTCCTTCACTGGCAATAACCCCTTGAATAAAACATGCTCTGGTGATTTGTCTACGTAAAAAACACTCGATGTGGGGGCTCTTTGAATATTTGATTGTTAGCAGAAACACTGGTGTGGACCTGGAGATGCAATTGGTTACACGTCTTTGCCTATTGCTTAGACATTGCACCCTCCCAAAACCCGCCCGAGGTACTTTTCCACTTACGCTATCAACGTTTCTGGCAGCTCTGCTCTCTTGGCAAACTTAGTCAAGTAGACAGTGGGATTGCATCGCTGCAAGCTTGGTGCCATTTCTGCTGGTAATATCGTTTCCTGTGAGAACGTGAGCCTTAACTCTGAGTTAGAGGTTTTTCAGACTATCATGGACTAGCATGTCGATGAAGTGCAGTAGGCGCATGACTGTGTCTGTGTCATCTGGCAAAACGACTAGGCGTTGGTAGCCTAGATGGCATGAGGCACGATCCTTTCGTCTGCGTCTTCCAACCATCTCGCAGGTTCTGGAATCACAACTGGTTCTGTCGGTTATGTATTGTGGAGGGGGCTGGAATGTGTTCTTGGTTTACTGCAATGCCATTCAACACAACCCGTACAGAAAGACTGTGAGCAACCACTATTTCTCGAATACGTTGCAACAACCGATTCTTATTTTCCGATGATACCCAACATTTCTCGATCTGCATTGTGGACTCATCCGTGACAGAGATCTCTCCTTGAGCGGTATTGCTGGGGTATCGCCGGACCATTGGCATAACATCCAGCAGTATCACTGTTTTCACCCATAATATATCGTCAGACACTATAGAACTACGTTATCCAATCCCAGCACCAACATCATCTATGAGATATATCCACTACTGAGTCAAGGGTTTGATATTGTCGGGTGTGGCAGAGATAAGTCGCCATCAAACAAATGGCTGGAGAGGAGGTGGTCATGCGAAAATACTTCCTCGACTTCCCGGGGCGATCTCAGTTTCCCGTTGGGCAGCTACGAGTACTTTGGGTGTAGTGGTGTAGGATGCGGTATTAGGTTTGGTGTGAACGACAGTGTCACACTTTGGTAGGTAATCCTGTGAATTGTTACTGCAAGCTTCTTTGTCTTAAGAACAAACCCTCTAGTCGTACCTTCTCTCCATTATCGAACCCATTAATTATATCATCATTGGTAAAGTCTTCGGTAACGAAAGTGTGCAATCTGACTGCAGAGGCTATGATAATGAGGGGATTTGCTAGAGTCAAGTCAAGAAGACTGGCGACATTGGCATCGAAGATCACGCACTTGTTGCCCCTGAGCTCCTGGTACATGATGGTCTTATGATGCTCCATTATCCATTCATTTGTGAGTTCACGGCACTTGTTCTGTATGAGCAGGTTATCATGGAATATCCGCTGCAACTCCACTACAACTGCAAACATTCTTAGCCGGCCTACGATGCCTCCCTGGCTCTTTTTGCTCCAACTTCCTATCTAATTCGATAGGGTTGAAGCTGCCCCCCCCCCGGTCTCGCACTAAAAACGTTGATATCAGGAACCTCTGATAGGGTTATGAGTCTTCCGCCTTTAGCAACTAAGTTTTCCTAGCATAGTACGAGCCGTAGCAATTGACTCTTGGAGACTACTTCAAATTCCTGAAGAACAAAAATGCCATGAAACATATGCATGCAGGAAACATGTAAAATCCACCACCATCCCTCCCGATCCGAGGTGGCGATGTACGTGAGTAAGTCGAATATTTTCTTGATGTTCATGTTAAACCAGCCATCTCAGACTTGATTTGGCACTCAATCAGGAAGGTATAGTACTTGATAAGCAAGGGCTGTATGAGTTAAAAGACCTGCAGGAATGCGGTACGTGCGACTTCGGCATTCTTCTCGCCCAGAAGCACCTGCAGCTATATCAGATCATCATTGAGTTGTGTGTCGATGGCAATACTTCCCAACCGAGTGTATCAGTCACCTTGACAATCACCAGCATACTTTGCTTTGACGTATAGTAGTGACATCGGTGCGAAATATAATCAGGGTTCGTTTCCTGAAAACCTCTGCTTCGAATATGGAGTCATCCACTACCACTGATGTAGCAACCAAAACAATGTGGTAGAATCGTCGCGTAGTGAAACCTTACAAATATGCCATTGATGTCCACCGCAAATGTGTCTGACTTAGAATACCAGCAACCGTGTGAAACACGCCTTCATCATAGAACACAGGCATCATCGTCTGCTTGCGGACACTGCAACCTTTGTCGCAATGATTAATCTATCATAGGGGTTGAGATGGCTGGCAGGTACCCAACACACATCAAAAGAATTATGTACCTCCATGGGGTACATCGGGAAGACCAACACAAATCAAAGAAATCAACTGCGCAGTGTAGCGATCTTCACGAAGGGATGAGTGGGTGACCTTTTGACCGTGACATGGCGGTGATAACCTTCAAATGTTAATATATTCTCATACATTTGACTTTATCTTAACAGAACTATCATGATAGCTACTGAGATAAGACATATACTAGCTCATGTGTATGCCAGTTGTATGCCCTTTCGCAAACATAAATGGTTAAAAACAATTAATTTTAACCCACTAACTTGACCTTTGGCCTATGTGATCAATTTGAAAGCTCATGATAGAATACTTATTTGATTGGGGATTCTCATAACCATCAAGAGGGACATCAACATCCAGTTTCTAGCTCATTTCGATCGAACGTTACGACTGATTGTGTTTCTTCAGTCGACGATCGTCATGGACGAGTGGCCATGTTGGAATTCTCATTTAGTATGACATCAAAACGTAACATGTCAGTCAAGGTCAGGCATGTCAGTTTTAGGCGGAATTGATAACAAAAATGGAGTATCTAACACTACTAGATCCAAAGTTATAGACGAAAACCTACTAAATGGCGGCCATTTTAGATGTTCCGCTCCAGTGACCTTATGCCACGGATTTTCAAAAAGCACCTCCTGAAATGTTGATGACATGTTATGTAGAATAGAAATCAAAAGAAAAACTGCGTTTATCTCAAAATATTTACGGGCCCATATGGCCGAGCCTTGACTATGGTGCACCAAAATATAAAACAGGCTAGGCATGATGCACCAGCGACGAACGGACGATAAGTGAAAAGGATGGGCACGTGCAGACATGGGCACTCACCAGCTGTCTGTCCTAGAACATCCACAGCATAGCAATGTCGTATATTAGTTTTGTTTTATTCATTACGGCATTACGATATATCGTTGATCAATATACGCCAAAACGTACTGTTTGTCATTATTTATAGTGGTAAAATAAACAGTAGTGGTATGCAGGTGTTGCAGTACCTCAGGTCCTGCAATACCTCAGGGAGTTTGACGCCCCTGCCATGCAGAGTTGTAAACCACTGCCTTGTGGTACAGGTTCTTGACAGAACCGAAGGCTAAGGGAGCAATCCATAACCAGAAAACCATGTCACTGTGGCAGCATCAAGGGCGGTTGATGTAAGGAACTCCCAACACCTCTCGACCAGCCACTGCAGGGACAAATAGTTTGCGCCTGTCTTGACATGTTCTTGCCGGTGTGAGACCTCTATTTGTTCCCCGAGAGAGTGTCGCTAGTAACTTGCAAAAGCCAGCGGCACTTCAACACTTTTGCTAGCAGCTTCCATGAAATATACAACTGCACGAAACTCCTTTCGGCCGACTACGCCAGAGATTCTGGAACAACCACCATGTGTCCAAGCGGGTTAAAGGCAAGATATACCGTGCAATCGTGCTGTCCACCCTCCTATATGGAGCCGAGGCCTGGACAGTGTACAGACGACAGGTGAAAAAGCTGCATGCCTTCATGATCCGACATCTGCGTTCGATCATGAGGATAACCTGGATGGACAAAGTAACAAACAAGGAAATACTCGAACGGACAGGGCTGCCATCTATGGAAGTTATTCTGATCAGAAAGAATCTCCGGTGAACTGGACACCTCATGAGGATGTCACCAGACAGGCTACCAAAGCAGGTTCTCTACTGTCTTCTGGTCACAGAAACAGAGGGCGGCCCCGCCTCCGATTCAAGGATACCATCAAGAGAAACCTGAAGCTGAGAGACATAAAGACCGACTCATGGACATCACTCTCACAGCAGAGAGATAAATGGAGAACAACAGTCAAGCGATGGAAGCAGTCTTTGTCGCTTCGCGACCGACAGCACGATGATGAAAATAAACACATCGAGTTTTCGATACTAAATGATTAATAAATGATATTTCACAATTTGCACACATATGCAATGAATGTCAGAATGTAATTATATATATATATATATATATATATATATATATATATATATATATATATATATATATATATATATATATATATATACAAATGTTTAATAACTGACTGCAATCCAACTTACAATTCAACATAACACATTAACAACAGCACCGATATTATATTGTATGATCGTTACCATTATGTATTATATTATTTTTCATACTATGTTGTATATTCCTGTGTTGCTGTTGTTAAATAAACATTCATTCATTCATTCATTCATTCATGTGAATATCGAGCAACCAGTTGTAATAGTATTGCATTCAGAAGGCATATTTAACTGGTGCATGTCCGCGTGTCTTCCATTGTTCCAAGTAACTTACTTACCTAAATATATAGTCAGTCATCTACAAAAATGGTATAAATTATTATATGTCAATGACATGTGTGCACAATAACATTATATTAATAACATCTTTGTGAAAATCAATCTCAACTAGGTCTACTTATGTCACGTGATATTTATTGGATTAAGTTTCCCTCTGTTCGTGGAAACAAGTTCACCAAATAAAAGGATAATAAAGTAAACAATTGCAAGGACATATATATTTATTTCTTCAGGCGATGGAGACTGTATCGGCGACGTTGTGTTTGTGGTCGATTCCTCTTACAGTATCGGTCAGGCAATCTGGCCACCATCCCTCCAGGGTATCATTGACATTATCAAAGGTTTGAAAGTAGACCCTTCACGAACACACGTGAGCGTTGTCACATACTCAACCGATGTCGAAGTCAGCTTTGGTCTTAACAATTACACCTCGATGGCCGAAATAGAGGCGGCCGTCTTCGGGATCAAATACATGGCAGATATGACAAACACCGCTGATGGCATCAAGAAAATGCACGAAGTTATAAAACAGGAAGGACGAGGTGCCAATGTTGCAATCCCTATTGCTATCATCATCACTGATGGCACATCTAATATTGACGAGGCAAGGACAATTCCCGAAGCACAATCAGCAAGGGACGACGGAATTCAAATGTTTGCTGTCGGTATGTAAAATCAATCATTTGGCATAGTTTGGAAAAGTATGGTTATCTAAAATATGAAATGTCCTTGGAATGGTTGATATCAAATAAAACATTACGACAACTACCACCATGGTGGTATAATACATGAAACAACTATCTAACGTCCTACTAAAGTAATACGTTAAAGGTATATTGTTTGAGAATAGTGAGGCATAGTCGTAAATTACCGCCAACCAGTCGTAATATAAATAGCAACAGCAACATAGCTTTCCCTCAAGCATAAATCTTATTGCACATCTTCTAGGGGTTGGTGATGAAATTGACGGCGACGAAGTCAAAGGCATCGCGTCTCACGAAGACAACGTGTTCCTTGTGGACTCCTACAGCGAACTGCAACGGCTGACAGATGCAGTCGCGGCAAAAATATGTAACACAAGTATATATCGATTTGTCATTTATTTTAAAATAATAACACACACACATATATATATATATATATATATATATATATATATATTCATACTTATATGAATATATATATATATATTTATATATACATACATATATACTAGTACATATATGTGTGTATATTATCATTATGCAATCATGATGAGCAGTTTTATCAACACATTTAGAACTAATTCTGCAAGATATATATTTTTATTAGTCAGAACGACGTATTTTGTATTATTCACTGTTGTTCTTATGGTGATTTGTCTGAACAGTTGTATAACAATATTATCAGATATATTAAATTATTTTGGTTGTTTATATCCCATTTATCTATATGTCGACGTCTAATCGTGTGGTCTCTGTTCGCTATAAAAACAAGTTTCCAAAACCTGTGTGATCAATTACGTTGTTGCAAATTTGTATATTTGTTTACTCATTGTGTCAGACATATCTGACGAAAAGTGTATTTAATATAAGAGCTAGCAAAATATCATAATGCAGCAGAAACCGCATAGATGACTATATGTGAAAACGTTTCTAAGCAAATCACGGTATCCATTTTCTTTGTTATGATAAAAGTGGCCTTTGAGTTTCATCTTCAAAGAGTTGTAAATTAAGTTGATGATAAATAAGAATCAACTATCAGAGGGAATTGTAGCAATGTCTGAAATGTTTATATGTGCAGTTGTTCAGCAGCATTATATTACACTCTTTTATGGCCCAACTATTTCCTTTCTAATATACGGTTCAACGCGCTGCTTTGTTTGCTTAGTGCATATACATGCCTTACACATAAACTGGACTTACTGTAGGCAGCTTCGGTTCAATCGAGAAACTTCGATTGTACATTGTATCATGCGCTACTTCTGTTCTAACGAGTGCGGCATTTAATGCCTAAATGTTCATATGTTGTTGTGTACCTATTGCGAATGTTGTGCCTACTTATACAACGACCATTACACTATACTCAGTGTGTTGTTGCCAGGTAACACGAGAAGATGCGGCGAATGTACATATGGTTCATGCAGCGTGACATGTGGGGCTGAAGGCGAAAGGAAAGGCACGAAAGAGTGCTGGCTCGTCAGCGGGTTGACAGGAAACGAAATTCCCAATAGTAGACGCGTTGAGGAATGTACGGACACATGCAACATCATTCCTTGCCCGATCGAGAAGTGCGAGCCCTGTCGTGATTTCGGACCTTGCAGCGAGACGTGTGACGCCACCGGCATAAAGGATGGCAAACAAGACTGCTGGTTAGAAGATGCAGTGACAGGCGACGAAATCACCGGTACCAGACACGAAGGCTCCTGTAATGATAATTGCCATAATCGCTGCGAGTGTGGCCCCTGTGGAAATTACGGCCAGTGCAGCGAGTCATGTGGCGCTGCAGGTACAAAGGACGGTACGAACGATTGCTGGGTGGTAGATGACGCTACAAACGTCGAAATCGGAGGCAGTAGAAAAAAGGAAACGTGCACCGAACAGTGTCGCAATCTCTGCACATGTAATAGCTGTGGACACTTTGGTCAGTGCAGCGAGTCATGTGGGGCGGAGGGCACAAAGGCGGGTCAGAGAGACTGCTGGGCGATTGATGAAACTACAAACCTTGAAATTCCAAGCAGCACACACAAGGAAACATGCACAGAGAGGTGCAGCGAATCGTGTGGGGCGGACGGCATAAAGGCGGGTCAGAAAGGTTGTATACGTGTTTTGCCTGACGTTCTGCACAACATTACCAGCGTAAACAGTATGGTGATGCATGCATGCATTATCATAATTAAATTGTACATACACCTGGACAACATCACAATTTCGGTAACAACACTCTGAACCTTTTGCATTATATACTGTTGTGCTAGTGGTACATTCGTGTAACTTTCCAAGGTTGTTGGCACCATTAACACGATTTGTTTACAATGTGCAGTTGTTAAGTATATGGTGTACATGCATATTTATGCACATATCCTGCATCTAATCCACCGGTAATGTTAATTTCAGACAGTTGCGTTTCAACCATTGCAACAGTTGGAGGTGTTCTTGGGATCCTACTCTGCGTCACCTTAGTGATAATCACGTTGCTCGTGGTTAAGGTGCGACGACGGCCGGCTGCTAGAGGTACATATCACAACGATGTATTTAACTATTTTAAGACTATCATTGTCTCTTGTCGATCAGATGCTGTATTTTCGACTCTGATCTATGTCAAATGTAACAGAACTTTCCAAACGCAGCGACACTTAGTTGTCTAAAAAACAAACTGACTCTCCGTTGACCTAACGTAACCAATGCAACTACTGGAGTTATAGTGACATTTATCAATTCTATATATGATCTGTATTTTGGCATATATCTGATAACATTCATCCCAGGCAGACAACATAAATTAGATTCATTAGAAGTAAACGCGAATGTGCTAATTTAATCAAACAACTGTCAAATGATGTAAAACGACCCCAACTGCGGTGAGACGGTAGAGTTCGTATATAATTTGTCATCTGTAGTATCGGAACTATTAGGCCGGGAGCCAGGTCCAGGTCTCAGGATGTTTTCATCTAAGTTTTTTTCACTATCGTTTCCTGTTAACCTATACCGTGGGCCATCGCAAGTTTGTAATGTCCACTCCCAACTCGTGGCTTTTTGCCCTCAGGGGGGCCAAAAGAGACATTGTGTCACCGTGACGTCAGAAATTTACATAAAAATACCATATTTGGCAGAAAGCAACTTTAGGTTGTAGACAATGCTACGGTATAAGATGTTGGGGCTTTCCGCAAACCAATTCCACAATTTGAGCCATTGCGTCCCAAAAATGATGAAAAATCGTCCTCCGCCTATCACGTTCATGTCAGAAATGATTATTTACAAGCCTTTCGAAATGAACGACATGGACTCTTTTCCAAATGGAAACCTTCCCACGGCCATTAGCTTCTATTTGGTATCAAGATGACCTCTCTATCTTGAAAATTGTGCCCGCTGTGAGTGAAACGCCTAACGTACCCCCTAAATCATAGAAATGTCAGCACTGCTGCCTGATCCTGACGAATGCGCCCTCATTCAAGACGGCAACTAATCCATCTACATGACAGATGTTACCCCGACAATGAAAACGATATCACAACGAATACTTCAAGTATGGGGGGTCATCAAAGGGAAGAATTGGGATAGGGCTATAAACACAGACAAGTCCATGCTGGCTGCCATTGAGAGACTCGGTTACGACAAATATATTGAAACTTATGAACTGAGCCCGAGTGAGTCCTCTCTCGTAGAAGTTCTGTCCTCAGCTGACGTGACTGGTCATATAGCCAAATACTAGGAGTTCAGAAAACAGTGAGCAATGGAAAACTAGGAGAAACTGGGAGCTTCTGGCTCGAATACATGGATTGCATCTGGCTCGTCTTGTCATTGAACAACGCATTCAAAATGAATGACTACGACAGGTACAAGTCTGCCTTAAGCCGCATGCCAGACCAATTTTTCTGCGCAAATCAGCAGAATTACGCTCGGTTTCTCACATATTACGGCCACTTTCTAGAGCATATTGAGAAAACGCACCCTGGTTCAGAGAAACTACTGCGAGCTGGGGCTATCAGTGTTGCCAGATCGCAGATTCTAGGCAACCGCTGCCACACTGACAAAACAATAGAAGAGACAGCTATGAAATGGCTCAAGTCTAAATCAGATTCTGGTACATAGTCTGCTGGAATAAGCGGTATCACCAGTAATTACGAAACGAGTCAACGTCACATTTACGAATGCCATAGGTTAACAGGAAATGATAGTAAAAACAAACTTAGCAGTAAACATCCTGAGACCTACACCTGGCTCCCGGCCTATTATATTCTAACATGCACTAGTTTAGTTCATATATAAACAAGACCTACGTGTATAAAAACAGTAATTTAAAGGTTAGGCACGTTGATGCCACAATGCCGACAACTTGTAGATGATGGGCTTATGATACAGCCAATCACTCCAATGCCCGATGGCCAACAACCAGCACTGGGCACATATGCACCAGCCCAACCAGCGACTCGTGACAGCACCTAGCCTCGGTTACCCAGACTCCGTGAGGTGGCAGCACTTTTAAGCCCCCTCAACTACGCCTGGGACAGTATATATGCTTAAGTTTCTACATCCGGGCAGCCTTACCCCAGAATAGGGTAGAGACGCTGATTGGCTCTCAGGCCAACTATGAAATAAAAATTTAAATAACGATATAGTTTTACAAGATAATAATATCATTTGAAAAGTATTCACCATTGAACTTATATTAACACAACAGTAAGTAAAAATTCAAATTTACCGTTGTTTATAAAATAAGAATTACGGCAGGATTAACCAGTATCCGTGAGGTGGCAGCATTGTCTAGCCCGACACGGATAGCATACAAATTAAATAAGGAAACCTTTTGATCAAATAATGCTGTATTATAAAAACTATTAAAAATTAAACTTATATTAACCCAAAATAAATAGAAATACAAATTTGCAGTTGTTTATAAAAAAAATATTACGGCAGTGTCCGTGAGGTGGCAGCATTTTATAGATCACGCGGATACCAAACAAAAGCCGGCAAATGTCACCAGACTGTCTTCTCGGCGTAGTTCCGCAGCCGACCGACAGTCGGTTAAGCGAGACTAGACAGCACCTAGCAAGGTTTGTACCAAACCATCCCGGAGGTTCGCCAAAACAGCGGCGAGTACGAGATGGTTCGACCTACTAGGGGGACTCCAGGTGACCGCAATGAGTGTCGTATGCAAACAGAAGAAAACATAAGAACATACGACGTGCCTATGCTACTACTACTACTACTACTACTACTACTACTAATATTAATATTAATAATAATACTATTACTACAACTACTAGCAATACTTTTAATAATGATAGCAATACTAATATTAATAATGTTACACATACTGTCTATGATATGTGGTAATAAGAGAGCCAACATAGAGAATACTGCATGCATGTTACAGTTGCTTATCTGAGTACCATTACATGTCAATTATGTACCTTATTAGAATACTAGCTTATTATTTTACCTGCATGATTAATTTAATATAGCTTATTAATTCGCAACTATAAAAAAAATATTTGATAAAACGCAATTAACTTATGCGTATGCTATGTCATTTTTGTAGTTTTGTAGCGGGTGGGCGGTCCCCTCACCGATTATTTTGTACTTTCATTGTGACAGTATATGTACGTCACGCTACATGCGAAGCAAGACAACATTCATGTAGCAATAACGATACACATTTGCTCTATTATTTCGCTGGCTGCATATGTACCCTGGCTTTCGACTTGCATGTAGATTATTCTTAATCAGTTTTTAAAGTGACTAATGTTGCTGTTGCAAGTTTGTTTTGACTGTTGTAATGTGATACCGACAACTGAAAGAGAAACGTACATATCTTCTCACACTTTTTCAAAGACACTTGTCAATACTCTTCATCAAGAAAAGTCAATTTCTTAATGATGCTTTAAAAAATAATACACTTGAGAATTACGCCAAAACATATGAACATTTTATAAAGGTATCCGAAATATATTTTGTGTATTCTCATATATAGCATACGATGCATTAATATGACGCGAATGTTATGTTTTAAATAAACAGTCAACGAAATGAAGTGCATTACTTATGTCACAGAACAAATGTCATCTCGTGCGTTGACAACCTAAGTATGATAATAGATGGAAATATGTATAAGGCACACATAGCGTCGAGGCACACACTCACTCGTTCACTCACTCACTCATTCACACATTCATGCAATCACTAAAGCGCACGCACACACGCACACAAATCACACACTTTATGCTACACAGAAACAGTGATACTTGTAGGCATGTATCGAAGAATAGCATGTCAATAAATAATTTGGTGGGACGCCTTGTGTGCAGCTTGTTGTTCCTTGGCTGGCCGGGTATATATATATAATTATATACATACATATATATATATATATATATATATATATATATATATATATATATATATATAAGCTATGTACACTTGACTACGAGAACCCGGTTTCAAATACTATGCTGCTGTGCCAAATCTTGGGCAACTTCGTTCACTCTACACTGCTCCAGTTCACTCAAATGAGTATATCTGGCTATAGACTATTGGTTGATAATTATGTACAAATTGTTTCGTGCATTAATAGCAGTATGTCGTGATGCTTCTCAGAGAAGTTAATATGAGATATGTCAGGATGTAAAGTGCAAAGCGCCATTGGTCTTGATCAATCCTTGAGGACTCGAAACATTGCAATATAAGAACGGACGAACCTCTTTATTAATCTATGCATATCGGCATACAGGTAATATCAACTTGTTTCAGTGCCTTGATTATGAGTATGTACATAGCAGTTAGCAAAACAGTTACATATCTATAAAGTATTTATTATTTGTGAATCTGTACATATTTATAAATCTTCAAACTGCTGTCAGTCGTACTGAACACATCGAAGTTTAAACAAAATTGCTTAGTAAAGTCATACAGCAACAAAGCAAACGAAATATATCTCATTGGTGCATTTGCTGGAACGCGTCAAACGCAACACTAATCTCCTCGCGTCGTCAACTTTAAATTGTCTTTCATTTCTTGTTGTTCGTGAGGTCGGAACAGAGCAGAAGACGTGTGCATGTGGCACCCAACATATGACATACTACTTTGGCAAGCTGAGTGACGTTGCTGGCCAATAGGGTCTGCAAGAGGGGCACGATACATGGCGTGACTTCGCGCGATTGGAGCTTTTTGCCTTTGGGGTCTAAGCGAGACAATTGGGGATTGAACACAAGAATAATACACAATAAAATATTTTACGGGATTTGCATTTTACATTGCTGTACGTTGTGGTTTCGATAAGTATTTATGTCTGACAAGTTGTCTAAATTCGCATAATCATAACACATGTGTACGTTTGCCCCAAACAGGTTGTACTACGCGAAAAATGGCACTTTTCATTATTAGTCAAGATCGCCAAACGCAAGTACTTGCCGCTATTGCCATGGCAACCACCATTATAATCGATTAAAATTCATGATTTCTGTGATCATTGTCACCGGCAAAGTGTTCCACTGCTTCTGCTTGTAATAATCCTTCGGACAGTATAACTGAAATAGTTAGACTGGAACAGTTCGATTATTACAACCAAAAACAAGACGAAGTCCTATACGTTAACATGGAGAATATGGACCAACTGCCCCCAGCCTCGTTTTCGCGCGCGAGACATACACGCCCTATAATGTTGCATTTAAAGAACAAAAAATGCACCGGTTTCGTGGCATACACCTAATAGAGTTAATATAAAGTAACAATTTCCACATATACTCAATTTGTTAACGCCAGCAGTTTACCAGAAACATATTTTTTAACACCCAGCCATCCAAATACTATGAGCGGCCCCATCTTAGACGAAGAATGACGTCACGACGGTGAGGCGCTCTCCACGCAGATTCCCTGCATGGGGTTTGGCTGTTGTCATGAAATGGCTGCAACTCGGCAACACGCGTAACATGCTGATGACGGTAAATATAAAGTTGTCTATTATTGTTATCGCTGAAATCATCCCATCAACTGATGATACGTGTCTACATGTCTATTTCAAAGCATTTCTCCTCAAAATGGACCGAGCAAAGTGAACTGTACTTGGACTGGAGGGATTCCAAACAGTACGCCCGCAAATGTGAATCCATTGCTTCAATACTACCGGTTGTTTCAACTATTATTGCAACCGTATGCCGAACAGTAAGGCACAATTACTAAAGTTTACCATAGATTTAACCACAGATTTAGATACACGTCTATAAGCAGCTGCTAGATGTCACGCAAACTGAACGAACTGTCGAAGACTCGAAGTTGTTGACCCTTAACAACGTCGCAGGAAGCTGACCGGCTTCAGCAGAGACATAGAATGTCGCGCGCTAAATGGCCAAGCCAAGTTAACCCTTCACCTATGGTGGCGTCTAGATCATCGTGGATTTCGTTAGAATTTTAGACTTTAAAGTCACATTCTGAGTAAACCGCTGACGTTAAAAAATTGAGTATATGTGGAAATTGTTACTTTGTATAAATTATATTAGGTGTATGCAACGTCAACGTATACAAATGATTATCAACGGAACGTCCAGTGGTGTTCGGTGTTCCGCAAGGTTCCGTTCTCGGCCTTCTCATGTTTATTTGCTACACTGCTCCACTCGGTGATATCGCACGTCGACACGGGATAAACGTTCACCTGTATGCTGATGACACCCAACTGTATCTCGCGTTCAGTCCGCACTCAGACGAAGACACAATCCAGGCAGTCACGCGCATCCAAGATTGTGTCGCAGAATTACAAGATTGGATGAATATAAATATACTGAAATTCAATGCTACGAAGACAGAAATTATTGTGATGTGCGCGCCTCATATAAAGACCAAACTTTCTATGCCACAGATAAAACTTTGTGACACCGTTGTGCCAGTGTGCACTGTGGCCAAGAACATTGGCGTTCTCTTCGAGAATAGTCTAAGCATGGACAACCAGGTATAGCACATTTGCCGTGTAGCGTATTTCCATATCCATTGTATTGGAAAAATCCGAAACCTTCTCGAACGGAAAACAACAAAAATTATGATTCATTCTTACGTAACGTCTCGCCTTGACAACGGAAATTGCCTGTTGTACGGCATTTCCGACCACCTTCTTACCAAACTCCAAAGAGTACAAAACGCTGCTGCCCGGCTCATAACCAAAACGAGGAAACACGACCACATCACTGCTGTTTTAATCAATCTTCACTGGCTTCCGATCAAATAGCGGATCGAGTATAAACTGTTACTGTTGACGTTTCGAAGCCTTCACGGACTAGCTGCGTCATACCTAAGCGACCTACTAATTCGTTACGAACCGACCCGTGCGCTACGCTCCGCTGACGCCCACCTGCTGGAGGTTCCTCGAAGCAGACTGCGTACGCAGGGAGAAAAGGCATTTTTAAGTGCTGCTCCACGCCTCTGGAACAATCTGCCGCTTACCGTGCGTGCCACAGACTCCCTCAGTGCTTTCAAGAAGCAACTGAAGACACTTCTGTTTAAGAGAGCTTTTTCAATTTAAAAGAACAATATTTTAATATCCGAACATTTTTAATATGTACTACTTATCAACGATTTTATTATTATTATTTATTTTTTTTATTGTGATATAATTAACAATTATTTAGTTTTAATATCTACTATTTTTAATATATATTATTTATCAACTATTTTAATATTTATTTTTTACATTGTAATATAATTAACTATTATCTATCAGTATGAGTATTTTAGTATTATTAAGATTATTTATTTATACTGGATTTTTGTTTTTTACGGATCTATTTATTTTACAACTACGTCTTTATTTTTTATTTTTAGGTAATCTGTATATTCATGTAAAGTGTAATGCGTCTCTGAATGGTTTTATTGCTAGATATATGGCGTAGAGAAATACTGTATTTATTATTATTATATATTATGCCACGAAACCGTTGCATTTTTTTTCCTTTAATTTAACTGTGTAAACCGCATGCTCTAGACATATTCAGTTATACACCATAACCACCATTGTCCGTCAAATATGGACTGATATATGTGCCTGGCCAGAATGGCAGGCTTGCTGAACATTCTTGAATAGCATCTACGTTTCTCTACCTGTCAATGAAGTGAACTTATTACCTGACATTCTGCTGACACTCATATCAGTGTGAGGCAGTGGAACAAATGTGTGGTCATCTCATGTTCCTGGGATGGTGGTTCGAGCACGTTTATACCAGTCATCTCACAATGCTCTGTGGGTGTCAACATCAGCAGCAGTGACGAAAAATATGTAATGTTTTGTACATTTTATGTTGCTTGCTGAAATGGGTCAATACTTGAGGCTTTTCTACTTTTAAATATACCCAAGTACATATGTTTGTGATGGAAGCAAACCGAGTCTTCGCTGTATTAACTAAGCAGCTCAGTTCTACTTCGCAAAACCGAGAGTTTTTTTATATGCAAAATTATCAATCCAGTTCATAGCAGAAATACTGCTTATGACAGTCATTTTCAGTGTCCCGTTGCACTCCTATCGAGCAGGTGGTCAGCAGAGTCACGACTATGAGTAATATGGCATTTAGTACAGGCATCACTGCTCACACAACCATGTAATGCTGTGTTTGACACTAATATGTTGTATTGAATTAAGCATTTCTGAACGTTTATATACAAATATGATGAAACATGTGGATGTGCTATTGTTTACACGTTTATTTTAATTTTAATTAAACAGTGAATATGAATCCACCCATTGGTAAAACAGCACATACGTATTGTGACACAATTTCTTTAAAGGAAGACGTACCCACCTGGTAGACCTAATATACAACGTATGTGTATATTGTGGATTTCATCAATTAACTTGATATTTGTATTATGTTTACTTTCGGCCTCGTAAAAGCAGACCTATACAATTTTAGTAATGTACAGATTTATAAATAAGATATTAAAACAAGTCAATATTCTTTGAAAATGTATGCTGACATGCACATATATCTAATATTTACAACATTTACTAGTAATAATGTATATGTTTTTATCATAACCAATGCTTGAAACACCCTCTCGCAAATGATTTATTGATAGATTTGGGGATCCAGTGCGTCGCCATTCTTCTTGAGGAGCGAACATTTACACACATTGAGAGTGACTTGTTATTTTGTGTCATTGAACTGGTTTATGCCTAGTAAAAGTTTCATAACAATATTGACCTGCATGATGTATATATTATGGGGATCAATTTCACAACATTTCACATATTCAAATTAAAGAGTATAGATGATAATGACCTGTGAAATGTGAATAATTGTATTTAGTTTTAAGATGCTGTCGAAAAACATCGTAATCCCAAATTTCAAACTGCCGTAACGTGAAAACTATTAACGCTAGAATGCTCAAATTATATTCTTGTTACTCTTACCAGTGGCTCTCCCACCAGGCCTAATGATTTATTTAGAAATCTACGAGGTGATTGCAACACATTTCTGGAATTATGGTTGCGATCATTCGAAATATTTCTTTTTTTGTCTCACATTTTGCAGTCTAATATGTTTCTTGTTGTGATCCACAGTAGATGTGGTTTACATTATGTCATGTGGCTAGGGATTGGTGGCTCTATCGGTTTAGTGTAGTGTTGATGAAATATGTTCCACTTTGAATAAATGTCTAGATCATCAGGATTTTTGTCAAAATACTTTGAGCAGTTGATCAAGCAGAATACAGTGGGATTTCAGAGCTTCCCCGTTTGCAGATTTATAGTTATATATTTTGTGTAGATGTATGTTTTTCATCCTAATTATTTGGTGAAAAATCCTGGCTGTCAACGTTGGAGATCATGATAAGTTCGGTCCCATCTCAATGAGACGAATCAATCTCAGCAGCGATTTGGTGCATCAAAGACCGAATTTGCAATGGCGCCACTGCTTCAGTACAATTACTAAGTCAGATTCAAATAAGAAGCACAAATTCAGACATGCTAAAAATGAGGATACTCCATTCCCTGCTTATTTTTTGGCTTTTTTTTGCACTGAACAGAAAGAAGCTCCTGGTAGGAATGCTGCATGAGCACGGCCTGTGCATTTCCTTACGACAGGGTACTAGAAAACTCTGCTCAGCTCGGAGATGGAGTAGTCAGCAGGTAGTTGGAAGAAAATTGTCCAGCAATGGCCATTGACCAGGCTCACGAGGAAGCTATCAACAATGCTGATGGAGGAGCAGTTGGTGTTACTGTGGATCCTGAGAAGATGGTTGATGGCTGGTCCAGAAGTCAGTCACCTTACTGCTTTATATGTGCAGCTTCAGAAGCGAGGTATTCTACCCAGATACTAGACAACGTAGATCATGAGCAAACAGAAAGATCTCAGAGTGTATTTCTTGACAATGTCGACAATCTGTTTAAATCCTTTCCGTGAAGAGAGCGGAAGCCTATCAGACAGGCTGTACCTGGAGTCAATCGACAGTGAGCCAGCCAGAAACTGGTGATAGTGATAAATAGTGTTAACTAAACAAAAGCCGGAATGCAAAATATGCATGGTAGCAATGTTGAGTTATTCAAACCTCCACTATTTAGCGACTGTGCAATTCCTTAAAGGTTAGGCCTGTAATTGATTAGAATACGGCAATAAAGCAACAAGCGGTGATGTCGAACCAGTGGATTGCACCTGTTTGTTTGTTTGTTTGTTTGTTTGTTTGTTTTTATTAATTATGGACGCCTAGTCGTGGACTGCCTCCACAAACTGTGTTTGCGGTGTATTCATCATCTTGATGCTGATGGTCAGGGTAACTTATTTTCAAACATCAGCAAATAGATGAAAAAAATATATATATACATATATATATATATATATATATATATATTTCTGATTTTTCCTGTTCGCCCGCCTGTATCTTCAGCATGTTGAAGCTAGGCGGTACTCGGAAGAAGAAGAAGAAGAAGAAATATGTTTTTCAAAACTGGTCTCAGCCTTTGGCTAAAGGTTGAGCTAATCCATCTAATAGCTCTGCTAAAAGTTGCTAAGACGCAGAAAAAGAGTACCGCCACGTTGTGGACTATGAAGGTGGCAAAAAGAGTCAAGTAGTTTTACACAATCCGTTAGAGGGCATAACGCGCAGTTGCGCGATAAGTTCACATTTGTAACAGGCTACTTTATTGGTTAATTCAACCTTCCATTAGCCAATCATGTTTTGTTTTACTTGTATTCCCATTCGGATCACTTCCGATCTGCCGTTTCCGGCTAACAGAATAAAATGGCTGCGTGTGGAGATGCTTGATTTTGCGAAGTAATCATTAGGTCATAAAAACACGTTTTTTATGAAGCAATTCCCACCGTAGCCAAGCCAGTCTTTTTATCAGTACTGTATCTTACTACAGTGCAGTTATATTGTCAGGAAGTTCGGGGGATTCCAGATAGATTTCATTGTTCGCAGTGGTGTTTCACTGACTCGGACTGTTCGCCTGCTCATCCTCAGACTCGGTCCTAATTCTAAACGTGTCCCGTTCAGTCGAACACCTGAACGCATGCTCGCGCTCCTGTGTGAAACAATTTTTGGCAGCGTTAACGCATGTCGCAGCAGGGACCTGTTGTGGGAACGCCAGAAAACGCTATGACGCACTACATCATCATGGACCATTCGCACGGGGTTCAACAATTTGACATGGCCCCTGCTAGGACAGTCACGGATGCGGGAGTACCCGTCGTCCCTCAAGTGCAGCACGTCGCTCATGTGGTCTCAACAGAAAATGCACAAAATTCCTGTAGCCAAGATGACACACAGTTACAGGTCACTGGCATGGACAGTGGCAATGAGAATACTCATTTGACAGACAATGTGGTGGCAGATGATGGCCCAACTCTAGATATCGTTATTAACAATGTAGTGTGTTGTTTCACAACTAGATGTCATCTCAATCTGAAAAGGATTGCACAAGAAGGAGTTAATGTCATATATCGTCGGGATTGTGGAGTAAGTGTGCTTCATCTGTGCTTCCAGAATTTTTACATAGACATTTTTGCGCATAGCCATTAAGGCAGAAATAAACATTAATCTACCTATAATTTATTTATTTTAAATTTGGTTACATAGTCCCAGTTATAAATCAAATTAATGTAGTGTATTGAAAAAAAAATCACAACTTATTGATGATACATAACAAAAATGTCTAATAGTATTAACTGCTGACTGATATATTTCATAGCATTGGGACATTATGGCTATCAATTAAAGGCACTCTTATTAAAATTGCAACTCATTTAATTAGTCATGCTTAGTAGCTATGCTAAATCAGTTAATGTTACATCATTACCGTTGTGACATTTCTCAAATCAGGTCTAATATAGAAATGTAATCCTCATTCAACATGTTAAATTATTATTACATTGTTTATACAGCTATTGCTGGGTTGACAGCGGCCAGCTAGTTTTAAGTATTCATCCTAATATATTATCCTCGTGTTAATTTACAGGCTTAATTGGCTCTGTTGACAGCTGGTACATGAACTACCGAGTATATCATTCATTGTCACATTAACTGATTATGTTTATTTGTATGATGTATGCGATTCCGAAAATAAACTATCTTGTATTGATGTTACTGTTTATGTCTGTGGTTTTCCAGATGGTGTCAATGAAGCTTAGAAGACCGTCAACAACAGCCAGCATTTGGTCCTCAGGGAAGATAACCTGTACTGGTGCCACCAGGTAGAGTCAGCCAGGCTGTGTTCATTCAAGTGAAGAACTATAACAATGTCACATAGAGCAACAGATTCTGTGTAAACAAATGTTATAAGTAACTCTGCATTTGACAGGACAGGTAAATTTATTAGTCGGAAACATGGTGGCACATCACTGGCATCTCGTAAAGAATTCATGGTTATAATTAAGAATTCATTAGCTATATATTTTGTTTTAGGAATACCTGGAATTGTTTTACGATTACGAGTTTGCTTAATCCCTTGGTTTTGTCGCGCTACAGAACAAAATAAGTCATTATTATCATGTCCCGTTAATTTGAGTGGTTGGTGACTAAAAGCAGCACTTAACATTAAAACTGTTTTATATAAGTACCCAGTGCTTACTAAAATATGACTTGACATTGTCATTAAACATATTTTATACTCTAACATCGGTCATTCAATTTTATTAAAGTAATTTCAGATATTTCTGTTAAAAATTAATTTTAAAAATCAAACTAGATGTTAGTCATGCTCATATCGGTTTTATTATTTAAAGTTGATGTATAATTGTGGGGTTATTGATTGTTATGGATGTGTGTTATGCAATGGTCTCTTTCTCACAGTGAGGACCAAGCACGGGTGGCAGCTCGCAAGATTGCGCGTTCTCTCGAGCATCTGGGCTTCAGGGTGAAATTCAAAAACTTCCATGTTGTCAACGTGCTGGGCACATGTAGTATGCCATTTGGAATTCACATCACCAAGTTCTCCTCCGACCACAAGGAACAAGCAAGGTATGTTGTGAGTTCGGCTGTACAGGATGGATGGAACAAAATACTAACACCACATCAAACAAATGATGTATCAGTGCAGTTTATAAGAGTCACAGTTATAAGTTATAATAGTGTAAGTACTAAATAATGGTAAATGGTCTGGCAGCATTCTGGCTGCCTACATATGCAGGAATAGGACATGGTTTTGTTGCTTTTTGTGTGTTGCAATCAGCTGATCATATAGACTTGTTAAAAAAATGGTTTGTTAAAGGCTTAAAGCGCAAGTTCCCCAGTATACACTTGAGTTAAACTTATTTTTATTGAGCAGGTATATTCAAAAGTCCAGAAAACGATAACATGTTTCTTTGTGGTTCAGGCCAAAATCCATCCCAACCACTACTGGCTGGGAAGGCTGTAATTGTTTAGACCCACACGTCACACAGTCATCATGATCCCCATTTGTCCGAAACCTGAATAATGATGTGCTAGCGGTATTTTATGGTTTAATATATCTTTATTAGGCATCTTTTTGAAAATAAAATGTTGAAGGTAGTTGAGCTCAGTTGAGAATCAAAATGCATTTCATTATAATGTTTTTCTATTTTTAGGTGTCGTGTTGGTTTGCAATCGTGGCCCTCCAATCCCATCAGTTGTGTGTTTTATGACAGCCTATGTGACATGCCCTTCAAACAGTGTTGCCGGAATATTTGTCACTTTTATTCGCAAAAACATATTACAAGGTGTAAATGGTTGGTTTCTCGTCTGTGTTTCAGCTACGAGCCAGAGCTGCATCCCGGTGTGACGTACCGAATCAAGGACCCAAAGGCAACGTTAAAAATATTCTCTACGGGCAGCATCACTGTCACAGGTGTGTACTAGTGTCTTCTAATTTCAGTTCTTGTGCCTTTTTAGAATTCTTATTAGCTTTGTAAATAAAAAAATACCAATAATCGAAAAAGATTGGTTGTGTAGGTGAATGGCCCAAAACCAGGTCCAGCTGCAAAGGTGTAAGGATTTCCTTGCATTTGGATTTGTTTGATTATTATTTGGATTATTGTTTATTTGAAACATTTATGAAACACCATGTATCTGGGTTAATAACCTGCTCAAAGGTACTACCAATATAAAATATATACATATATAAATATAAGTTAAATAAATAAGTTAAATACAATGCTAAAATGATTATTTTTAAATTAGACATGCATACCGATTTTAAGAAGACATTTAAAAACTTTAAAACATTATTAAAAAGTATAATAAATAGTCAACTTAATTTAAATGTGACTTCAGTTATAAATGAAGTGTGCTGTTGTTGTAATGGTAAGTTTTTTCTGGATTGGGTATGTGTGTTACACTTTTTGTCACCTGGACACATGTATTGTACTGAAAGAACTGATTGGGTAGACAGTGGTGCCATTACGACTCGTATCTCACTGTTTAATTCTTCATGAATACTGTCTACCTTATACAAACATTTCTAATCGACTCGCTTCTCTGTCCTTTCAGCACCGTGTGTCGCAAATATACAGTCCGCCATTGAACACATATACACCCTCGTCTCGCAATACAAGATGGAGAAGCAGCCACCGAAGTCACAGCCTCAGCGGGTAGTACCGAGTCCGATCATAAGTGGCGCAGTCAGTCGGAATCGCTTCCTGCCAATGAACCGGCAGCACGCTGCGAGACAAGATTACAGCGATGATGACGAAGATTCCAGTAGCTTCGGGTCGAGTATGGACGAATTCGACGAAGATGTTAGTCAGAACTAGGTGGTGACACCATACACACAACGAATTGATTCTGTACAGTGACCCACACGTACACTACGAGATGTGCTGTTTCTCGAGTCGATACAACTAGTGTACAGATGACGTTTGTGCGTGTAATTTTCTGTTTTTTTTTGTGATTTATTGCCGACACTTTCTTGTGAATGCCTGTGATGTCTCTGGGATTTTAGGAGAACTGCAGTAATGAATACCTCGGAGTCAGTCGGTTGTCTTGCTGACAGCTGTGGAGTGGGGTGGGAGGGTGGGGTGGGGTGCTTGTGCCATGTGGAGTAGAGGGAAAGTCACTGTGTCGGGGGAAACTTTGGAACTGCCGGTGCACGGTATCCTCGTGTCAGTCGACGTGAACTGTGGCAGTCATGGCCAGTTAACTGAAGCTTGTTGAACTGTCAGTTAACGATGGCACCACATCAGTTGACGCTGTTAAACTGTGTCAGTTGGGAACGTCACAACGCCACAACAGTCGACACAAACTGTTTAAGTTTGAGGTATCCCTGCGTTAGTCGACACTTATTGCAGCATAATGCAGGACAACTTTTGTAGAATATCAGTCTTGCACAACTTCAGATACTAGTCTATCTTGATGTGTGTGTATATCATTTAAGAAATGTTGTCGACGTTTGGGATAAAGATTGTTTGTATGACAATCAATGTCGAGCATATTAGGTGATCGCGATGACGCAGTATTTACATTGTATTATGCGAGATAGTGTCTACGAGGGTCAACCCTTCCATCGTGAACACATGTGACATCCTTGTAAACAAACTGCACACAACCTGCATTACAATACCGTCAAGGCAGTACTGCTTCAATGCCATCAAGTCACAAATGTTATACATTTCTCGAGTTATTTGACCTTGGAACGTCAAACTGAAATACTGCCTTCGGAATAAGGCCATTAATAATGTAATTTTTTATATTTTCATACCGTTGACCAGTGTTTACAAAACACCGCAAATCTTTGTCACATTCATGTGTCGTCATTTTGGTGACAGACCGACCGTTCATATCGCATTGATGAAGACTTTGCATCAGGATCAACTCTCGCTAACATTGCTCTCTGTGATTTATGAGCTGGAGACGGAGACTTCTGACCAAAGTTCACATTGTTATAAATGTTCACATTCTGCCTCTGTTCGTTCTATTCATTAATCCATCGTCATTATTTTGCACTTTTTCTAGCTCTTGTATATTCCAATCTATGTCCTGTCCATTTATTACCTTGTGCTAACCAATTGTCAACAGCTTCTTCATTATTTATCACTTCACAGATTAGATTGTCCCATCATTATTTTGCAGTTTTCTACCCATTTGTTGTAACCTTCCCCGTCTGTTCTCTGTGACAACTGTGTCGAAGGTTCCTCATCTGTTCTGTCTCGTTCACTTTCACAACTAACTTTTGGACCATTAAACTGGAGGTCAGTTGTCATTCCGTTCCTGGTCGACACTTGGATACTCATGGTTCAGCCGACTTACTCTTGCAAGTGGAGTTAAGAGGTTGCGTAGTCACTGCTTTTGTATTGCACTGCATGTGGAGTGAATAATAAAGTGTGACAGGTACACGTGCTTGTCGTCTTTGTAGTTTTCTCGCAGGCTAGTGAGGTTTAATAAGGCAATCATTCGTAAGTTTTCATAGAAAAAGTAGCATTCTTCCCCCATTGAGCAACAAGGAAGTGATGATTTTATTCGGTTTTTCTTAGAAACTAGGAAACTGAAATTTTGGATATGGATTCTTACGATACGTTTGCCAATTAGCACGGGAGGATTCTATAATCCATGAAGGGGTCGTGTCATAAGCAGACTTCACGTTTTGATCACATTTTAGCATTCTACCAATATGTTTATGTATGCTGTCAAAATCCTCCCGTGGGAATGTCAATAATAATTATTTATATCTTTACATACATAAAAGTTTCTTGTCTGGGTTTCTCAAAATAGAATGCCATTTTGAGGTGATTGTTGACATTTTTTTATCGTTTTTAGATATTCAAAAATTTGATTAAACAACACAGAAACTTAATTCTTTTTAGATCACTGCATTCTATGATTTATTAATTATAAATTTTTGGTTTATCTTAGTTTGTTAATTCAAAAATAACATGCAATAGTCGATCCAGCCACCTTAATGATAGCTAACTACTGCATGAAAATCATTGGGAACTTGAAGTCTGTCAGTCTCAGAATCGATAAGCCACATATAAGTTATCAACAGGTGGATGGATACACCTGGAGCTATGGAGGATTACCAAGGTTGTAAAGATAATTAATGTTTAAGATGATGTGGACTTGTGTAATAGTTTTTATTCTAACCTGACACTAAGGAGTATGTTCCAAAGAGGTAGTGTAGCTAAAGAAAAGGATAAACAAAATTGCCAACCAAGCAACAAGTTCTACATAGCATGACCACAGAGACTCGTCTGTTTTCTGGTTTTTAGTTAAAACTATTTACCTACATCTATATAATGTTCTCAGTGCAAATACAACAGACAAAACAGTGATGTCGTCACCAATAAATATACTTAAGTCATCAACGGAGGCGTCCAAATATGTTGTGGATTTTCAGGTTGTACCCGAAACAAATAACAGGGTTGTTCATAATTGTCAAAATTTTGGGAAGCATATAAAAGTTTGATTTTATTCCTTAAACCCCTCCTCAGAATATAAGTAAACATTTTAATTGTTAATACTAATAGCAAGTAGGTACAATTTAAAATATATAGAAGCCTCCAAAACTATCACTTAACATACCTAATTGCCAAAAACAAATGACACCTAAATATTCTTGATCACTATTATTGCACCTGACTAAATTTATTTGGAACTGTACTCTGTGTGTTTTTGTGCTTGACATAATGAATTAGAACTCAACAAATATACGTCACCTGCTTGCTAGGCATAACAAGAGTGGCTACAAAACAGGCTTTATCAGTGTACGTAAAAAATAATGAATGCACCAAAATACAGTCTCTGCTATCATCACATTTTTTTAATCAATTCACCTTACACAATCGCAATAAAACAATGTTGAAAATGGCACATTCACGACATGAATGACTGCCGATAAAACGTGACCACTTCAAGACAGATACCCCCACCTGAAAATACATCACAGCACACGAACGTTTACATGAAATCAATCGTATTGGCTTGTTTGTGCACAATTCATTGGTGCCGACAGATCACGAAAACAGAAAAGACAATCATTAATTTCATCCACTACATTGTCTGCACTCAACGGCCGCCTTTACGCAATAACAAGAATTCTATGAAACACGACAGGCAACGAATCAATGCTTATATCAACCAAACATATTAATGCTTACATCAACCGAACCTGGTCCCACGTAATTTTCCTGATGCAATTATGCCCGACGACTGTACACTTATCAATGGCCGACGATCACTCCAAAATAATCACTACCGCATGTGTGACGCAGCAGTAAATATTATATAAGAACGTCTTTAACACCCAAAAGCATGCTACATCACAGACAAAACGGACACAATACATACACACTAATATCTCGCCTAGATAGCAGTGACATTTTGACACAAAGTTGCTGGCATCGTAACAGTATTATCACAACTTATTCAACAGCAGACTCCCCTAAAACGAGCACGTGATACCTGTAAATTCTTATCATGAATGACAGTGGTGTGTGATTATACATTTCACAGATCCTCATACATGGCACTGGTTTGGAACACGAGGTAGATTAAGTGAAGAAAATCTAAAACCACTGCTGATGTGTAACCAAGAACGTTTGGATTTTTAGAACAGAAAACTACTCACTATCTGTAATTACCAAGCAGCACCTTTCAAAAGGGCTACTGAATAACAGAAACATGTATTTGTAAACTGGCATTCGAGGAAAACATTAAATCCAATTACAGATCTGTATATTAAAATGTCAGTTCTTCTTTTCAATCATCGATAACTTAATTGTACAGCTTACTTGGAATAACTCCACTTTTATTAACACAGTGTTGATATTCAAATGTAGTATTTTATTTATTGCGCTAAGTGTTTTCTCTCTTGCAAAAACTGTGCTATTCTGTGTGAAGCGCTGTGTAAAGTATTGGATGTGGCACTCAACAAAATAAATATAATTACTTTCCCAGAAACCAGCTCAGTATTAAACTCTACCTTATGTTCCAAACCAACGTGTCACACATCTGGCATCTCGTTTAATTCAGTAAAACTTCTTGGAACAAGCATTTGTTCACTTTCGTCTTAGGAGTCATGGACTCCTAACACAACGTAATACATCGTTAATATTCATCATACAGTTCAAAAATAACTGTGACTAAATCCATACATTACCTAATTTTATATACACATATTTCATGAGTGCACATTTTCTTGGGGGCCGCTCGTAAACTGAACACACGTTAAGAACAGGTGTTTATGCATTTCCTCGTCAAAACATCAACCTGCACCACACAAACTATATCTAAACAGGACATATGCATGTACAAACCCTGTCCTCTGTTTTTAGTGCAGAATGGACATGTTAATGTAACAAGTTGTATTTGTTAATTTCAACGTATCAACCTAACATTTCCTTTACATATGTGACTTATTTCTCGTGTGACAAATTATGTATGTATGAACTAGTAGTAGTCGAAGACAGAGATCTTAGCCTATATAAATTAACTAATTTAATTAACTCAGTTAGTTAACTCATGGAGACCACGACTATTGTTTCTGATCCGTCTGTCATGTTTGGTCGGCATTACTAATTTGTTTTGTCAGGATTCTAATCACAAACTTGTAATGGCCAACATTCGCACAGACACCAGCATCATCACAATGACTAGATGTCATCTGCCTGCAGAGCAAGCAGTTATTTAGATCACCACTCACGTAAGATAAAAACCAAGAAAATGTGCACGTCCAAATGATGATCAAGGCGGGCCAATTACAACATCAACCATCACCAGCCTACTTAAATACGCGCTAACTCACATGCACATCAACACAAGTACTTTCCACTTTCGATACACCCCAGGACTGACTTGACGAACGCGCTTCACTAACAACGATAAACGCAGTTAACCCACACCCGAGTCGATCTGCCTGAAATGCCATTTTGGTGCTGCCTCGTATACGATTGGTCCCCGTGGGTCAAGCAGTGACACCTTGACAGACTGAAGCACACGTAACATAAAAAGAAAACATCGCCGTTATGTGCAGCCAGAATATCAGCTCTGTGCGTCCAGCGTCGTCATAACGACGACATCACTACGGTCCACCGGACTACATTATCAACAGTTGGCTGTGCAAAAATACGCCGAACGACGACAACAGGTAAAACAGTCATGGAATGAAGCTACCTTGTGGCACTGACCCAGGTCACGAGACATTAATTAAAACAGTGATAACCACGATCACATCACATCCGTAAACTTGGCTTATATAACTACTGTACATGAACAATTCATACCACGTCAGTTGAAAGTGAACGCGGACATATGTGTATGCGTAAAACCGTTCCAAACACACACACGCACATCCGTCTCGCATTACAACAGCACAAGCTTAAACGCAACGACATCGCTCCTACGCCAGACCGACGTCGCAACAATAAACACAGTCACCAAATAAAATAAGACCGAGTAAATATGTATAATCGAAGACACATAATTGATATCTTGCCAGTAACGTACTCGCCCGCCGAGTCGAACGTCAACATGAAGGCCTGCACCGATGCGGCAACCGATCGCATCGGACAGATTGTTGTGAGACCGACGGGAACGTTCGCTCCCGCACGACTGGAATGCACAGAGAGTGCGCTTGCGGCATGACACGCTGCCCACCATCCGCGGGTCACGTGACCAGGTCACATGACCAGGGTTGCGGGGGGAACATGCCGCGGGAGGTGTGTCAGTGTGGTGTGGCGCGGCAGTGTCAGGGAGGCTGCATCAGTTGTCTCTCCTCGCTCTCTTCTTCTTGCTCTTCACTGGCTTCGCCTCCTGCCATTCTGAAAACACAACGGGGCAAATATAATAATAATAAAGTTTATTTCAGACAAGACGTCGTCCATATATATACATAAAATACAATTAAAAAATATATGAAAAGTACAATACAAATAAATCAAAGCAACGATGTGATCAATGTAATGATATAAAAGATATATAAAATACTAAATATGGATTAATAAATGCGTTTAAAATACGTCTGAAACCACTCGATTCACCCTGGCATTGCGGGATAGGAAATGAGGGCAATTAAAGAAAGGTTGTCTATTCCTTCCTACAGCCAAATCATGTTATGCAGCATAAAGGACATTAAATCTTCACCTACCAAACATGTTCTAACAAAGTATAAACAACTTTTGAATTAAACTATTCAATGGTTATACAAAATGTACTGTCACTCAGATCTCCAAACAACCTGAATAGCGAGGTGAACATATTTGCGGGACTGATACTCCAATCTTTAATGTATTTGGAAATCATTCGGCGACTGTCTAGGAGTAACCTTACTTGTGAGGTGGCCATATTTCAAAGGTAACGTAAAGCTAGCTTCCATAGCACACGTAGATTTAAACTGTTACAAAACTGACAGCAGTAATCATTAAGAATCATTAACCGCATTTTTTTGAAGCTGTAAGGAACTGACTGGGAGGGTTTTATATCTATCTCCATAAACTTGGGCAATTCTACCGATCCCGCAATGCCCCAGTTCACCCTGCTGTATAAATGAGACTCTACCTACTGGGGGGTGATGTGCTCTGACAAATGGACGAGTGTGAGTTGGAAGATTTACTGTACCTCCTAACTCGTCAAATGTCACAGGGCTCTGCTCTTCGCTTTTCGGTAACGATTCGGCAGTGCCCTCCGTCACTTCCGTTGTCACGGCAACTGGTCCAGTCTGCAACCGGTCCGGAGGCGATGTCTGTTTGGCAGCTGAAGCAAATACACATTAACTTGTCATCACCAAAGTGACATCCTTACGACGTGTCAAGTCTGACCTCGTAGACAACTTCAGTCAGGGATGAAACGGTTAGGCAAATTTAAATATGAAAAACTTAAATGTGGGCTATACAGTGGGGAGTGAAGGGAGGCTATAATGATTATGTTGATGAGAACACCACTTGTTTTTAATTGCACGCCCAGTCCTTGACATTTTGGTCATCAGTTAGAATATCTGACACTGAGAACTGGTGGAATCAAGCGGTGTTCCCATCAACATACCCTGTTACCTCCAACACTGAGAACTAATGAAATCACCACAAAACTAAAATTTGGACTTAGTAGAAACTGAGTAAACCCTCCGTGTTACCTGACATGACAGTGGCACTCTCCCCCCACCCCCCCACCCCCCCCCCACACAGATACACACACACAGGTAGCCAGGCAGTAGCTTACCTGTGCTGTTTGTCTCTGACGGCGAGGCGACTGTCTGACCAGCAGACTCAGTCAACTCACTCTTTGGCGAAGGACTCTTTTCCTGAAGGACACACAACAGACTCATCACACAGCAACAGAGATGTCAGGAGCTGGTCTGCACTGTACACATCATTGCAACCATTATTAAAAAATCATAAGTAACTTTATTGCGATGATGTTGACATAATTGCATCATTATACTATTTAGTATTTACTATGTACTATGTTTTAATACAAACAAATAATTTTGAGCTGCTGACAAAACGAGATGAATAATGAATGTATTCTGCTACAAAAAAAGTGTTCCTGTCGCCTACAATTTTAAGTCTAGTCTGACATAGACTGGTGTAGTTCAATATACGCAAAAAAACTTTGTGTCCAAATGTCACTGCTATCTAGGCGAGATGTTAGTATGTACATATTGTGTAGACCATTGCAAACAACTATATGAATGAAAGACACAGGCAAAATAGGGTAAATAAAATTGTCATTTTCAAAACCGCAAGATATGAACATGAACCCTCATTCTTTCGACTGAGAACGCTCTCTCCTCTTACAGTATTTCTTTAACAAATGCACTTATGTACAAGGAGATTTCTGATGTTTCACATGCAAGGGGTAAGACTCACAACAATTCTACGTACAGAATATTTCTCACGGCTCTCTTTGGTCTTCTTTTTCCGTGAGCTCTTGCTCGACTTCGGAGTCATCCCATCCCCAGCCTCCTTCTGGCTGACTTCCGCCTGAGGGGTCACGACCTCATCTTCCATCGCTGCGATAAGCTCCGCCTCCACGCCAGTGCGCTGGGGCTCTGGCTTGGCTTCGGTGCTTACGATGACATTGGTGTCCTTGATGACAACTTCGGATGCGGAGGCTGCGGCCTTGGCTGCTTTCTTCTCCTTCTTCGACTTCTTCGGACTCACTTTCTGTTTCTCCTCCACCTGAAGAAATCACAGAAGACATCTATAATTATTACAAAACACTTCATTCAATCATTCTTTGAATATCGATCAATTGGTTTTGCAAACATTTGTATGTGTGTGTGCGTGCGTGCGTGCGTGACGTGGTGTATGTGTATGTGTATGTGCGTGCGTGCTTGTGTGACGTGTGTGTTTGTGTGTATGTGTGTGTGTGTTTGTGTGTATGTGTGTGTATGTGCGTGTGTATGTGTGTGTGTGACGTGTGTGTGTATGCATGTGTGTGTGTGCGTGTGTGCGCGTGTCACATGTGTGCGTGTGTGTGTGACATGTGTGTGCGCGCATATGTGTGTGTGTGACATACGTGCACGTGAATGTATGACAGGTGTCAGTTGACAGAAGCCTGCCAAGTGCTGGAAACAACTAGAACTAGATGTGTAGGCATCCATGAAGAGTTGGGGTGGGGCTTTAACTAAGTGTGTGGCTTTACATCAGTATGTACTATTTGTGGTAGCCTTTGCTAGGACACACCACTCACCTGTGGAGAGACTGACTCCTTGATCTGCATGTCGACGGCGTCTTTGATTTCCTTCTCCACCGACACACCGGCTGACACTTCCAGTGACATGTCACTCTTTGACGCCGGCTTCTGCTCGGAAAAACACAAACGTCAAAACTACTTCTGATGTCCTAATGCACTGGATGTCTGGGAAACTGGCATTATTAATCTGATACATCTACCCTGGGTCCCTGGTATGTTCAGTGACATCGTCATCAAGAAACTGTATTAACAAATCTCAAACAATTCATATAATCTGTAATTTCAAACAACATTTCAGCAATTTTTATATAAACTATCACAAAAACTAGAAACAACATGAGTGCTAACATGCAATAAACCAACATCAAGTCACATTACTGTTGACTGTTGCATTAAAATGCCAGTGTGAACCATTCAGAAAGATTCCCAACCAATCAACGTGCCACAAGGTTAAGCCACAATTAATATGTATAAAATAGATGCCTAGAAATTGGAAGGGAAAAGGTGGCAAGGAAGACCAACATTGCAATAGGAATGTGTGAAGAGAGGCTTGGGAAGAGTGGGAGGGGAGAACAAGAGCATAGGACAGGAGAACTGGAGACAGTTGACAGATAACAAATGTGGACTATATAGTGAGTTGGAAATTATGAATGTGTTTTGGTGAATCGTATTCACTGCCTAGTCTCGTCACCGTAATCATCTAATTGGAATTATATGAAAATATACCTTTTATAGGCCCTGAAGGACCCCAGGAGGCTTAAAAATGTGTCAATTAAATTTACATTTCTTATGCACAGTAACATTACCGGGATGATTACCCTAAGAAATGTCTATGCGAAATTTGAAAAACAGATCTTCAATGGTTTCTGAGATCTGAGACTTTTGTCCCTAAGGGCTAAAACATGGAATAAAAGTATACATAATAAGTAAGAGGAAGAAAAAGAAGGCAGGAATCAACACACAGAGTTAAGGTCAGCCCCTCCCCCGACAACAGGGATTTAGGAGGAGAACAAAACCAATCGACGCGTCAACTCACCGTCTCTTTACGTTTCTTCTGTTTCTTCTCCACAGGGGGCTCCACCGCTGCCTCTACTTCCGGCACCGTGACCACTGGGGTCACCTCCTCCTGGGGAGCCTCCGTCGGCACATCATTCAGCTTCCACTCCTCCTGCCTGGGTGGGGAGGTGGAGGCTGTCTCCCTCTTGCCTCCCTCCTCCTGGCCCTTCTTGTTCCGCTTGTTCTTCTTCTTCGACTGCGCCGTCACCCACTCCCCCGCTGCTCAGACACAACAAACACGGCAAATTAAACCTCTGGAAAAAGTCATAACTGTAAATATATGTGTCCGTCCGTCCGTCCGTCCGTCCGTCCGTCCGTCCGTCCGTCCGTCCGTCCGTCCGTCCGTCCGTCCGTCCGTCTGTGCCTAGATACTTGCCCGCCCATCATTTGTTTGAGTACAGTTTGTTTTGGATGGGTATAAATTTCAATAAATGGACAGGTAAGATAAAAAATTAGGAGCAAAAAAGGTTATTTCATGAATACATTTTCAATTACGCTTCGAAACTGGGTGTCACACTAGTGTATGCTTGCATTAGTGTGTATTACTGGATACGTGTGTCTGGACTGGCTTCTAGGTGTGCATGTTCACCGGGACATTTTAGGACTGGCAATAATGGTATCCTTCATTTCAGGCCTGAGCATGTACCAGCAGAAATATTCTACTAACAAAACATATACTAACAGCAAAAATAGGGCTAATATTTAACAAAAAATATACTAACAGCAAAACTATCCTACTAGCAAAAAATATATTAACAGCAAAAACATCCTATTAGCAAAAATGTGGCCTATTAAGATTTTCACAACCAACCAACTGTTCAACTAGCACACATTACAAAACTTACTTCACTAAAAACATTGTCACCATATAGACATAATAACATATACATAAAATGATAGTTGTCCAAAAAGCTAGATTAAGAGGTTTTCTATTTGTTTAGATTGATAGGGCATCTGAAAAGTTGCAGTGTCCAAATATAGACATTTGCTACAGCAGCTGTCATATTAAAAGCAGAATATGATTACAATCATTACATGCTTCCAAGTCATTTGCTATGCACCATTTGGTTGTTACGTGATATTATATAATGCGTACTAGAATGGGTCATCTACTCTGGTCCATAAACAGCCGACGGCCACAGTAATTACTTTACAACTGGACAGCACAAAATAAGTTCACATAAGTACGGAAAAAATGCTATTGATGAAAGTCACACATCATTTAAACTGTATCACAAGATATGGTGAATGCTACACGGACCTTTGCCCCCACCATACGTAAACGTATACCAGCATTATAAAACGTCAACACTGGGCTTACATACATGTTCCAAAAATAGTCCCAGTCGTGACATAGTTGGCACGTGACGCACCACTCAACACGGACGTTGTATACAAACTGACTAACAAAGCAAAGTCAATGTCGCCTGTACTGGGACAGCGGGCATAAGTAGCTGGTCAACATGACTACCTCAGGAGCAACTCAACACAAAAGACCTGTCCTAAAAATGACATACAGACAATCTCTGTCTTTGTTTGTTTTACAGACACAACAGTGGTGGTTGCCATGGTGATGTAAACAATAGATGCTATACCTTCATTGTCCTCGACTGGCTGGGCCGGCTCGACAGACACCTCTGTCTTGGCGGACTTCTGCGGCTTTGGGGACTTGGCTTGCTTCTTTGGCTGCAATGGAAGTGTCATGGTGAAATGATGTATTTTATCTTTTTTTTATCTATATAATATATATATATATATATATACACACACACATATATATATATATTATATGTATATATAATACATATATATATATACACATGTATGTATGTGTATATATATATATATATATATATATATATATATATATATATATATATACCCATACATACATACTAATTGTTTGTTTTAACTTGTTTAGGCTCTATAATTTCAACATTTTAAAAGTTCTATATTTAAAATATTCCTATGTTTTCCATATATGAATATTTCTCAACTACCAAGTAGTTTAAATGTCTTCATGGGAATTGTTTATCTAGTTAAACTAAACCTCACTAGTGTAAATATTTAATCTAACTGGGTCATGTACTCGGCAAATCCGAAAAAAAAATCACAATATGGCCATACTTGACAGGTATATAAAACCAAAATAACCACCTCCAGATCATTATTCGCGGGAAACTTATTCAAAAGGGCCAATACTCACTATGTTTCACAAGTTTTTCTACATTTTTCAATATACATAGTAAGAAAAACCTTTGGAGTTATTCAAGTGCTTGCCCTCCAGTGCCTACTGTGTGCTGCACATGATGTTAGTTAACCACTTCTGAGATGGTAAACACTAGCATTACACCAAACGTTACTTCTACTTTGGACTATGTCACAAACTATGCCATCAAGTACAATCTATTCATAGCATTATCGTGAAAATAAAACATTCCCACCAGCAATGTGTGGATTTACGGATACATTAGCAGTTTGAAGTGATTTTTCCTGGTCAGTAGATAGTGACCATGATTAAAATAGTTCACCAGGACACATTTTCCACTCAATGAAAATAGTTAATTTTACAGATTTTCATACAAAGCTGTAACTGGTCTATCATGTTCTGAAAACTATACAAGTTGCTGTCCATTACTGACTGGTTAATCACTAAGTTTCGGTACAGGAAGTTTGTTTAATTTTTAAACAAACGTTGCCATAACATTAAAATGCAGATACATGAACCATTTCATGCACAAAAATACTTGGTAATCCAGTTTCCCTGGCACAGCAAAATCAAAGTTAATACCCCCTGTGAGGTAATTAAAATGTCAAGGTCCCTCCAGGCTTAATGCAATTATGTAACTACTCCAAAACTGCCACCAACAGGCTGATACAATCCCCAACTGGACAAAATGGCCCATATAATAAGATAAGCTGGACTTTAACTACTTATCATGTGCTGCTATGATAGCTGGCAAACTGTAGTTTTGCTACACACTAGGTAAGTACATTTGCTACATGGCTTATTTTAGAAGCATTTGAGTCATCACTATTTGAAAACATATCTCGCTAACTGCTTAAGACCATTCATAGAGAACTGGAATGCATTACATATAATTATCAATCATAGGATGTAAATACTATTTATTAAACTTTTTGCATGAAAATACCAAAGTTCACTGAAAAGAGAATGTTTAAAATTAGTAACAGTGCATCATGACTAACGTTGTGTATTCTACTTCTAAAGGTTAAAAAAGTACAGAAAGTCACGACTTAAAAACACTATTCCAATACAAAGGGAGCCAAACTTAACCAAACCCTAAACACATCCACCTTTATTGTTCAGTGAAACCATGACCTATCTGGGCAGCCAACCATGACGGACCATTGATCTAAACAATGGATAAATATAGACCTAGGACATCCTTTGGAGATTACATGGCTGCTTTAGTGCATAAAAGGTAACATATTTGACTGGCAAAATTGAAAAATCCTGTTACTTCCTTCAATACAATTTAGTTTACTGGGTAATTCAGTTATTAAAACAATACATATATATATATATATATATATATATATATATATATATATATATATATATATATATATATACACACCTGTATATCAAATCTTATGGATTAGCAATTCTGGATTTTGGTATATGATATCATCAACATTTTATTTCTCGCAGTCGATTTAAGAATTTTTTTTAACTGGGGCAACATTGTTTTATTACTAAGTAACACAACCTATGTCGAGTAGATGCCAAAAGAAGTAATAGGCACACATTCCACTGAAGTGGAAAAAAAGTATCCGGACAGAAGGTCTGCGTGGACATTTTATTCTGCCAAGCCCTAGACATAGCATAACAACTAATGAACTAGCTGCTGTTTATAATGTAAATTGAAAATGATCCTAACTCCTAAGGTAAGGCAATCCGTCATGTGACTTCACAACAGTCTCTTAAGCAGACAGAACAGATGGAAACCTCAAAACTTTATTTTCTGCAAATAGTATATATCACCCTAAAGTATAACAAAATACATATTCATTTTTGGTTTTTAAGATGTCTGAGGCATGGAGGTTATTTTCAGGGTTCTGATTTGACATAAATTGTATTGTATTGCTGTAGATTAGTGTACATGTATATAGTAAGTGATTAGTAACATAAAGTACAGCTGGTGTCAACATTGTAAGGTGACTTAACCCAATGGCCTAGTGACAATACATGACATAATAAACTAACTTACTGGCTCCACAAGTACACACTTCACTTACAATGGCTACGTTCCAAAAATCTTGTCCATTTTGACGAAGTTACAAATGACCTCGGAAGCAAATGACAATGGTCACTCAGTCACTGATTAGTAATTTACTGGTCATCACTGTTTGGGAAACATTTACCAGTGTTATCTTCAGATTACCACAGCATGTAAGACTGATGGCATTCTTTATTAGAAAAAGTAGAGTGTGATGTCTTGTCTTGTTGATGTACTGGCCAACACTCCTGGTAGAGTCAAACGGTCAGGGTTGGGTCACTTGGGTGTGCACGCTTGTTGGGTTATCAGTCATGTATTAAAGCGTGTGTCAAATGTTGTGGTTCAGGAATGTTAACAATTGCAACTGGTAGGGAATTCCAATCTCCTATTGTTTGAGAGAAATATGAAAATTTATAGCAGCTCTAATGGTGTGGATCATTTTTAATGCTTTATTGTTTAAATGCCTTGATATGCGTTGTGCGGGCTGGAGGAGATTATTGTCAGGCAGGGAGAGGTGTCCATAGATGGCTTTTTGGAGTATGGTGAGGTGTCTGTTTGGTGTTCTGGTTAGTAGTTGTTGTAGGTGTAACTGTTTTAGCATTTCTGACACACAGCCCGGTTCTCTAGATGTGTAGTCATTAAGACAAAAACGGGCTGTGCTTCTTTGGATCATTTAAATTTGGTTCATAAGGATCTGGGTGTAAGGGTCCCATACTGATGATGAATATTGTAGAAGTGGTCGAACTAGGGTTGTGTAAGCAGTTATATTGATGTTTATGGGGCATGAATGGAGATTGCGTCTTATGAATCTTAGGGTGCGGTTAGCAGAGGCTATAACCTGATGGATATGTTTATTCCAGTTTAGGTCTTTGGTTATGCAAACACCTAGATAGGAGTGACTGTCTGTTTTCTGTAGTATTGTGTTTCCTAGTCTAGAGTATAATTAAATTGTTTTACATTTCTTGCACGAGTTAATCTCATCACAAAGCATTTGTCAGTCATGTTCCCATTTAGTTAAGTCTAGGTCTTTCTGTAGTTCTTGTGAGTCTAATTGGTTGTTGATTTCTCTGTACAGGACACAGTCATCTGCAAACAGACGGACTGTAAATCATTGATATATATCAGGAAGAGAAGAGGGCCTAGTACCGTGCATTGTGGTACACCAGATTTAACATGGGTCCAGGGGGAATGTTCTCCACTGACCACCACTCTCTGTTTACGGCATGTGACGAATTTAGAAATCCAGGCATGTGTTTTGTTGTTGATCAATGCCATATTTCTTTAGTTTGTTTAGGAGCTGGTTATGGAGGACAGTATTGAATGCTTTTGAGAAGTCCATTATGATCATGTCTACTTGTGATTTATTATTTAGAGATTTTGATAGGAGTCCATTGGGATCATGTCTACTTATGATTTATTATTTAGAGATTTTGATAGGTATTGTGTTGTGAGTATTAACTGGGTTTCAGTCGAGTGTTTACTGCGGAAGTGTGCATGCATGTATGGGTGCCCCAAAACACTACAAAGTAGGCACCTGCCTCGTTTGTCATGAATTGTTCTACTGACCTGTTATTTCCCAAAGCCATTTATAAACCTACTGTTGTTCTAGTGTTCTTTGATTGTTTGAATACTGTTCAACTTGAATACCAATTAACCCAAACACCACGAAAGCCGAATAACTTGTCAAACACCAATTAACCGAAAGCCAAACAACTTGTCAAACAAAGGGTGCAAAGGAATGTGCTAAAATCATTGCCTGCTAATCCTCAGCCACAACACACTGAACACAAAGGAACACTTACACACCCAATCCTGTGTATATTGGCTCATTGTTATTTGAGGTAATGTCTTGTGAAGCCACAAATTTAACAACAACGGTTTAGCCATAGTCTGTTCATATTTCACAAAGTTCTGAATATAATTTGTAAACTTGTATGCAGGATACTGTAGATCTCACATATATGTGATACAATATTAATAATATGCTATCCTTGAATGCATAACATTCATGCCATGACTTGTTTCAGTACAAAAAAATTCATTCCCCAATCTCTATATTAAAACAAAATGACTTATATGATGGAATGTGCAGACAGACATGGTAAATTTTCCAATGCCTTGCAATTCAATTAGATTTTCATGTGATATGATTTTTAAACTTCTATCTTGAAGTGTCCACATGGGCCATGGCAAGGAAATCAATGTCTTGGTCAGTATAAACAACCAATAATTACTGCCTTTTTACAGGAAGATGACCAGATCACATAAATTATGGGTTTTGCTTTTTAATTTTAAAACACTGGATTCATAATTTTTTATGAAAGTAGCCTGCTACTGGTAGATATTTGTGCATTAGTTTTAAGGTAAACAGCTCACTGTCTTGGCTTTGCTGGTGACTTCTGTCTTCTCAGCAGCAGCTGTCTGTCTGCCGCTGGCTGTCTGTCTGACTGTCACCTGGGGTGGCTCTACTGCCACTACATGGCCATTGGGCTGCGACTTCTGAAACAAGAGTATTGGGCTTACCAGAAAATTACGTATTACACATCAATGTTATTACTACTTGGTCAGTTTGCCTTTTTATTTTGAACATGTGTACAAATGATTTGTTGATCTGCATAATGTCAACCATACATAATTATGCATCTTGTTCTTGTTTTCACATATAAATGGCTAGCAAAATGAACTGAAAAAAGTCAAAAAGTTACATTAATTAGATAGATGTAACTGGAAAGTATTGGCTGGATCCATGCAATGATGTCCAAATATGAAAACTTATTTAAAATATACTGTAGCTCTGTTGTTATCAAATCATGGTGACATGTTCTGTTATTTTATTCAATAAATGGGATATTCATATGCTTAGGCAATAACAGAATTAATTAATTAATAGAACATTGCAGACTCAATCCTGGAAACAACTAAAACTTCAGGATGACCCTGACAGTCACACTGTGAGTCTGACAGCTCTGATTGTGAATATGATGACAAGCATGATGGTCAGACACATAATCTGCAATCAAATTGTTCACATGGTTTTGCTACAACAATAATTGAGTTTTTATACATTTCTTTAAAATTGTACTATTAATTACATAGCCCAACAGGTGAGGAGTACCAATAACAAGTTTCTCCAGCTCACATCTTTCTGGATAGCAGTATACTACCCTCCTTGATTTTCTAAAACAGAATGATGGTTCATAATCTTAAAAACCTCTAAATAGCTCAAACTTGCAGTAGCAATCACGAACAATGATTCATGATCTTTGGTGACAGAAAGATTTATGACTGCACCCCTAGGCCCTACGGCTACGTTGCCTAGTTTTTATGGTTCTGCCTGTTCTGACGTCAAAACTTTTGATTTATATTGCAATGACACGTCTACCCATTCCACGCCTAAACGGGCAGTACACTGTAAGCTACGAATAGCATGCTAGAATACACGAATACACTTTCCATATGTTAGGTATACCTTCTTATGTTTTGATTTCGTTTTGGTTTTCTTCGAGTCCTCTTCGTCCAATTCAAAGCTGGGGGGTTGTACCGGTGATTTGAACCCAAAAGCATACACTAACACAAAACACAGAATAACTCCAACAACAGGTACTGCGACATTTGGGTTGACCACCTCTGCCAGCTCCATCCTGAGCCAATATTACTGTCAAAATATCTTCTAGTTGCAAAGTCTACTTCCCCATACGCCTCCTAAAGCACGCTTTGACTAAGTGCCTGTGCTGCTGACGTATGCAAGGTAGCGACGTCATCAAAATGTGTGTATTTTGCAAACGTAACCACACTATTTTTTTTTGTTTTTAGTTAAAAAGTTATCGATTTGCACCGTATGACAAATAACATTTAATTTAAATGACAACGTTGTCTTTATTATAAATAAATGAGCAAGATTAGGTGCTAAGCCGTCGCGCATGCGTCCAAAATTGAACAGAGCGCAAGAAAATGACGTCACGATTTGGCTACACAACTGTTGACGAACGAAATGAGTGTGCGAAATGTCGGAATTCCCCGACATAGAAAAGATTTCCTGGCTTCACATTGATTACATCGTGAATTGATCGTCGCATATCATTTCGATGTAAGTAGGGTTATACGGTATGTAACCAGTCAAATAGCGGCGCGCTGTCTTTATACGCGTTTGCGTCTCTAGATGTTGCGTGAGCGATATTCCCAGTGAACTTCGCAAAATTATGTAAAAAATTGGGTTAGCAGTTGCGTATGGTCTATTGCGATAGCATACCACCAGTTGAAATCACATGACCGGTGCCAGCTTCTAAGACCAAGCTCAAACTAAAGATAAGTAATTATTCTATAAGATGTAAAAATGTATGATTAGTAAAGTATTTGTTGCATCATCATCATCAAGACTCCCACATGATGATTCATGAGAACGTTTGGTAATTATTGTGAATATGTCCAACTAGATGGCAGATGAAGGAAAGTCAAAGGAAGACGAAAACCACAGCCTCCATCTGGTGTTCAGCAAACTGCAAGTCGATCCAGTGTGGTAAGTGGCATCTCTATCCTTGTCGTCTATCTCATGCGCGGATCTTGGGAGCCTGGGAGTGCATGCCCCCCCTCCCTAGACCTATTGGATTTTTTATTTTATTTTTTTAATGTGCCTCCCTAGAAGAATCTGAAATATGAAGTTTGGCTGTGAAAAATTCTGAACACTACCTTCTGATGTCATCACTGGAGCCAATGCACTGGAGAAGCCAAGGAATTATTCTGAATTTAGACCCACAATGCAACATAGAAGATTTTTTTAGCTGCACCCCGTCTTATGATGTCATGACAGCGCCCCTGTTTTGTCATGCTTTTTCTTGCTCCTATTACAGTGAACTATTTATATCTCAAACCTTCAGCACGTCATTGTCTATAACCTAGAGTCATTTAGCTACATACATTTTGTATGGTCTGATGAGTCATGTTTTATTATTAATATTACATTACAATAAATACATGCATAGCACTAAATTGTTCTGCAGTAAATACGACATATTCTGTGTTAACCATTACAACGTTGTGTCTATTTTAAGACATCATGGTCAATTCAAACTACAAAATGAGTAATGACTTCAGTCATGTCCTTTCAGCAACAGCATATCACACTATGTATGTAGTATGCATGCATTTTTGCTGTTGTTGAATAAGACATAATTGTAGACAATTATTATGTACCCGATGTGAGTGTTATTTAGTCCTGGCAGTAAATGTACCATCATAACCATAAACAATGACAGTTCTTGTGAACTAATTTTTTATTATATTTTTCTTACAGTTGTTTACTTTTTATATTCTTTACTTTTGGTCTATAATAATTATTTATGTTTTTGTCTCCAGGGATGCGTCAAAACTAGAAGAATATGCAGCTACATTGCTAGTAGAAGATCTTTTCAAAAGGTGAGTTTCTGTATGTAGGCAGATAAGGATTTCCCAAAACATAATTAATTATTGAAAATTGATCCTTTGCCCACATCCAAAGCCACACACACATGCACGCACGCACGCACGCACGCACACACACACACACACACACACACACACACACACACACACACACACACACATCTGAAATACTGCACAAGACACAATGAGTTCACTGCAAATTTATTTTTAGCCCCACAATGGAACTTGTCCTCAATCTGTTGGAATGAAAATAAAATATAAAAACACGATTGCAGATATGTATTCTGTGTAATTTGTTCACATCTGAAATGTTATAAAAACAATGATTTGGTAAAGAAAATGTAATATCCAGTGTGTTATAATGCAGATTCGGGCACAGATATGGAAGTAAAATTTCTGCAGCAATGGGAGATATGTAACTACTTTCTGACATCATTCTTCTGCTATAATTACTTACACAGTGTAGAAGATTTTAGAGTTAGTTTTGTATTGCACTTGTAATATTTACTTGTACTTTTAGTCCTAGATTTCCAGGCTTGAACCAATGCTTGTACCCAGCCTTCGGTTGTGTACCCATATTTGTTCTCTGGGCCCAGCTCTGGAGTCAAGTGCATTGTGTATTGCAGTATATTCATGTTGTCTTGATTATTGTGTCACTCTAGAATGCTAATTGCATTTAATTTGTGTATTGTGCATCACACCCCCCCCCCCCCCCCCCATCAAGTATATTACTTTGTATAGTGTGCACCACTCCCATCTTCAAGTGTATTACTTTGTGTATTGTGCTGTGCATCACTCTTTCTGTCAAGTGATTTACTTTGTGTATTGTGCATCCCCCCCCCATCAAATGTATTACTTTGTGTATTGGACATCACTCTTTCTGTCGAGTGTATTACATTGTGTATTGTGCATCCCCCCCCATCAAATGTATTACTTTGTGTATTGGACATCACTCTTTCTGTCGAGTGTATTACTTTGTGTATTGTGCATCCCCCCCCCCCCATCAAATGTATTACTTTGTGTATTGGACATCACTCTTTCTGTCGAGTGTATTACTTTGTGTATTGTGCATCCCCCCCCCCCCATCAAATGTATTACTTTGTGTATTGGACATCACTCTTTCTGTCGAGTGTATTACTTTGTGTATTGTGCATCCCCCCCCCCCATCAAATGTATTACTTTGTGTATTGGACATCACTCTTTCTGTCGAGTGTATTACTTTGTGTATTGTGCATCCCCCCCCCATCAAATGTATTACTTTGTGTATTGGACATCACTCTTTCTGTCGAGTGTATTACTTTGTGTATTGTGCATCACTCCCATTGTCAAGTGTACTACTTTGTGTATTGTGCACCACTCCCAGTGTTAAGTGAATTGCTCTGTTTATTGTGTGTCACCATGGATGAACCCAAGGAGCCGTAAGTCGAGTCGGGTAACACAGGCACACAGCAACAAAACAATACAAGCACAACCGATCCCCTCCCCATCTCCTGATGTCATGATTGGAGCCTGAGACATCCGAAGATCTACATATGAAATTGTCTGTGAAGCTGTAACAAAAATGGAATTTTCAGCAATACAGCTGTACACCCCTAACAGCACCCACCAGCATGATCAAAGACTTTGGGTTACAGTTTAATTGTTTTTGCCTACCCACAACCAATCTATCTGGATCCCCCTTAGGTGTCAATGGCTTTACTAAGTTTACTTTGTGATGTTTGTGTGCTGTACCTTCTCTGACTTGTCATGTTGCTTGTGGTTCCAGTAAGCCGGCCCGCAGCTGCAGCAAGATGCCTCGAGGGTCAGCACGTCAGCGGTCAGTGTCCGGTCAGACTCTGAGGTGTCCGCGTCACTGCAGCGGTCAGCGGATGCAGCCCTACACTAAAGGTCCTCTCACGCCACTCACTGACCCGTCCACCAGTGACACGACGACACGCACATGCCGGTCGGACAGTGACGCGTCACTGAATGCGTGTCGACTGTCGGAAGGTGACGCAGTGACACGGTCGACGCACCGACAGTCGATGCTGTGCGTCCACAACCACAGCAAGGACAAGACGGCCATACTGCGCGCCGCACAGCTGACCGTGCTAAAGAAGTCCAACCGAGATCCCAACAGTGCCACCCGCCCCCTGCCAAACACAAACAATGCCACTCCCAGCAGTGGCAACAACCCGTCGCCACCCAAGTGCACGGCGTCTGCGTCGCCCAGCAACCAACAGCCGATCGGCAGTCTCAGTCTGGCGGACCTTGGCGCGTCGTTGCCAAGCGTTGTCAGTGAGAACGCGTCGTCGGCCGGCCGCAGTCTCCCGCACACCTGCTCGGAGCAGGCACGCTGTGACGATTGGTCAGTTGAGGAACTGGCGTGCTACTTCGAAGACTTTGTGAACATACCCAAGAAGATGTCGGCGATGGCGGAGATGATGTACACGTGACGGGCAACAACAAGTCGCATCAACACCAACGTGTGACGCAGGACAGTGCTATTTAATGATGTGTGTGACGATTTATTGTCTGAATGTGGCAGTGCGAAGTACTGCGACTAGTGTCATCATCTGTCTCAGTTAACATCACATCTCGCAGCGTATGACTAACTGTTTGCTATATCTTTATACGACAGCCTATTGTGGTTGTCGTTTCGTGCAATCACTCGATTCGTTTGTTGCGTGACTGCGAACTTGATTTGACAGTACTGTGTGTCACATTCACAACCGGTGTGAAACGTCATGTGTGACAACTAGTATAACGTGCCATACACTAGTATGACAGGGTTTTGTCTGTGTGACGGTTTCTTGCAGCAGCAGTTTGTCAAGTCACAATGGCTGAATTTTCATCAAACCAGAACAGCTCAGTCATTGAGATTCATTTAGTCATATACTCAATGGCCAGAAGTCACAGGGTTATGTCAAAGCTAACACAAAATGTTTTCTAGCATTATTTCTAGGTGGAATGGGAAACTTCAGAGTAACATCTGGCTACATGTTTGATGTGACCCTTCGATTGTGTGTATGACATTATCGCTGCTGAATGAACTATATTGCATGTATGCATATCGACAGAGTGGAATTACCTTGATTATGTATTGAATATCACCTTGTCGCTCTGAACGTGGAAACTAAAATGCAGTGTTATATACATCGTCATAATATCTGATAACTTAAAAAGGTAATGGAACATGAAGATCTAGAATGGCATTAAAAGGAAAGAGTCATATTAATAGAAATAAAAGACATACATTGTAGCTACGTGGTTGAAAATATTAAGATTATTGTAAATGCATGTCTTAATACACCGTATTGAAAGATTTTTATCCTTAAAAATTGACTGCTGCATGAAATGAAGTTAATTAGAAATGAATGTATGTAAAATTCATATATGCGCTTGTGTTTTCAACAGATTCAAAGCAGGATATTTTGGGATACCTCCAAATATGTGGTTGATCTGTGTGTGAAAAAAAAATAGTACATTTATAAATGGCTTGGTTTAATGTAGAATGTAACGAATCATATGTCCATTTTGTTCACTCATTTGCCATATCATTGTGTGACAACCTATTTTAGTTATCATTTAGATCGACACATTCGAGCTTGATTTGACAGTACACTGTACAATACCACACTATTTATCTCATTCTTCGCTGTAATCACCAAGTTTGTGAAATAACAATGTGTAATGACATGGTTTATCTGTACACAAATGTAATCCAAGTTGTATTGTATAGTGCCAGTTCCTTGGGTAATTGGTAAAGTGTAAAAATCAAGAAGATGCAACTGGTATGAAGTCATCTTTCAGGTGTAACAAACATTTGGTTTATTTCAGTTTAACTTGGTTCCAATGGAATCTGCATATGGAGTGAATAAAACAGTTTGACAATGTTTTATTTATGTTTTGGGTATGTGTCTGATTTTTACTGCTATAATATGCTCCTGATATACACATAATAATTCATCATCAATCACAGGCAGTATGCAAGAGTACAACGTACTTCAGTACATGCATGATTATTTCATGTCCTTGATATCTGCATGACACTTTATGCACCTGGCATTGTGCATACTTAGTGCACTTGACATATGCATTATATTTTGTACACCTGACCTGTGTGTGATACTTTGTGCACCTGACAACTGCATAGTACTTTGTGCATCTGCCATTTACATAATACTTCATGCACCTCACATTTGCATGATACTGTGTGTACCTGATGTTAGCATGATACTTTGTGCACTTGACATCTGCAGGATACTTTGTGCCCTTGACATCTGCAGGATACTTTGTGCCCTTGACATCTGCAGGATACTTTGTGCACCTGACATCTGCAGGATACTTTGTGCCCTTGACATCTGCAGGATACTTTGTGCCCTTGACATCTGCAGGATACTTTGTGCACCTGATATCTGCAGGATACTTTGTGCCCTTGACATCTGCAGGATACTTTGTGCACTTGACATCTGCAGGATACTTTGTGCACCTGACATCTGCAGGATACTTTGTGCACTTGACATCTGCAGGATACTTTGTGCACTTGACATCTGCAGGATACTTTGTGCACCTGACATCTGCCGGATACTTTGTGCATCTATCATCCTTACCTGATATTTCCATTGCATTTCTTTTTATGTACCTGGTAGTAGTTCTCTCTACTTGCTTGCCATTAATTTAAAAGTTATAAGTAAAAGTTAACCTTTTATTTAACTTGTAACAATACCCAGCATGCTTGTATTTATTTCTGAGAATTGATTACTTGTATTGCAGGAACTGTGTGTTTTGTATTAATTATGATATTAATCATGCACTAACTTTCTTTGAGGAGATTTCTGAAGGAAGTTATAGTACCTGGGGTAGTAGTGTTACTCCTCATTTTTTTTAAGTTTAATTTTATTTGTATTGCTCTTAAAAACTAAAATAACTACACATGCTTAAGATATAATGTCCACCAAAAAGTTATGTTCACAGAAGATATACAAGACAAGTTGTAAACTGGCACTGGAATATAAAATGGCTTGATCCCGTAATAAATTATGACTGTACAACTGATGCAGCTTACTTCATGCTGATAATTGTTTAACTTTTATGTAAATCATTACCAGGGTGCTACCCTTACATTATGTTGTCATGTTACATTTTGAAAGTAAAAATGAGGCAGTTACTGTGGATGATATGACAGTAGACGTCATGGTGAGCTTCTTATCAACTTACAACAAACTGCTGATCCAGTAACAAACCCACAACAAATATATATATGATCTGCCCTGATTAGATCTCTCGATTTTTAATCTTTATACATCATTTGCATTCAATAAAAACGTTAATGAAAAAGGTTAAACTGCTAATACTATTCACAATTCTTCCATAGTTGCATGAGGTATAGCTCATCTCGTATGTGCCTTTCTCGTAAAACAACTTGCACTGTGTTACGTTTTTTTTTCAATTTTGAGCACAACTGTTCAAACAGGTCTAGCCTTCTGAAATCCATCTTCACACCATCTCTCCACATTAATTATTTCTTCCACCTATTCTGGTTTTCTCTGTAGTGTAGGCTTACATCATACATGTCATGCCATATCATATAGCTTGTTAACTTATGATGATGCGTAGTTTCCACAATCACATGCACCAAGCTGTAATTATTGTTTTTAGAATTCAGGTGTGTCTTCATAATTCGTGCTTCTAAAATGTAATGCTACTATACTACTATTTTCACAATTCCCCATTCTTTCTGTTGTGTCATTTAGATACAATTAGCTAATGAATATTGTTTAGGTCTACAACCACTTCGGACCATGACAAACTATAGCCCCTACGGCCTACGTAGTGATGTGATGACATCATACAAGTGAATCCACAACACAACCACTTCGGACCATGACAAACTAGCTTACACCATCGGGGGTTATTTTTGTGTGTGAAGACATCATATACGTGAATCCACAACCACTGAATAACCACAGACACAGTGATTGAGTGAAGCAGACGCTGAGACGGGTCATCTCCACATTTTTATGAATAATTCTTTTTTTTTCTTCTCAATTTAAGTCATTGATGTCTTGGGAACTATAACATAAGCAAAACTATATAATTTCGTAATGACGGTAATAAGAGACGCGCCATTGAGAGTCACGCCAGACAGCAAATTATGATTGATTATAGCCTAGCCCTAGGCCTAGCCTGGCCCTAGTCTATCAACAAGTTGGGCGTACTTATCCAGTGCGGAATGATACAGAACACAATGATTTCTTATCATAGAATATGTATTGTTGAAACTTCATTTGTTTCATCCGTACATTATCAGAGATGTCGCATACGATGTAACAACACCACAATGATGATTAAAATAATGACCCAGTAATATTTCACAAGAATAATCGCTTATGGTGAAAGGACTATTTCGCAACCGGAAATACGGGTTATCAGCCAGTGTTTTTGTTGACGGTGAATCAAGCTATATCGGAGGACATCTATACACACGAAATTACATTTTGGTCGTCAAACGACGCTGAAAATATGCGTACTAAATTTGTTCGGGATGATCCTAATGCCTACCGCTGTTGTCTGTGTTGTCATGTACGCACTGGAACAGTTTTTCTAGGTGTAGTGAACTTGGTAAGTAGGCCTGGCATGAAATAACAAATTCAATTTCAAATGATCAGAACGAAAAGAAATTACATCATATCATCGTTCCTTCTTAGCTATCTATCCTGATGATACATATAAATGACAACAAGTTGGTTATGTGCCGCTGTCAAACACTAATTTATGTTTTCGACAGTAGTATATTTTTGGTTTAACAACGAATACGACGGCCCGTAGCCGCGTAGGCATAGGTCTCTGTCTCACACAATCATTCGGATGGTTGTCTTCTTCAACTTTGTCATGCAATTTACTTCCGGTTGCATTTTCGTCATTTACGAACATGATTGCCAGACCTGTAAAGTTAGTGACTGGGTGTATGCGCGCGCAGTTGTCCAATAAAGAAGTTTGTGTGTGGCTAGCATACCTAAGTCCTAATCTTAAGTTATAGGAATAGATTGTGAGAAAAAAATTTGGTCCATAATTAATACAGCTTTTACAGGCGGCTTGCACTCATATGTTGCACTGGCCACTGCCATATTTAATTATTCGGATAATTATTATCTATGTTTCAATTGCTATTGTTAAATTTGGGGCTATCAAAAGATACTGCTCCATTGTCTGCATGTTTTCAAATGCAGTTTGGGGGCTGACATGTTTCAAGCCATCATTCTTGTTACACTGCTTTGTTGTCAGTGTGCTGTTGTTTGTGTCTGTCATTGTTACACCCACCCATTATATGTGTGTCTCAGCAGCTGTTGTTTGGGGCTGTCATTGTTACACTGCCCCATTGTCTGTGTGTTTCAGCTGCTGTTGTTTCCAACTGTCATTGGTACACTGCCCCATGGTCTGTGTGTTTCAGCTTCTGTTGTTCCAGTATGCCATTGTTACTCAGCCCCATTGTCTGTGTGTTTCAGCTGCTGTTGTTTCAGACTGTCATTGGTACACTGCTCCATTGTCTGTGTGTTTCAGCTGCTGTTGTTCCAGTATGCCATTGTTACACCCACCCATTATCTGTGTGTTTCAGCTGCTGTTGTTCCAGTTTGCCATTGTTACACCCACCCATTATCTGTGTGTTTCAGCTGCTGTTGTTCCAGTTTGCCATTGTTACACCCACCCATTATCTGTGTGTCTCAGCAGCTGTTGTGTTGGACCGTCATTGGTACACTGCTTCATTGTCTGTGTGTTTCAGCTGCTGTTGTTTCAGACTGTCATTGTTACACTGCCCCATTGTCTGTGTTTCAGCTGCTGTTGTTTCATTGTTACATTACGCCATTATCTGTGTTTCAACTGCTTTTGTTTCAGACTGTCATTGTTACACTCCCCCATTGTGTTGGTGTTTCAGCTGCTGTTGTTTGGTGCTGTTGTGTTGCACCCAAAGCTGCAGGAGTCGTTCTCCGTGCAAGTGGAGACCAACTCGTCTGGTAAGGTGCCAACCCCGACCGACGATGTCTACAACTGGGACGGCAACAACCGCAACTGGAGGCGTGGTGGGTGCACGGAGATATCACGTTAGTAGATCTAGTCTTCAGTTAATTAGTTAAAATAATCACGTGGCTGGCATGATTAAGGTCAAGTTCCTGGATATGTACTTCAAGGACATTGTGTCAGTACTTGTACATTGGTTTACTTGGTTAGTTGAATTTGCCAGCAAATAATGTACATTTCAAGCATGTAACTTGAATATTTTGAATACAATATAATGCTTCTCTAATGTGTTGTATATATATACCCAGTACACATCTACTGCATGTATTAGGATGATATTTTTCTGTGCTGTTTGTCCTATGATGGCTGATTCTGGAATCGCAATTCAAGATTAATTATCGAATAAAAGCTGCAGGCTTGAAGTCAGATTTGCATCGAACTGTTTGTGTTAATCTGATTTACATCAAAGGAATCCACATCTGATCTGGGTGGAGTGTCCTGTTCTATAACGCTTGCCTTCTTGTATGATTGTTTATTTGACATTGTATTTTTGAAGAAAAAACACCCACTCATGTTAGTTTAAATGAGGTATAACCACGATACAAGTGATCATGTGAGAACATTTATATCTATACAATTCCGTGATTTTATGAGAATGTGTGTATCGATGGAAATGTGCATGTTTATAGTGTGTTCCTTTTGTTTGTGTTTCAGAGGACAAGTTCATCTGCATGCTGCTGGTGCTCAGCTCTTTTGTTATCACCCTCATGCTCATCTATGGCGCCCTCCAGGTACCCCACTTGCAACCCTTGTAGTACAAACTATAGATATTCATCAATATTTAAAATATATATATATACCACATGGGTTAATAGCATCAGGTACATGTCGCGAAGATAGATATTTACACATGTTTAATGGGAAAATATTATTAGGTGCATTTTGCATGGCAGATGTGATGTAACTTAGTTATAACTGTCTGCTCTTAGAACTGTCTGTTCCCCATTTGCCATTCTACAAAGTGTACCACGACAGCTCTTTAGAAGAAACATTAATAAAGAAATTATAAATAATTTACTAATTATAGATATAATAAAAACCTGAAATGTCCATGGGAGTGAAACATTAAAAAGACAGTTGCTAAAAATTAAAGTGAGTAAAATATTTTACTAAAACAACAAATGTGTAACTATATAATAGAACAGGTCACTTCCATTGAGTCCTCTGATACAATCTCATGTTGAAAGGTCCACCCCAACTCCCTCCACTGTTCAGTAAGAGTAAGAGTAACTTTATTCGCAATACATGTACAAGAACAAACATAAGCATAATAATAATTTGTCAGCATGTTGCACTGCATGGCTGTCACTTGGCTAAAAGCCGTCTTCCAGTGACACCATCATCATTAACAAATAACCCTATACATATACAATACACATTTGTATTATTACAACACAATACAACAGGAGAATTATCAAAGTAAAATTACACATATTGTTAGACATCACCAAGACTACTAATCAAATGAATATATAAAGTATGCAGTTTGTCACTGTTTCTGGTGATATCTGAGATGCTTGAACCAATTACAATATAAATTAGTATAAATATGCTTTTTTTAATGTAAAAAGCATGGATAAGGATGCGTGCAGAGTGACAGCGTCGGTGGGATAATTTAGGGTATGACCAATGCGTTGCGGGCCCGTCCTCTGTGCGAAAATAGTAAATTGTGTTGTGGGTCACCAGGTGTGAATGTGTTGTGTTGTGTTCAGGGTCGCCAGGCGTACCTGATGCCGTTCTTCTGCGTGCAAGTCTTTGACTTCTGCATGAGTTGTCTCACCGCTGTTGGCTACTTCTCCTACCTGCCCAACATCAAGAAGTGGATCTCGGCACAGGTAAGTCAGAGCACAGTGCTGTGTCATGGTCACCAGGGCACTGGCTAGTTACGATAGTGAGCTCGCAAGAAAATCCATCATTTAACATAATCCATTGTTAAATTTAAGGTTTTTCAAGTAGAAAAAATTCTGTACATAAGTGAGTACATTTTTGAGAGATGTCATTAGCAAGGTCTAATGTGTAAGGAGGAAAGTCGGTTATAAGAAGCAGTCAATTTAAGGAGCAAACTTGTGAGTATAGAAGAAAGTCAGTGAAAGAGTTCCCTGGTGACTGACTACACATCCGTGCACTTACCGCACATTAGTAACCCTACTTTGTTAGTCTTCCGTGTTTTTCAGATAGCTCAGGTATCTCTCATAACAACAACTCACAGCAATATAATCTGTCAATTTTGCGGCTGATGATCACGCCTTCCAGCATAGCACTCTACCATGTAAACAAACTGCTTTTCTCCCGAAACACAAATTACAGCATGAACTGGTTCACTAAAACTCAGACAATCACTATATTGCAGTAGATACAATATAACATGATTTTGCAGTAAAACTCCATTATAATAATAGCTTTGTTGTTACATAATGTCATGTACATATAATAATCAGCAACAGTAAAGTAATAATTTCATGTCTAAGTACATTTTATAATATAACAATAGGACTTAAACAACAATGCTTATTTTCCTTATTCATGTATTTTAACAATTACAAAACATTTTTTATTTATGAACATAAAAACAAAAACCTATACAGCAACATCATAATAGTGCAGCTAGTTAATTGAAATAGTGAAATAGTGAATTACAAGTGTACCACAAAATTAAATACATCGATGCACGTGTGTAACAAGTAAAATTGTATTTAAATAAATGTTTAATATAATTATAGAAAAGCAACATATAATAACAGTACATTCAGAACAGAAACAACATATTACTGATTTTTCAGAAGCAGACATTTGACACTTTACAAACAATTATTGGTTGTAACCAAGTTGATGTTTGTGGTTGTGTTGCCAGCACAACCTGCCTCCAGACACGAAGGCCCAGCTGCTGTCGATGGACGATGACATGCTCATGATGCTGGTGGTCCTCGCCTTCCTGCTCGTGCTCACAATCAAGGTATGTGTGTCAGTCAGTCTAGTGATGTGCAGACTTTTGGGGCAATCTGTGAACCTCCCCTCCCCTGTGCCAAGGTCCACACGTTTCCTCCATTCACCTAATCGGACCAACAGCCACTGAACTACTAATTGCAGTGTTTAAAAAAAACAGGTAGTTAATTAGAGTCGTTTATTTATGCGTTCTGTTCTAGCTGTTGGAGAAATATAGGGTTAAGAATTGGGTGGTGACCCTCCCTCCAGAGTTTGCCACTGTTGCTTCTGCAACGTTTGTGTACACTAACGAAAAAGCCATTAATGTTGACAACTGCTGGTGGTGTTCTATTGCCCCATGGTTACATGTTATTTTTACTCCAAGTATGATAACCTGGTAATTCATAAGCAGTTTTATACACAGCTGTAGGCCGGGGGGGCCGTTAACCTGCTGTCAGTCCTGCTACTAGCTTAAGTCACAGGCCCGGCCAGTTTTGGGATATATCAGGTGTTCTTACCACATTAGCTTGGAGAACAAACATAATTTATAAAAATGTATATCACATTGTACATCAGTCTGTCAGTCTTGTGTGTAGTGTGCTTCTTGTGGTGTGTTTCACTGTGCTCATGTGCTGGCTAGTCCATGTGTTATGTGTTACAATGTCACATGCACCAAATGTCATGTGCACCATTTATCACTGTGTCATGTGTACCATGTATCACTGTGTCATGTGCACCATGTATCACTGTGTCATGTGCACCATTTATCACTGTGTCATGTGCACCATTTATAACTGTGTCGTGTGTACGATGTATCACTGTGTCATGTGAACCATATATTACTGTGTCATGTGCACCATGTATCACTGTGTCATGTGCACCATGTATCACTGTGTCATGTGAACCATATATTACTGTGTCATGTGCACCATGTATCACTGTGTCATGTGCACCATGTATCACTGTGTCATGTGCACCATGAATCACTGTGTCATGTGCACAATATATCACAGTGTCATGTGTACGATGTATCACTGTGTCATGTGTACGATGTATCACTGTGTCATGTGCACCATTTATAACTGTGTCGTGTGTACGATGTATCACTGTGTCATGTGCACCATGTATCACTGTGTCATGTCCACAATATATCACTGTGTCATGTGCACAATATATCACAGTGTCATGTGTACAATGTATCACTGTGTCATGTGTACGATGTATCACTGTGTCATGTGCACCATGTATCACTGTGTCATGTGCACCATGTATCACTGTGTCATGTGCACCATTTATCACTGTGTCATGTGCACCATGTATCACTGTGTCATGTGCACAATATATCACAGTGTCATGTGTATGATGTATCACTGTGTCATGTGCACCATGTATCACAGTGTCATGTGCACCATGTATCACTGTGTCATGTGCACCATTTATAACTGTGTCGTGTGTACGATGTATCACTGTGTCATGTGCACCATGTATCACTGTGTCATGTGCACAATATATCACTGTGTCATGTGCACAATATATCACAGTGTCATGTGTACGATGTATCACTGTGTCATGTGCACAATATATCACTGTGTCATGTGCACAATATATCACTGTGTCATATGCACCATTTATCACTGTGTCATGTGTACGATGTATCACTGTGTCATGTGCACCATTTATCACTGTGTCATGTGCACCATTTATCACTGTGTCATGTGCACCATGTATCACTGTGTCATATGCACCATGTATCACTGTGTCATGTGCACCATTTATCACTGTGTCATGTGCATCATGTATCACTGTGTCATGTGCACCATGTATCACTGTGTCATGTGCACCATTTATCACTGTGTCATGTGCATCATGTATCACTGTGTCATATGCACCATGTATCACTGTGTCATGTGCACCATTTATCACTGTGTCATGTGCATCATGTATCACTGTGTCATGTGCACAATATAGCACTGTGTCATGTGCATTATGTATCACTGTATCATGTATCACTGTGTCATGTGTATCATGTATTACTGTGTCATGTGTATCATGTATCGCTGTGTCGTCTCTCACTGTGTATTATGTATCACTGTGTCACTTGTGTCATGTGTATCCCCTACACTTGTGTCATGTGTATCATCTACACTTGTGTCATGTGTATCATCTACACTTGTGTCATGTGTATCATCTACACTTGTGTCATGTGTATCCTCTACACCTGTGCCGTGTGTGTCAGTGAGTGTTGTGTTGCAGGCGTACCTGATCGGCGTGGTGTGGGCGTGCTACAAGTACCTGGCCCAGTATCACATGACCTCCACTGACTCCAGTCTCGGCAGCTACGACTCCGTCAACCCGGGCCAGGTGAGTGTCGGTCACTTCACTGGACAGCCGGACAAACACCACTGACCAGTCTGTTTACGCAGTTTTCCTAAAAGAAAAAACCTGCCACTGTTTCATCAGTTAATTAATGTGAATTAATCCAAAACAATGATGACATCTGATGGCTTCGAGCAATGGTATTATGAAAGTTTCACCACACTATCTTTTCAGAGAAGCCGAGTGAGAGTTGTTTAAGTAAGACTAAATGAACCAGTGCTGTGGGGTGGGTGCAGTGTTAGCTGATTACAAGTCACAATGACAAGCATGTTGTTGTTCATCCCAAAAGCAAGACCGATTGTAGACGTCAACAAACAAATTATATATAAACACTCTGAAGACATGTATTGAACTGTAAAATAGACAAAATCAGTCTGTTAACCGACCGCAATGTTTGTGCAATCAGATTGAGCAAAAACAAACAAGAATTAGTAGCACAAAATCAATCGATAAACCGACCACCGATTGGTAGATTTAGCAAATATAAAACAAAAATTCCTGCACAAAATCAATAGATGTACAACCTATAATAAAATAGATTTTGCAAAAATCAAACATGCGTTTCAGGCACAAAATCAATAGATATACAATACACATAATGGTAGATTTTGCACACACAAAACACATGAATTATCAGCAAGACGTGAGAGTTAGAGAAAAAATGGTTGCTACTGTAGGAAACAGAAATGAAAAAGGACAAATCTTCCCCAACTGCTCCAATATCTTGACTTCTTTAACAACGTTTTATCTCAAACTAATGGTGCATTTGGAACTCCTCATACAGATGGTAAACACCAGTTGATCAACTCAAAAGTCCATATGCTTCTCCAGTTTATGACTGGTGAATTTATGCAGCTGGGTCACCAATTGATATTCATGATAAAACGAGGAGTTCTGAATGCAGCATAAGCAGTTATAGAAAGAAGTCACATATCTTAGTCATTCATTGTTTTCCAGAATTGCTTTATTGTAATTGAAAGTAACCACCAGCCGTACACATAGAAATGCTCACATTATACTCACAGTACACCTGGCCAGGGTAGAGAACACAACAGGTGTGCACAGGTGTTGTGCTTTTACACTCGTCCTTTGTCTGACAGGTCGGTTAAAAACTTCATTATACAAAATTCACACCATATACCCATAGTGTACACAAATTATGTTTGAACCATGTCTGAAACATTCATTTTTTTAATGTTCTAATACACCCATAATGAATGTTTTTTGGTTCCAAAAAATAATTCTTCATGTTCATGCTAAATGGCATTACTTTCATTTTCACTGCGTAGAGGAATCTAATGTGACACTGATAGAAAATAAGTTACAATAAATTATAAATTCTTCTGTCAAGACTACGGGTCAAGAGATGTTTGTCAAAGTGTAAGAAAAGTAGGGGAATGTGTGCTTAGTAGATGTGTGGTTAGAATGAACATATATAGACTCATTAGAACTTTTTAAAGCCGCATTTATAAAATACTTGTAGATTTTTTTGTCACAATGAAGTTATTTTAACCATAATTATAGTTTCCCAAACTATTTTAGTGTATTGTTTTAATAACTTATTAATATATATAATATATATATGTATTTTTAATTAATTATTTATTTTATATATTTATTTATTGCTGATAAGTTTAGCTTATACACTATGAGTTTTAGAAACTATAATTAATTAATTATTTATTATCATTTAAACAACTTGACGTTTTAATTGATTGATCATATTTTATACATTTATATGTTACAAATGTTGTATGTACGCGCCTCTGAGCAGAAAGTTTTCTGGATATACGACGCTTTATAAATAAAAATTATTATTATAACACAAGTCTTACACTTGCTGACTATGTTACTCTCCTTGTCACCAGGTGGTGCTGCCTCCCAAGTACGAAGATGCCATCGCCATGGAGCCCCACCAGGTGGAGCCACAGCAGAATCCACCACCACCATACACTGCGAACTGAGCAGTGCTGTATGATGCGGTGCATTCCTCTCACATTTCGTAGGGTCTGCTGCCCGTCTTTCGACCGTTTAGATGACCAGTTCCGCAACACTTGCATCTTGTGCAGTTCTGATGAACGTACGCTCACCATCGATATAGTTTTTGAGTGCAATAAGCTGCACACACATCTTCCTGAAATGTTTCCTGGGGATGGTTAATATTTAAGTTTTACTCGTTGTCGCACGAAAATCGTTTGCACATGGTGAATGCAGCAAGTGACATTTCGACTTTAGGAAGGCTGGTCACATTCCGTTGTTTCGATGGGAGGATTCTGTTATCTGTTAGTCACTAGCACGTTGTCACATCTGAACAGCTTTATCTTCACCCGAAGAATGCACATGTTCTAATAACTTAGGAATGGGAAATCTTGCTACTCTGTGTGTATTGGCTTTATATTTTGCAAATATATATATATATATCACTATTCACTAGTGAGGTACGGAATGGATGCTTCTTTGAACGCATGGGTCTTTCAGTGGGGATTGTATGTCGGGTTAGATTGGGTGGAGATCGGTAGGTCAGTGTATCAATTAGCCCCTTGTGTCATGTTTGATCTGTGATGGCGAGGTTTATGTTTATTCGTAATCTGACGAAGCCACGAGGTTTGTGTTTGTCACATGCGGGTGGCTGTTGGCATTGTGTGAATTCGATAGTTGTTCATCTGCTTAAGAATTTCCACTTTGCTTGCATTCGTATCCCTTTTGCATGATGTTAAAATTCCGACATCGACAAAGCATGTCAACTTAAGAGATCTTTTCAAACATTAGAATCATTTCATTCGAGAAATGTTATCTCACAAGAAACTGATGCTGGTGATTGGTCTGTAATATAGTTCCACAATCAGCAACAGTTTCTTGAGAGGTATGATAATATTAACCACATTGTAGTTGGTACCTGAGAAAAGTATGACAAAAAGAGGACATCTGATGAAGCTACACAGGACGTCTGTCGGTACCTGTGGCTGGGAGGGTGCGTTGTATTGTGATGTAGTTATCTCCTGCATCGTTTTGACAACGAAGTAGTGTGAAAATTGGTGTTTGTATGGCTGCTGGTAACTTTTATTTACAATTTCCATGTTTTCGTGAATAAACTTTATTTCAGGAAAAGGCTGAGAACTGCAATTCTAAAGTGTGGTTGCTTTTTAAAATTGGAACTTGACCGAAGAAACCTTGTTCACAACAGTATATACATATTAAATGAGAAACCCTGTGTCCATACTATAAACATGCAAAGCCAGTATTTTAATACCAACTTTTAGACAGTCCTAGCGACTAATATAGTTTTGACTAGAAATATATTGTCAGACTTAATTGTCATCGATATTTACAGTCTACATATAGAATTCTACATTATAATCCATTCAGAATGTATTATCTTGGCAGTAGTCAATATACATGAACATTGCATTCATTCCATATTATATTTGCTACCAGTGAACAGACGTTTGTGTTTGCTGTGGAAACTGAAACAGGAAAATAAAAATGGGCATGGGAATGATGTGTTGCTGTTTTATAAGTTTATTACGTTGTCACTTTCTCCTGTTGTAATCTGTATTAGTATGCTGACTCTAGGGCAGTTTGGCAGTATTGCCTAGTTATCTACTAGCTTCATTCAACATTTATTCAATTCCTTGGACCACTGACCACTAATTTACTAATTCATTTGGCCATATATTTACAAAAACATAGTCTATTTATAGGCCTCGAACAATATTTTAAAAAGAAACCCGTATATATGTTTTGATAGGTTATGATTATGTACCCTACAGTACTTGCAAGAAAGAAAGAAATTCCCTCAAATTTGTTGCAAAAAAATGAGGTTGTAGTTTTCCATTCGATTATTTGACAACTGGTTAAAATTATGTTTTGGTCTAAAATAAGGAAAATTACTGTTATAATTTAATTATTATTTTGTCAATTGTTTATACTATTACATTTATATAGCACAGTTACTATCTATTGTCTAATATACCTACAAGCATCGATATTGTTATTAAGTATTCTACCAGTTAATTTGAATTATAATAATACGACCATATTGATGTGTTCCTAGTGGTGAGATCTCATTGTCACAAAGCCCATACATTTTCAGTGCTGGACAAAAGCGTGACATTTGATATAGATGACCTTGATACCATACTATTTCAGAATTTTGATGGAAGCAACCTGAGATTTTGATTCTTCTGCCATTTTTGGCAATATTCAAAATGGCCACCATCCAAAATAAAATAAAACTTGCTTTTATATTGGTGAGCAACTTGGGCGCAGCAAAGTCTATTGCCCTTTGTGAAGCGATGGAGCCAGGCTAAGTCTATGTTACTTGCAAATATAGATTTTCCATATCTCAAGAACTGTTTTATATAAAACACTAATCTATAATATATATATATATATATAAAACAAATGCGCATATGAATGTTGGATAAGTTCAAATGTAAAATATTTGAAATTGGAATACCCGGAAACATATATATATTTACATATATATATATTTCCGGATATTTCAATTTCAAATATTTTTAGCCATCTTCATAGCCATCCTTTTCTAAAATGGCAGCTGTGCCAAATTCCGTGCTTTTATCCAGATGTGAAAATGCATTACACTAAGAGCTCTCATTAGCAGCGCTTCAACAAAGTTGGTAATTGCATGACCCCCCCCCCCCCACCAAAAAAGACAGTAACCGTTGTCTCTGTTACTCTGTATATCTGACATTACATATGTGTCATATATACCCCGTCCAATTGATATGTTAAGTCCAGAATCCGTCCCTTCCCAAATACAATGTTCATTGAACGGGTTATTTGGAGTGCCTGACTTCCCACCTGAAACCACGCCCATGGAGTCCCCGGGGTAGGGTTCAAATCGTACTTCGGCCCAGTCACCCAGTGCGTACACTGAGTGTGTGATCGCGTGTGATCGCGTGTGATCGCGTGTGATCGCGTGTGATCGCGTGTGATCGCGTGTGATCGCGTGTGATCGCGTGTGATCGCGTGTGATCGCGTGTGATCGCGTGTGATCGCGTGTGATCGCGTGTGATCGCGTGTGATCGCGTGTGATCGCGTGTGATCGCGTGTGATCGCGTGTGATCGCGTGTGATCGCGTGTGATCGCATATGCCCCACTGAGCGCCGTGTATCGAGGACGCGCGATAAGATCCTAATTAAACGACTCCGCCGAGCTTCACTGGTCGTGAGTACGTTTACAGTGAACGCTGCCAGTCAGCCGGTGCAGTCCTATTGTCGCCGCTGACACGCAAACCTAGTTTTTACCCACGCAACTGTGTGTAGTGTGCACCGGTAGATAGACTAGTTGTATTTGACTAGAATCCGCTGTCGTCATCTGGAGGCAGACCACATTTGGATTTTCCATATGCGATCATACATATATATAACGTTTCCTTCATTTCCTACTAATCTTGATGAGATCTGTTATTGACAATTGACACACCATATTTACCCTCCATAAATAGAAGTTCTGTGAAAAAATCGTGAAATTATCACACCTCAAACTCCCACAAACTTCTTTCCAACCTTACACCCCTCCATTTCTGCTTGACCCACCCACAGATTGCCCATGATTACTTAGCTAAGCAAAATGACAACTGTATTAATACGCAGAAATGTACCGACTGACAGCTGTCATAATTTGACAGCTCTGATGCCACGCTGTACAAAAACATAATTTCTACTCACTCTACACTACATAATTATGTGCTCATAGAAATTCAGACAACCTGCATAATGCTGTTTCTATAGGGTACTCTTCGGTCGCACGGGTAATCGCGGACGAACACCTTACTGTGGTCTTACACAATCTGCAGCATTGCATGGTGTGGGCTTTTGCAGGTCTGTGCTGGTCTCGGCTCTGTTTTTGTAGATAATATAATATTTTTGTTTAGCTCCGTATTTCCAATCCATAGAATACGGAATCTTCCCATTTATGTTATCAATATTGCGTTCTTTATGAAGGGGGTATAATTTAAGTTCATCCCTTATTTTCCTTGCTCAATGTGACAGCCCTAATATTGAGGGCATGAGCAAACTGATATTGCAATACCTTTATACAAATGCCCGGAGACAGCGTCCCCAAAGTGGCACTGAGATGGACACCACCTGGAAAAAGAAAGCGAGGACGGCCAAAGATGACGTGGCGACAGACAGTGATGGCCGAACTGAGAGATCGAGATGGGGCTGTCGTGGGGTGATGCTCAGGCCTCAGCTAAGGACAGGACCTTGTGGCGAAAGATTGTTGTGGCATTATGTCCCATTGGGGACGAAGAGGAAAAGTAAGTAAGTATGTTATACCAACTACCACCAGGCTGCTCAACGCGAGATCGGGAAGGGGAAATTAGTGAACGGGGAGGAGCGGGTAGTAGCCCTAACAAAAAATACCATTCAAATACCATTGAATGGTCCTAGGGGGTATTGTGGCCAAGGGTATTTGAATGGTACCTGAATGGGTTTTTGAATGACATTTTCTATTGTTTGCACCGTTCAGTGGTATTGAATGGTATTTTAAATTACCGTTGAGAGTACCACTGAGTCCTGCTGAAATATCATCGATGCTGAATGGTAGTCAATGGTATACCATTGGCTCTCTTTTGTAAGGGAGGCTACAATGGGGAAGCGAGTGTGAACTGTGCAGCATCTGTGATTACGAATACTGCTACTATTTATTTTACATTTTTATGTAACTAATATTATATATATATATATATATATATATATATATATATATATATATATATATATATATATATTATCGTTGTGTCGTGTCGTGTCGTGTCGTGTCGTGTCGTGTCGTGTCGTGTCGTGTCGTGTCGTGTCGTGTCGTGTCGTGTCGTGTCGTGTCGTGTCGTGTCGTGTCGTGTCGTGTCGTGCCGTGCCGTGCCGTGCCGTGCCGTGCCGTGCCGTGCCGTGCCGTGCCGTGCCGTGCCGTGCCGTGCCGTGCCGTGCCGTGCCGTGCCGTGCCGTGCCGTGCCGTGCCGTGCCGTGCCGTGCCGTGCCGTGCCGTGCCGTGCCGTGCCGTGCCGTGTCGTGTCGTGTTGCGTTAACGTAAATTTCTACGAAGGGAATTTCCCAGTTTGGACCATTAAATGTTATTGTATGCTATTGTACTGTACTGTACTGTACTGTACTGTACTGTACTGTACTGTACTGTACTGTACTGTACTGTACTGTACTGTACTGTACTGTACTGTACTGTACTGTACTGTACTGTACTGTACTGTACTGTACTGTACTGTACTGTACTGTACTGTACTGTACTGTACTGTACTGTACTGTACTGTACTGTACTGTACTGTACTGTACTGTACTGTACTGTACTGTACTGTACTGTACTGTACTGTACTGTACTGTACTGTACTGTACTGCATCACATTGTTTCACCAGTGAAATTATTTGGACCAGTGTACATAAACAAACACATTAATAATGTGCAACACATAACCACGTGACCCGTGTGCTTGTGGTAGCTAGAACCAACTAGAACAGACGCGTAAACTCACCTGTCAGCAGTCGGTTGAGGCAGTCCATCCGTCTTCCGTGCTTTGCCGCGCGATCGTTGCAAAAAACTGTTTACGACATGTATGCCGAGCGCTACCAAAGACACAGCGCTACCCGCACACCGGCACACGTAGATCTACATGTTTACGGGATGTCTCGATTGGTAAAATTATCATAAATGTTGGCAGCGTATGCGTAACTTATAGTCTCTGTGAACAGCATGTATACGATGTATAAAAACAGGCCTGAGATAAATGTATCACTATATATAGTGGCATTTTTATTAAACTTGTCGACTCCCAGGATGAAAGGCGGTGGTCGCGTCGCCCATTTACAATTGAAAGACATGACTCACTTGTCCCGGCAGGAGATGAATTGATTTCGACTTCCCTTGTCACAACTGTCGTGGCTGACCCGAAGAGCGTATGAAATGTGTTCAAAGATGGTTCAAAGTAGGCATATTGCCTAGGTTCTACATAGAGACCTGTATACCCTAACTCAGCATCATATACCAGTAATTAACACAGTATGGCTCGCTAATGATAAAACACTAATTATTCACTATCCACTGTGTTTGACAAGTTACAATTTGCCACTGAAACGCTTCAAACTGCATATTTTAAAACCTGTATTAAAAAATAATTTAATATGGAAAGGTAAATAAAACATACCTAATGTATATAGGTCTGTTGTAAGTATTTGTTGAAATCAATGATCAAATGAATGACTCGCTACATACACTACGACGGTTTGACGTAGAGGTGATCGAGTCATCGAGAAGAGCGCTATTACTATGGCACACAAGCTTTGTAAGGAACAAGAACGTCACGCACCACTACGATAATGCGGGCGGGGGGGGGGGGGCTTGTCAACCTGGTGACCTCGATCGCCTCAGTCTACGCTAAACGTAACTGTGTATTCGTTTATCGGCCCGGAAGGAGGACAACGTGGCTGTGACGTGTCGCACCGTCGCGTCAGAGATGACAAGGAAAGATAGCAACCCGGGGTGCACTCTGACGTCTGTTGTCAGTCTAGACAGGGTGTGTGTGGGGGGATGGGTGGGGGAGTGGTGGGGGTGGGGGATGGGTGGGGGAGTGGTGGGGGTGGGGGATGGGTGGGGGAGTGGTGGCGGCGTCCTCAGGTGTGTGTGTGTGCGTGCGTGGGTGCGTGCGTGCGTGCGTGCGTGGGTGCGTGCTTGCGTGCGTGCTTGCGTGCGTGCGTGCGTGCGTGCGTGCGTGCGTGCGTGCGTGCGTGCGTGCGTGCGTGCGTGCGTGCGTGCGTGCGTGCGTCAAGAATATTGCAGTTGGATGCCTTATCATTCGGAACCACAAAAAATCGTCAACACTGTCAATTAAATCGGAGAGAAAAATGTCAACACCATCCTCCTAGAACCATGCAGTAATCTATCAAAAAAACAATTCGAGAAAATACAAAGGAGAACAGTCCATGTGGATCATTTGGGTGGAAAGGGTGACACCCCTCCCCCGTTTATGTACTACGTACGTTTTACATTTTATAATACAATTTGTAAAGTGTTCTCTACCGCCTAAGTGAAATCATAAATACAGCTACCACAGTTGCGTATAACAACATAGCGTTGACAAATAGAACGTACACCTTGGAACATTAAGTTATTCTCGCATAAGCTTATAAAACTGAGAAATTTGTCGACAGTTTCACGAGGGCATGCAAACTCGTGTTTTTGGCAACCATGTCGTCAAACTACTACAGCTAGGTGGTGATGGTATCTACCGTACATACGGAGGGATATTCAAGAAGACTGATCGAGAAGACTTCAAGCAAAGACAAAGGTAGCGCATGATGTTATCCGCGATAGTAGTATAACAAAATGGTTAAAGATTTTGGTTCGTCAAATCAAAACAAGAGGAGGACACTTCTCGCGAAGACGCATGAGTATTAACCGCCGGTTATTACTCATGTTCAAAGTCCACATCCAAAATAGTATCACGTCGCAACAGTCGTCTAGGTGTAGACATACACCCAAAAATGAGGAAATTAAGGTATGTCATGGAAACGTTTTCTTTTTAAAAGATAATTTAAAATGGTAAGTAAAATACAAAATAAAAAGAAACGGTAAGTTCTTATATAATTTCTTCATAGAGTTTTTCCAATTCGCAGCATCTTGATATAGTGGGTAATTAATGCGTTCACTGTTTAAAACTAATAATAAAGTATTTTACATATAAATACACAAAATATAATTATAATTAACTAAAAAGTTGATTCATAATCAAAGTCCTCCATCAAATATCACTAGCTATTACATGAACAATAAAAAACAAATATACAGTGAAAAAAATTGATGCCGAAAAATCTCGATCCGCCCCTCCCCCACCGGTATTATAATTAGACAAACACTGGCACGACTGCAGCGTGAAGAACTCCGTTGTCCAATTAAATATGCCTGTAATGTTTACACTTGTGTAGGCCTTTCTAGGCGTTTGACCGGTTTCTGGGTCACCGCCCGGTGAATAATAATTAGTTTACTAATTAATGCAGTTGTGCTATTGGGCGTTACTCTCGTAAGATTAATCACCGAAGCGGTTAATTGTTTAACCATCTTCCGCGACGGGTTTCACCTCACTATATGATAGCTGGGGAAGAGGCCTGTGGCTTGTATACGTGAAGGAGTGTTTGCAAATAATATTCCGTATTAATAAATTATAATAAACAGTGACTCGGTGGCGCTGAACATTCCACAAACATTCGTAGTGACACAAGGTTGCATTGACGCTTGCGTAGTATTCGGCAGTGCCACAGTCGCCGTACGCTGTGGTCAAGCGTACAACAGCCTACGTCACTTGTTTACTCGGTGACGTGGGCACGCTAATTCCGCGTATCCTCTCGACAGTTCACGCAAACGACTATTTGACCTGAATCACTCTCTGACGTTTATTAACCAGTTTTGCAGACAACTGCATCACGCAGGTATGTCCATTGATGTTCCATCTACATGTCGTATCCCCTATATTATCGTGGTTACGTAAACCTGGTCGATTTTTTAGAAATATAACCACTCGGACGACCTTCCGTGGATATTCAGGGTGATTCACCGATTTATTCTTGTCCCAGTTTGAGGGGAGTCACTTTTCATGACGTCATTCGGTCCTTTCAGCCTCGTTCTAAAGACGACATTGGCGAATGGCAGAGTAGAAACACGGTCACATGGCTGTGGCAGAGTTCGCAGTCCTGAAAATCAGGAATATTTATGAAGTGGATAAAGAAAAGGGGGTTCATTTTTGCAGCTTCCCGAGTTAAAGACGACATTTTGGTAAGTTTTGAAGCCTTGGGTGGGACAAATGTGCTTCAGACCTGTGTCGACACTGTCCGTATATATTTTCTGTTCGCGTATATGTACATTATTGCTCAATTTTGCCGTAAAAATTGTGACAGTAGTCGCCATGTTCCGTACGTATTCGCGATGACATGCGAAAATGGAAGGGCGAAGCCATTTGCTAATGTCGGTTTTTGGTAAAGTAGTTTCGCACAATGAAGGCGCTGTGATGTGGTACATATTGGCAATTGACTATTCTTTAGTCTAATGTTTTCATTAAGATGATATTGATGGCGAATATGTGAAAAGTAGCCCGATGTTGATTGTGGGCAGTGGGGTGACAAGGTGCAAACGGAAGTGTTGACTGTCACAAACAAAAGTCGTTATCGGAGGTTATACCTCTGGCTTCGCGTTGTTGCGATCACGTCTAACTTAGGGTAGTTTGAAGTAGTTTCTGAAATGGTTAATGTGTGAACTTCATCTAAAAATTGAGTAAACACATGAGAAATCGAATGAGGCTACTTTGACAGAACAATAGAACAACACGGACCATGGAATGGTGGGTGGCATACACGCTGTGCATGTTATTAATCTCGAATAATGGGAACAGTGTAACCTTCTACGACCAGTCTTATCCAGCCAGTATATTTTGAAATACATGAACTGTAGGGTCTGTTCTTTGTTTTGTATAACTACCAGTCATTTCTATGCCAACACACTGTAACCAAGAGTGACTGATTGGATTCCACATAAATTCTGTTGTCTGTCAACAGCTGGTGAGACCAGTTAGAACTTGGGGTGTGGTTGACGTTGTATGGTTGCCAAGACCAAGTGCATTTTGTAGAGCTGTCGGTTGTTGATGGTTTGATCTCGGTGCTAAATTTGTTGGCAGTCTAGGGTTACTTTTTAAGATTTTCTTTTGATTTCAAAACAACAAGCAAGGAAACAAGACACTTTCCTTCTGGCTTTACAATGCAGATCTGCAGCCGATCAGAAATGATTAAAGCTTATCTGTCACATACACCCTGTATATCTCTGTGTTAGCAACTTATTAATAGATGTGTAATTAGTAGCAAACCAACAAACCCTTGATTGGTGTCTTGGTAGCTCTGTTTAGACTATTTTAGATTTGTTAATGCAATTTTTAGCAAATTTGTTATAAGGAATTAAACTATGAACTCTTTGCTAAATCAGTAGATCACATTTTATAACATGTTCAAATTATTATACACAGTACCAATTGTTAATCCTTTTCAGTCATGTTTTCATTCATAATGTCTCCATGGCAGCCAAATTCAACAGCGTTAATTAATAACTATTTAAACTTAATTAGATGAGTACATAATTAAAGAGAAAATTACAAACTGTTGAAAACAAGGTTCAAATGGCAAATTCATATAGAAAGATGTGCTCATTACAAGATGGTAAATTAATATATGTAACAGGATTGTCAGTTTGTTATCTAATGCAACTATATACCCGTCACTCACACAAGGAAGACAAGTTTATCCGTTTTTTTTTCACTTTGACGCACCTGACATATCTGTCAATGTCAGTTGTGTGTTGGGACTTACTGTTATGCTATAGCTTTCATACCCTATATAGCTCTAATACAGGCCTCAATTTTAAAGTGTGGTGAGAAAAACCGTGAGATGCATGAATAACCATTGCCCAAAATATGAACATACCGTTTAGAGGATATGTAACCATGATTTGATGAGCCACTGTATATTTTAAATAATTTTTCAAACTTGGATATCATTGATCACTGGGAGCTGCTTTTATTACCCTCAAGCTGCGTTTGGTTTATCGATCCTATCTCAACTTTGACAGATAAAACCAATTATTCACATAGTATTAGTATTTCTAATAAAACAGTTTGAAAACAGCCATTATTCAAATACATTTTGCAGATAATTTTGTGCTTCCTTGTCCGTTATGTACTTTCATTACTACTTTGTAGTTTGACAGTTCTCACAACCCTTTTATATGCATCTTCATACTCATGCACACACATCTTACCTTATGTAATCTGGTGTCATGTATAGCTTCAGCATTCCTCTGGTTTTTCCTGTCTGTGTCCCGCTTCTTGTGTCCAAGCCATGGCTGGTTTTGACCGTTTTGCTGCTTTTCAAAGTACATGTAAGTGCTGTGGATATTCCCGTATGTCATCTGACGACTGACGTGTGTGTGACATTGTTTTGTGCAGGAGTTCTGGCAGGATGGAGCGTAACAGCGAAAACCAGAACTTCCCGTCGCCCCCGACGATGATGTGTCGTACGGGCTGCGGCTTTTACGGCAGCGCGTCCAACGATGGCATGTGTTCCAAGTGCTTCAAGGACGCACTCAAGAGGAAGCAGCAGAACCCATCTCCAACGCAAGTTGTGTCGGCCACCCACCTCGCCAGCGCCGCAGGTGAGAATACTATGCACCGAGTATGTGATGTGCACTAACTTTAGTGGTGGTTTAAAGATATCTTAAAGGGATACTCCAGTCAGTGAGCGATTCGCAGCATTTATTTACATCTTTATACTATATTGGTTGTGCATAGCAATTGTGAACAAAGATCGTTAATAAACAATGAATTATAGTATAATTGTACCAGAAACACATGTTGGATTAAGGGCACTGCCATCTTGGGACTTATGCACCAGTGACGTAAACCGCTTACGTCACTGGCGCATGCACGTTCGTACAACCTATGTCTGTCCAGTGGTATCTGATGTATCTAGTACGTCGCGGATTGCTTACGTCACTATCACAATTATTAGCAAAGATTCCGTCAATCCTTGCCTTTTTCAACAATGCGCCAGTGACGTAAACAATTTGGCTTACGTCACTGGCACATAAGTCTCAAGATGGCAGCGCCCTGAATCTAAGATAGCATGTTTTGGATACCATTAAAATATAAGTAATTGTTTATTAACGATCCTTGTGCACAATTACTAGGCACAACCAATATAGTATGCGTAAGTTAATACTGTGAACCTCTCACTCACTGGAGTATCCCCTTAAAAATATCGTAAGCTTTACATGAGAAAATAAATAACCACTGCATTGTATAGTGAGTGAAGACAGGGTGATGAAAATTTATGTTGGTAGACATTTTGGGTCAGGCCATATTGGTGGGGATTGAAGGTGAAAAGATGATAAATATATTTTTTTAACTTTGGTAACTTAGTAACGTTTATAACATCATCCTTAGTAAAAGAGATTTTCAGAATTATTGCTTTTTAGGTGGCCATTGTGAGAAAAGGTTGATCAGTACATGGCCGCATAAGTGAAACAGTTGGTGTCAAAAATAGGAAACTGCCCGTAATTGGCAGACTTTTTTGTTGATGTTTATGTAGCAGACACACATCAGCAGCAGTTGGTTTCGTGGTACTGTTTACTGTTGTGATTTATGTTGAAGATAATGTAAACAGGCAGCCATATTGTGTCAGATATGCACCAGTTTCAAGGTTTCTTATGCATCTGTCTTAATTTACCATTCCTGTTCAAAGTTGATAGTTTACCTCATAAATCATTCGTGTAATTATAGTATTACTTTTCAAGTTCATTAATTTAAACGTACTAAATTTAAGTCAAATAAAAAAATCTAAAATGTGCACCATAACAATTATATTTAGAATCTGCAATTTAAGATTATCTGTAACTCTGTAAGATGTTGAAACCATTAAAACGCAACATTTTAATTAAATTGTTACTTGTTTCTGATCTTTGGTGAAAGATAGTGCAAGTGATAGTTTTTAGCCCATTAGATTCAAGCTGCCTGCAACTGGCTATTTTGTTGTGTTGTTAAATCACCAACAGACAGGTGGTGTTTATCATTATGTGCTAACTTCTGCTAAGTCACGTGACGGTGTGAAAAGTGTAGTCTGTTAGTGTTTCATACACTCTAGGGGAATAGAGGTATTTGTTGTTTATTGTACATGCATACCGGTGTCATATAGAATATGGACCCCATGAAAAATGGACCCATGGTCTGTATTCCCTATATAATATGGAACCCCCCTAGAATTTGGACCAGGGGAGGTCCATATCCTATGTGCCATAGGATATGGACCCCCCCCCATAGAAAATGGACCTGGGTCCATAATCTATGAACTGCATTATACTATTTTACCAGATAGTTCAGCTTTTTAAAAGGGGTGTCCAAATTCTATAAGGGGGTCCAAATTCTATAATAGAATATGGACCCCGGGTCCATTTTTTATTGGGGTCTGTATTCTATCTGACGCCGGTTTATAATGGTTACCAGGTAGTTGTGAGCTATTTGTGAGAGGCAATTACAGATAATTTGTTGTATTTTCTATGAGAATGGTAGTTGTTTAGACCAGTACAAATTATTATACTTTACATAATAGGTTCATGCTCATTACCAAGCCACTGGCAAAATTCCATATCAATCAAGTTTAGAAATGCAATATCATTACATACATGCTTCATGCAAAGAATGCTATTACGATCTGTGTTGATAAATGTGTTAATGTAGGGCAAGGACATAGGTAACTAGTTACACAGTAGGTAGTTAACTATACTGTTTGACCCACTGCCATCTCATAAATTACATACTAAAACAAATATATAATAACTAGGAAGGAAACATTCAAAAAAGATTACAGGTTGGCAAGTACTCAGGTAGTAGTGAGTCTGAATCAGTGTTTTAACTGAGAGTAGCAACTGGGGCAGTGTCATAGAAACCCTATCTAAAAACTTCTAAACATATTAAAAGATGTTCCTGAAATAATGGATTTTGAAAAATTCATTTGTGGTACTAAATCTGATTATTATCAAGCTGAAACAGATTTAAATGTTGACAAAATTGCATTGAATAGGAAATAACTTTGTGTAAGTCAGAGCCTTTTAGGGTGGACATGAAAACGTTACTCATGAATCATTTCGTAATTTCTTTTCATTAAAAATACATATATATATATATATATATATATATATATATATATATATATATACATACATACAGATAACTACATTTTACTATTATATATTGCCTTTCTTACTTTCAGTTTCAGTTTGTTGACTCCCCAGGGTATTAAAAAAAAATCATACAATCTGTTGATGTTTTTTGATTGATTGATTTTGAGTTTTGACGTTGCCATATACTGTCTTCAGCATCATCTATGGCCAGTGCAAGTGACACTCTCGGTGCCACGGGCAGCTGTACCAACATGACATCCGTCGTCAGTACGAAGCTTTCTCCTGCGTCATCAGTGTCATCGATGAACCTCAGTACGACCCCCAGCGTCGAGACGGCCATGCCCACCGTGTCAACCCCAGGGACAAGCTCGCAGAACAAGGACAAGTTGGACATTGATAACCTAGGTAAGGGCACACGTGACAAGAAACATTGTCTGGTTCGTGGTGTGGCACTTGCCCTGTCCACGTTTTCATTTGATCATTGACAACAAACTAGTGGGACAATTGTCCACTGGGAAATTGGGGCAAACTGGCTGTACCCAGTTGGTTGATTGTAAATGGGACATTCAAGCATTTTGATAGTGAGTAAACAGCCAGTTTGTGGTTTGAATTTGTAATACTGGGGTAGCAGTACATGTGTCGAGCTTCTGTTGAAGTTCTGCAAATGAATAGTGCCTCTTGGCAGTGCATTAGTGCTTCTCTTAGTGAATATTGCCTCTTGTGTAGACACTAGACAAGTGATTCCATGAATGAGTGTTGCCTCTTGGCACTGTGTAGTGCTGCTCTGTGTGAGCAGTGTTTCTTGGTCGTGCCGTTGAATAGATCATTTCTGTTAATCATTCACACGAATGAATGGTAACGGACAGTTTTGTAAACCGAAGCACCGTGGCTGGTTGAATAGACATGTAGATCGCTAGAGCAAGTTCAACAGTTGGCAGACAGGTGGCCGCAGAGCTGAATCTTTCACATAGTTGAAAGATTTGGCCTATTTAATGACCTGCATAGCACCAGCGCCTGGGGCAAATAATGTCGTGTTCACAAATTTACATATGTCCTTATGATAAATTAGCCCGTAGTTGTGTGTTTTATCAGGCAGCCTACCTTCAAGACACTTTCTTTCAGCATATTTATCCATTATTAAGAACGATATACAGTACAAAGCAGCTATGGTAGATGCTGTACATTTATGTTACTTACTTATGCCTTTTCGCTCGCTGAGAGCATAGGCCATAGACCAAGGAACGCCACCATTTTCTGTCAGTGGCCATCCTCTCCATTTCTCTCCTGGTGTATCCCATCTCCTTTGTTTCTTTTTCTGTGTCTCTTTGCCAGGTGTTTTGTGGCTTTATTTATGTTTTTTGCTGTTCTTTAATTCTCCTACACCCTTGCCTGAGATAAACATGAAGGTGTTTCACTTGCAGCCACCGATACATTGAATTCTCCCTCCCCGTCAACATCGGAAGATGGATGCTCGGATAAAGACAGAAAGCCAAAGAAAAATCGTTGCCATACATGTAAGAAGAAAGTTGGACTTACAGGTAAATAGATTGTATTTGTAGGCAGTGTGTTTTAGTCAAGTCTGTGGACTTTGTAAAGTTGTGATGTGTCTTACTTACTACATACAACATTAGGGGTGATTTCTTGTGAGGTTTAGAATTGGTGACATTTCTGATTATTGAGTGATCAAATGGTAAATATCTGATGACACTATTATAATATAGATGTGACAAATTTATGTGTTTGTTGTCGAGTATTGCATCAGATAAGACAAACATGTCACAATGTGTCATTGTAAGGTAGTTGTTGGTTTCTTAAAAGAACTGTTATTGAATCAGACACTTTCACTGTATTTGTAAGTGTGAAGACTATCGTATCTACGAATAATAAAAAAAGAGAATAGATGATGTCTGAATTCACTAGCGTTGCTTTTAAAGTTAAAATATTATTTGTAGTTGTTAGACGTGTAGATGAAGAGTTTGAACAAGAATAACAGTAAAAGATGGGTGCCGTGGTGTGGTGTCACACTTCTTAATTTCCCCTACTCCATTGAGTGTACTTGGATAAGCATATATATGTGTATATATATATATATATATATATATATATAAATATATATATATAAAATTTTTAAGTTTATGTTTTGGTGTCACAGGAAGACGGCACAAAATGTGCCATGTGACCACCGCGTAGCAATATTTGTCTTTTTGTTTGCTTATGTAGAAATACAGTAGAATGATATTTGTGTTGTTGCGAAGTAAAATGTGATTTTGATTAATGATGTGTGCGTGTGTCTCTGTTGCAGGTTTTAAGTGTCGCTGTGGTGGATTATTCTGTAGTGCGCACCGCTACTCAGACATGCATGAGTGCACGTTCGACTACAAGGAGATGGCGCAGGAGCAGATCCGCAAGAACAATCCCGTCGTGGTCGGGCAGAAAGTGGAGAAGATATAAGGGCAGCCTAGGCAAATGCTGCACCGAGACTTATGAAGTGACGGCCACCGTCCAGACTGGGCCCCCACACGCGGCCACCTGGTGGCCACTTTGTGTCTTACTGCAGTGCGACGCATCGTCTCGTGACACGACGGTGACTCTTACTGACGCGTCACTAACCTCCATGACACCGCAACCTCATTTGTGTCGCCGATGTCTGGATCGTTATTTTTTAACCCGAGCCGTGGAGTGATTTTCTTCGGAGACGTCACATCGTGCTGATTGTCATATCGGACGTGTGTCATGCGTCCGCACTTTGCAGGTGTCATCACAAAGTGTGTCAATAGGATTAATGTGCTCCTGTTGCTTTTCTGGTGACACGTCTGTCGTCCGTGTCACCGGATTACGACAACACCGGCACGTTGATGTCAGTGTCATCGATTGCGTGTGTTCTGCAGTGCCAGCCAGCGTGTGGCCCGTGTGTAGTTCAGCCAAAGTCCACCAGATGGTGCCATTAAGATCGTGAACAGCAGCGACAAGTTACGTGTGACAGTGGACGGACGGTGACGCTGTGAGTGTGGTCAGTCGTGGGCAGGAGTGGACACCAGTGTGACAACGTGTGCTGCTGCGACAGGTGTACGACGAACTAAAGACACCGTGCTTGAATCAAGAGGTTGCAAATAGTAGCAGAGTTGTGACCGACCTCGCCACTCGGATTTCATTGTGTAGCAGTGGCAGTGTGCACTTTTTGCGGACGATTCACTTGCTTTCACTAACAACAACATCATTATCATCATCTACTACCGATAGCAGTTACTTACGTAGCTTCGTGGTGTGTATGTATACGTGCGTAACGAACCACTAGATCCTTCCGTCATCAAGTTCCATATTTTGTATCGCGTGTGTATCTGTAGAATGGGGAGGTGTTTGTGTGTGAACGACTCGAGTCGTACGTTATTTTCGAATGTGCAACGTTGTCGCAATTTACTTGCACGTTTACGTATCATTTAACCAGCGTGGTTTTATGTACTACAATTATACTTGCCTTTTTGGCTATAGGAATAATTCTTTGGTTGCATGATGGACGGCTAGTGTGCTTACCACAGTGACACCACCGACTTGCTGTTTTATGTAGGGCGGTGTGTGTACGGGGAACTTTGTCGTTTGACTGGCAAAGTGAGAGCTCTATTCTGCTAATCGTAAATGGAAAATACTAAACCGACTGACGTGAGAACATCGCCAACGATGTTTCCTTGATAGTAATGTATCACTTGGTAGCGCCTCGACTCTATAGCGCCGATAACTTTGACTGTGTGGTCTCCTTGTTTGCCATACATCTACACATCTGAAGCAGGAATTTGTTTATAACATAGATGTTGGTGCAATGCTTGCAGACATCTGCAAAATTTGTTAATCTAGGTCTTGTTTACGAGTATCGCAAGTACTTCTAGTATTACATATTATATTATTTATCTGCCCGTGTATCGGCATATGCTTCAGCAAATTCTTCTGGAAGACAAGGGATGCACTTTTTGAAGCAATTGTACAGTAATTCTTTTAATTCACCTCACAAAGAGGTTGTGTGTGTATGTGTTATATAATTATAGATAACAACAAATACTTTACTCGTGTTATTGTTTCACCGCAGTGTGAGTGTGTGTGTGTGTGTAGATTGGCGTGTGTGAGTGTGTGGGGCGGGGTGTGTGACCGAGTGTGCATATATGGAATTATGTGGACTGTGTGAATAAGCCAGATGTTTGTATGGAGTTAGTGTGTGGTTGTCTATCTGTGTACGTATGTGTCCCAAACACAGCAACAATTGGAAGATTTATGATAATTTGTGATATGATATACCACATTAATTTTCACAAGTAAATGACTAAGTTACATATAAGGCATTTATTTATAATAAAAAAATAGTTCGGGCCAAATTATTTATAACACAACACATCTCTTAGTATATAGAGCAACATCGCGTGCTAGTGGTTGACTACGTCAGTACCAGCTTGTCTCTAGCCCTGGCACATCCCTTTCAAAAAACCCTCTTGACTTCGCATCAGCCAAATGAATTGTCAATGAGGTGTGTAGACATGTGGCTGAAATACCTAAAATTACCACTTGGACTGACTGCTCATGTTATACATGCAGTGCAGTGTACACCCATCTTAGAATTGGGGCGGATATTCTCAGCTGTTCACACGGCTGATGCAGTAGCGACATGCGAACTCAATTGCAACAATTGTATAGTTTGACTTCACCCAGCAGCTTCACAGAGATGGATTGAAGATAATACTTTCAGGGAAATGCGAGTGAACGTATGAATGGGAGGGAGAGAGATGCGTGCACAATTTCTTCCAGTTATAAATTTACCAGGGGACATGTAGCGAGGCAATGTGGAATGTTGCAATAAGATCGATTATCCGTGCACCATAATGTTGTGCTCGTCGTTTGTCGCTCACGATAAAGCATAGATTGAATCACAACCCACCATGCGGCGCCACTTACACAGTCGCACCATGTACTAGTGGCGCCACACATTGGGTAGTAGAGCGTTGAAAAGAAAGGCTGTCTTTATGCTACAGACGTAAGACCACATTTGCATTTTCCATAGGCGACCATTATAACGTTTCCTTCATTAACTAATAATCTTGATCAGCTCTCTTATTGACAATTTCACAGCATGTTTACCCTCCATAGACAGAGGTTCAGTGAAAAATTCGTGAACTTATAATACCTCAGGCTCCCACAAAGTTCATTCAAACCTTACACCCCTCCATTTCTGCTTGAACCACCCACGGATTGCCCCTGATTACATCACCAAGCAAAGTGACAAATGTATTAATACGCAGAAATGCACCGAATGACAGCTGTCGTAATTTGACAGCTCTGATGTCACGCTGCACAAAAACGTCATTTATAATCACTCCACACTACATATGTGCTCACAGAAATCCAGACAACGTGCATAATGCTGCTTTTATAAGGTACTCTGCGGTCGGGGAATGGCGGACGTGCACCTTTTGGTGGTCTTACGCCAAATAGATTGGCCGAAAACGTCAAAGGTTCACAAAAATTAGTCATACATCAAGAATGACATATAGCTAGATTAACTGTCTAGGGAAATTGACACCATCTCGATAATAATTATAATATGCGTCTTCAAACGTTGCACCCCTCCAAAGTAAATAGCACCGTGCGTGGGTTGAAACACGTTTATTCAGAAACCGATAATAGATCAGACGTTTGCCTGAAACTAATGGCACTGTACACAACAAACAGTCCACCACAGTCTCTTAACGATCTGCCAGTAACATATAGAGAATATTGAAGATATATTTTTTTTTGAATTTTTGTAAAAAAATATGTTGTAAATTTCACCATAAAAATGCAAAAATCATATTTTTGAACAGCATTTTTTCGGACACGCAAAGTGCTAAATTTCACGACTTTCTGTATATCATAATGCTCACCAACTTTGCTTAATTGTATGATGCAATTATGAACTGTGCGTCGTATATATACGTCCCCAGGAGGGCTCAAAATCACAGGCCAGTTTCTCATAAATTTTCGCAGTATTGAAAGGCCAGGCAGCGTCTTTCGATGGTAATTTCAATTAACTTGTATGTAGAACGCTGAAATGTGGGACATACATTCAGGAATATACACTTTACATTATGGAAGCATATTCGTGATACACAGTAGAACGTATCTCTTGCGTCAAACAAATGATCACCCTACCCCCCTTGCAATAAGCCGCACTTTACTCGGGCACAACCCATTATATTAGACAGAGACACTTCCATAACCATCACACGTCGTTTATTTTGCCACACATTATTTCGCTGGTGTACATACACTATTGAAAACATCAGATACAGCTGGTAGATTAGTTACTGTCAGAAACAAATTTTGGCCAGTGACACCATAGACACGTGGCAAATGTTGAATAGACAGGTGCGGCACCCTCTGCCGCAACTTGATCGCTGTAAACGCATTCATTGTGGTAATAATGTTGTTATTAAAACATATCCACATTGCTTTTAGTGCATTAAAGAGCATCTTAGATGTTGACAATTCGGATAGAACATACAAATTACCAGTGATTTATATAGTTTCTTATTAGACTATAGGCCTATATCACTTATGTATGTGATTAGTTTAAGCTGACATGTCATATGCAAATATCTGTATAATTCGGTTATGTTACAGCTGAAAAGTGCAAGACTGCCGACAGGGATGATGTGTTAGTTCTTGCAGACAATTTCAACATACTGACACTTCTGTTAGGTGCCCAATTTTAGTTTGTATGAGCATCAATGAACCTATTCGGATTACGGCAGTCGGGGCATACTTGGATAAAATGCGCTGCTTTCTTATTCTCAGTCACATCTGGGGTATATTTTAATATATTCTCAATTGTGTTCGGTGTTTCAGTTAGGGTATATATGGCGCTAAAATGAGCAGGTGAAAGATAATAAATGTTTACACGCGCGTGGACAATCCGCTTCATTCGGCGACCAACAATTGACTAAAATAGAGGCTGCGTTTAAGGGGTGGGGGTGTATTCAAATGTCCTTTGCTCGCCCGTTGATGCTTATGTTGTGTTCTAAATACGACACAAGCAAGCATCACATAATTAGGATTAACAAATAGGAAGCTATCGGATGTTCATTTTAGTATTTGTTATTAAGAAACACGCATTTGTAGATGTCGCATACACAGTATAAGTAATGTAATAGCAGCTAAACTCATCGTACTGGTAATATGTCGTTAATGTGGCGCATTTTTAAAAATACGAAACAAATTATTCACGCTCTTGAACAGGGACATTTGAGGCACAAACTCATGCTGTCTTCATTATAGGATATTACGCATGGTGTGTAAAATGCAGCGTGTAACTTCCATATAACCAATATTATCAGTGTATTTTCCTTGCATATCACGCGATAACTAGCTTGCTAATTACTTTAAATAACTCTCATAGATGGAGCATTATCACTAAATAATGACTCCATTGTATTCCAGTCAATAGCAACTTCAAATGAAGCAAAACAACAACCTCACGCATCGCTCAAACTACGTTTTCATGCCTCTTATGTCAAAACGGCCGTTTTTTAATTAGACGTAAGACCACATTTGCATTTTCCATAGGCGACCATTATAACGTTTCCTTCATTTCCTAATAATCTTGATCAGCTCTCTTATTGACAATTTCACAGCATGTTTACCCTCCATAGACAGAGGTTCAGTGAAAAATTCGTGAACTTTTAATACCTCAGGCTCCCATAAAGTTCATTCAAACCTTACACCCCTCCATTTCTGCTTGAACCACCCACGGATTGCCCCTGATCACCAAGCAAAATGACAAATGTATTAATACGCAGAAATGCACCGAATGACAGCTGTTGTAATTTGACAGCTCTGATGTCACGCTGCACAAAAACGTCATTTATAATCACTCCACACTACATATGTGCTCACAGAAATCCAGACAACGTGCATAATGCTGCTTTTATAAGGTACTCTGCGGTCGGGGTATGGCGGACGTGCACCTTTTGGTGGTCTTACGCCTACAGCAAAACCTGTCTTGAATGACCGCTTTCCTAAGCACGGATCGTTTCTGATTAAAAGGTACCTGCCGTGAATGACCACCTGACAAACGCGACCAGCGACCACACAAATTCCTCGTGCGACCTGCTAGCAGCGACTGGAACTTGTGTCGCCGTCTTTTTCGAGCTCACCAAACACCTGTATCTTCGATTTTTCTCAATGGTGAGGTTATGGGTGTGGACGAGGAGGTGGCAACGAACTGGTAGTTGCCGGCGGTGAACCAAGGGATGTGACCAGCTTATATATTATTTTGGACTCTACCACTTGTTGTTGAGGGGAGCAGCTGTAAGGGTGATAAGGGTGATATATGTAAGGGTGATATATAAGACCACAAAAATATAAGGTGCTCGTCCGCTATTACCTAAAGAGTACCCTATAAAAGCAGCATTATGCAGGTTGTCTGAATTTCTGTGAGGACATATGTAGTGCGGAGTGAGTAGAAATGATGTTTTTGTGCAGCGTGGCACCAGAGCTGTCAAAATATGACACCTGTCAGTCGGTGCATTTCTGCGTATTACAGTTGTCATTTTGCTTGGTGATGTAATCAGGGGCAATCCGTGGGAGGTTCAAGCAGAAATGGAGGGGTGTAAGGTTTAAAAGAAGTTTGTGGGAACCTGAGGTATAAGAAGTTCACAAATGTTCCACAGAACATCTGTCTATGGAGGGTAAATATGCTGTGATATTGTCAATAACAGAGCTCATCAAGATTAGTAGGAAATGAAGGAAACGTTATAACGGTCGCCTATGGAAAATGCAAATGTGGTCTGACTCCTGATAAGCTGGGCAGAGATCGAATCACTGCACTGATCGGCTGCAGCGCGGCTGGTGAGAAGCGGCCGCTTCTCGTCCTTGAAGAGAAGGCAAAGCCTCGTGCCGTCAAGGACTATCTGATGAGAGTTTGGCCGCTTACCGGCACAAGACAAATGCCTGGATGTCAAGTTGTCAACAGACATCTTCACCGAGTGGCTTAAAAGCGTTAACAATAACATGAAGAAACAAAAGAGAACGATTCTGAAATTACTCGAAAATTGTGGCGTGCACTCCGATATTGCTCCAGAGAATGTGAAGATTACGTTTCATCCACCAAACGCAACATCCCGACTTCAACCCTGTGTTGCAGGCATTATCCAGACGCTAAAGCAGCTCTGCAGACGGCACACCATTTGACGTTGGACGAGAGCAGAACTGCCTTTGAACTGGCACGGACACTCGACATCCTGGGTGCTACCCCGTGGCATTGCTTTGCGTGGGAGGCCGTACAGCCATACATAATCGTCAAGTGTTTCAATAACTGTGACATCACAGACGTCAGTCACCGCCAGTCAGCCAGCCACAGGGCACAGAGACCTGTTGATTTTCCCATTGGCGGCCATATTGACGTTTTGTCATATTATAAGGAAACTGTGTAGAGCGCCATGGCTCAGGGGTAGAGCATCGGACTCTCGACTAAGAGGACCCGGGTTCAAATCCTGTGCTGCGGTGTTAAAACCTTGGGTAAGTTTTTTCACTCTACATTGCTCCAGTTCACTCAGCTGTATAAATGAGTACCTGGCTATAGACAGTGGTGGATATGTGTACGAGCAGCCTTCGCGCATTAATTGGTGTCTGAGTGAACAGGTCTGTCAGGGAAGTAAAGTGTAAAGCGCTTTGAACGGTCCCGAGGATTGGATACTGCGCTATATAAGAACTTGCCTTGTTTTTGTATATGAGAACATTTTGTAATTTCTACACAATCACTGCAGTCATGTCATTGATATGCTGATCAAGTTTTGTCAAAATCACATATCTCAGGCTCTTTTAAAATGCATGCATGTGCACTGCCCGTCAACATTGACCCAAATTAGCACGTTTTTTTGCATCCGCAGGGTCACGTAAGAAAAAAATTGCTACAAATCACTACGCCAACTACACTCTGCCTAACATGCGTCACTGCACTGCAGATACATCATAGCACTGAACCTACTAGTATGCCTGTCCTACTGTACTCATTTCACATAAAAAATATTTATCAAAATCTCAAATGACACAATTATTAAGGTACTACATCCGTATGGGTCGGGCCAAGAAGTCTAACAGTGCTCTGACCCCTACAGAGAGAATGGTGGAAGTATTGGCAGATTTCATGGGAGTGCCATCGACCTGGTCACCAGTTGTGCTGACGCGGTTCACACCACTGACTGTGCCGGCCTGGAATGGGAGACGGACACTGTGGCATCAGCACGACGTGACGCGGCTTACAGTGCTGCAGACGATGACAGTGAAGATGAGAGAGACGATGAAGAGGAAGTGCCATCACAGCCGGCACCGGTGCCGCCCACATTTCAGCAGACAGCCTAACTTCTACGAGCACTGCGCAACTTCGTCTTGTTCACAAGTCAGCTACAGTTCACCGCTTGAATTTGCCAGGCAGAAGAATTGCTTGAAGCTGAACAACGCAGTAAAGCAAACTGCTTTAAGCAGACAACCGCAGATGCATGTTTTAAGAAAGTCTTATACATAGTCCTAAATACAAAATATATTAATGATCACTTATGGTTTCGTTATAGGACTACAATGATTGCCTGCCTGACTGTGTATAATATATACACAATCACAATTACACATACGTGTACACATACGTGTACATATACGTGTACATATACGTGTACACATTCATAATTCGTTCACAAAAGCAGACCCGTACTGTTAATAAAATTATGACCGTCGATTTGTCACCCTCATTTCTGGCGGATCAGTTCGTGTCTCTGGATAACTATGTCGCTGGTAAACAATTTGCTGAGGATTAATTTATTAGTTTTATTCATTCGAAAAAAGATATAATATATAATGTGAAGTTATTTTAAAATCGTAGCCAATTTGTATTCGTCACAAGGTAAAGAAGTGTAAGTTCTTGTATGGCGCAGTATCCAATCTTTAGGATTGTTCAGAGCTTTTCACTATTCCCTGGCAGACCTGTCCAGTCGAACACCATCTCGACTTCTCTGGGAAACATCCAGCCACGCTGCAATTGAAGTGGAGTGTGGAGACCATTCGTAAACAAATGTCCACCGCTTTCTATAGGCAAATACTCATTTATACAGTTGAATGAACTGAAGCAATGTAGAATGAACAAAACTTGCTCCAAGTTTAACACGGCAGCACAGGATTCGAACCCGGGTTTTCTTAGACGATGGTCTGAAGCTCTAGCCACTGCGCCACTGCGCTATTACTGTAAATTGATTTACGCTCACTTCTGTCACTAGAGGGCGTTTTTGACCAGCCGTAGTTTCGTATTCGTCATCAGTTGGCGTCTGAGTTGGCATTGGTTCCTCTATGCGCGTAATCTGCGAGTGATAAGTGAGTTCGATTTACGATACGGAGTGTCAGTGGTACGACACATTTATAAATCGTTATACATACACACATACGCTAGTCTTCATTACTTAGCTGTGTCCACCAAAATATGACCGACATTAGCCATTTTTGCCGTAAAGTTCGCCACTAAGAATCGCAGTTGTAAATTATGACACAGTAGTCAGCATCACAATCGCGACAACTGACGACCGTGTGAAGTCCCGGCAACTTATGTTAATTAGAATCCCAGACGGTGTTTTCCGTCATGCCGCTAAATAAGATGACGTAAGCCGCGGTCTCCGTGACGTCAGCTAGACAGTGGTTCACTGAACGCTGTTGGCGTCCCCAGCGCGTTCACAGAAATACGACAAAAACCATAAAAACGGCTAAATGGGCAAAATCGAATCGACAAACAACGTAGCCGATTATGAGTTTTTGATATTTGTTCTGCACAGCGACGCCACAGCGCAAAATGGAGGAGCGCCAGGCGTCTAGAGGTAGGTCAAAGTCAGCGACGTCGCCATCGAGTCTTGTGACTTGTCGCCATCATAACCTCACGACGTTACTTTACTTACTTACCGATGCCTTTTCGGTTGCTGGGAGAATAGGCCACCGACCAAGGAACGCCACCGTTTTCTGTCAGTGGCCATCTTCTCCATCTCTCTCCTGGTGTATCCCATCTCCTTTGTTTCTTTTTCGGTGTCTCTCTGCCAGGTGTTTCGTGGCCTACCTCTTCTCCTCTTCCCTGGGGGGTTCCATGTGATGACTTGACGTTTCTATGGGTAGTTGCTTGGTCATTTTCCAGAGTGTAGTGTTGGGTACCTTGTCTGTCCACTTCAGGTGTAGTATTCTGCGCAGGCATTTGTTGATGAAGGTCTGTATCCTCTTTAGTGTCTTCTGTGTACTTCGCCATGTCTCCGATCCATAGAGTAAAACCGCCTTGACATTTGAGTTGAATATTCCCAGTTTGGTATTAACCACGTAACTAATTTTAGACATTCGCTGTATCTCTCGTCGTAGCGAATAAGCGGAACATTTCGAGTTGCCATTAACAAATGGTCCAGGAGGGTTCAATCATGTGGTCAGCACTGTGTAGCTGTAGCGTTCCGTGGTTGGACGAAGGCCTCAGCATGCTGTTTCCATACCTGCAAATCTTGCGCTATGCTCTGCCAAATGGTGCCCTTCCAATAGTTCGTCTCTTCACCATCTCGCCGGTTTTGTCTGTGTTCTTTGATGTTTTTAGACGTGGGCCAAATGGTGTCCTGTAATTTGCCACAGGCAACATATTTCAATTAGGCATCTGGTCACGTTGCCTTCTTTTGACAAACTATGGTTGTTGCTGCCTTCTTGGAGAGAGAGGGAGAGAGAGAGAGAGAGAGAGAGAGAGAGCGAGAGAGAGAGAAAGAGAGGAGAGAGAGGGGGAGAGGGAGAGATAGAGAGAGAGAGAGAGATAGAGAGAGAGAGAGAGAGAGAGAGAGAGAAGAGCAGAAAGACGCCAAGTCGCATAAAAATCGTCAAGCGAATAACTGAAGCTTTCTTTGTGCTTTTTGTCTTTTGGAATTCCGAAAACAGTAGTACCAACGTTCTCTGCTCTGTCTCAATGAATGCAACATTAAGTTGCCTCTCACAATGAAACCTTATTCTTCCAAACTATTACAATGTTTGCGCGTAAAGGTAAGTTTTTATATAGCGCAGTATTCAGTCCTTAGGACTGCTCAAACCGCTTTTACACTTTACTTTCCCGGCAGACCTGTTCAATCAAATACCTTCTCAATTTCTCTGGGAAACATCCAGCCACATGCTACAATTAATGCGCGAAGGCTGCTCGTACAAATAGGCACCACTGGCTATAGCCAGGTACTCATTTATAAAGCTGAGTGAACTGGAGCAATGTAGAGTGAAAAAACTTACCCAAGGTTTTAACACCGCAGCACAGGATTCGAACCTGGGTTCCCTTAGCCGAGAGTCCGAAACTCTCCTCCTGAGCCGTTGCGCTCTACAAGGAGTAAAGGAGCATTGCAATTGGTCCGCTCCTATTCTTAGCGCAGGATATGCGGAACAGGTTGGAAACTGACCGCGGGCCATTTTGCGGAACGTTCCTCTATGCAAAGGTGATGCATGCAATGTCCGTCGTTTATATCTCAACTTCTACTGACGTGTCCTGCTCAGGGACACTTCCGTCTTCTGACTTGTTCAGTCCTGCCTGCGACCTTCTGCTCATCCAAATGTTTCGTTTTCCGTCCTGATATGTGATGATAAAGTATACTTCTTTCCTTCTTTGCTTGTGCGGCTGCTAACTTGTTCTTCGCCTGGTTGTTCAGTGTTCATGTTTCTACGCCGTGTGCCATTGCTGGAAGTACGCCTTTCGTTGTAGACATGTCTCTTTAAGCGGGTTCCAAAGTTACTCACAATTACACACAGATGGTGGACTTGGCGTTCTTTTGCTCTCCCTAGACTGCCCTATCTAGATCTGCCGCTGATCATAAAACCGCTCTATAGTCTAATTGTGGCAATGCTTACTGAATCTAATCATCCAAGAATTATGAGTGTACGTGTCACCTTCTGTTAACATTTAACATGTCCGGACATGGGACGTCGACATGGCAGTATTTGTTTTACAACAGCACGACTTTTCGGTTCTTGTTGATGTTATAACAAGCACTGACGTCTCCCTGCGAAAATCTGTACTTTCGGACATGCATATTAAGAGTCGACTTAGCAGTATTTTCAGCAGCCAAACATTTCGTTTCAACCCCACAGTAGGTAAAATGCCAAGGACGACAGAGTTGTGGGTGATGTTGTTTCAATGTCATGCATAATTATACAATATCGTGTGTGAATAATCACCGTACATAGTTACCATGTACATATATATTAGTCGAGTTGCCACCCTATACTGTACTGTAGGGAACCTGGAAATGTTTGGTCGTCTAAGGTTTTTTTGCTGAATCATATAGATTATGTGTCTCTGAACTCAAATCCGTGGGATGGCAATGCGACATCCTTGGGCAACTCGTGGGAACCACGAAAATCCAAGATGGCTGCCGTGAACCTGATAAATTACAAAATGTGTTTATCTTTACACTACATCATGTTAGGAACAACATTTGTGTATGTAAACGCATGCTTTGAGGTACGAGGAATTCAATAGAACCGTTTATAATAATGTCCGACTATGTCCACGTGACCAAAATTCAAAATGGCCGCCATTTCCACCAACTATTGCCAAAATCGAGCATAATTTGATTGCCTTTTGCTATATAAACATGATTTTATTTTGTCCATTCCTATGTTTTACCATATCAGGACTTAAAAGGAAGTATTTCAACTGATGTCCGCCCAAGAAAACCGAGTAATATTCAAAATGGCGTCATTTCAGCCAAACAGGTGTAAGAGCCATAAATTTGTGCCTATTCCTACATTTTAGCATACGGGCAAGAACATAGTACTGGTATATACTTGTACTGCCTTAATTATACGTGAAATATATACATGCAATCTACCGACATATCAGGAATTTAATATAATCATTTTCTATGGTCACGTGACACAAAATCAAGATGGTCGCCATTTCAACCGAAAATAGCTCGTAGATTTATTTACAATTCCTCTTCAGCATTGAACATTTATCATGACTGTGTTCCAAGAAGGCTAATAATTGTACCTTCATGTATGTGTATATTACTACACCTGACAAGAAGCACAAAAAGCTTGGGAAATGACATAAAATTGTACAATAATTTCGCAAATCAGCCGCCAAGCACACAAGTGTAAATGGGGGGAAAGTTCATGAGGCGAACGGCTTGATGCGGAGAGTAGGCCCGATATTCGGCTGGTTTGACAATGTTGACCTCCTTGTGTGCACACCCAATGGTCGCCGTGAGACACACGCCGTGGCAATATAATATCAACAGCACCCTTCGGGTGTTCTAGAATGTGGCAGTGCAAAGGCTGGCCTGCTGAACCTCACCATTCCATGCCTTTGTAAGCGTGAAGTCGCATCTCTTCGGCTTGGAAGTAAGTCCGTTGTGATGGAACGGTATACAGGCCCGAAGACAGTGAACCCCCCTCTTGTGGTATGTAGGTCTGGCCCACCATTCACTGATGTATGTGCACTACAGGGAAGCTTAGAACGTGCCCAGGTCGTGGACTCTCAATGGCTGAACTCCCTCCTGCATGATCCAAACCCTATCGAATGGGGAGGCTATAATGCTGCCCTGGCGAGAGTGGAATGTTCCCCTAAACCACCCACTACCTACATGTTTGGTCCTCTGATCGACGCACCACCATCCCATCCTGACACTGTTCTCACGACGCTGTCATACGTTGAGTAAACTCTCACTGAACTTGGGATGAAGATCTCAAATCTATCCGCTGACAAGCAACTTTACATCGTAGCAACACTTATCAAGTGGACCAGTCATGGGAACCGCTTCAAGTCAGTCATTCTTCGACCTGGTGGCATGCACACCCTAATGTCATTCAATGGTTGTATTGGAAACTTAATGAAAGGTAGTGGTCTTAAAGTACTGGTTGGGGCTGTATTTGGTGGTTTGACATCGATCATGAATGGCAAGGCATGGGTGAAATCAATGCGTGCCTTTCGTATGGTGACAGCAGCGTTGCTATACGACTTCCTCAAAGATGGTCCCAAGACATTCGAAGATATCAGTCAGTTTCTTGACGCAGCTCTGGAACACCCAACCGGTAGGCTGTGGGTTGACTGCCTCATAGGGCCTACGTTCATTGCTCACCAATTCGAACATGCTGAGCGTGATTGTGATTATCCTTTGCAGCAGCACTGCTACCAGCAAATGCTACACTACTGTTTAGCAGCTGGCCACTGGCAATACGCTAGACACATTACATGGCATGTGATAGAAATGCAGCATACGTTGCCAGATGGTGCCAAGATGGATCTGTTTGCAGGTGCGCATGTATGTCGTCATAGGCCAGGCACATGGAAGTATGTGTCTGCAGACCAGTTTGGAGAGCAAACATACATCAAGAAGGGTAAGATGCCTGGGGGGGGGGGTTGAAGGGATTAACCATGTCAGAAGACCAAGTGGCCATTTGGGTGGAGTCCTATCCTATCTGTGCCCATGTCACACTCGCCATGGATTATATGTGTTCAGCTGATGATGAGATGGAGGAGAAGAAACGTAAGTAGGAAGGAGAGACGAGGCGCATACTCGATACAGATGACAGGAATCGTGTTTACGAAGAGTTGAAGAAGCATTCCCATCCTCTCAAACTGACAAGTTCAAGCCTCTATAACATCCTTAATGGCAAAGTGGCGAATGCTTCTGTCAACGTCCAGGAAACCCGCAAGATGGGGGAGAGTATGCTCCTTGACTTAAGATCGTCATTACCTGGTGGCTTCCACGCCCCCCTGAAAAGAAAAGTCAAAACCATAGAATCTATCAAATCTATCAAACCATAGATGATAAGACGCTCTATGACATGGCATCACTATTCTGTCGTCTCGTCACAGTAGGGCAGCACCGG
>OZ024863.1:20394500-20402000 GCA_964017155.1 Oasisia sp. SBJ-2009
TTTTTCCGGTTCAAACATCAAGACTCTCTTCGAATCCATTCAAAACAAGACTGTTAGATGGTTATGTGCAGTTTTCTCACAACATAAAATCACAACAACGCGTTTTGTGCGCACGTACGTGAAAGTGAATTTGCGCAAGAAAACTGCGCATATACCTTTGTATGTGTGCTTGCGTATGTGCATACATATATACGTACGTTCGTATATATGTGTATGTATATTCTCCTCGTTTTTCTCGCTCAGTGCCGCTTCTAAAATCATTGCATTGGCTCCCTGCGCACTATCGCATCCTTTTCAAGATTTGTATAATAGCCTATCAAGCAGTCTCATCTACACGACCAGCATATCTAAATTCGATGCTAACTTCAGCAAGAAATTTCAGACAGCTACGCTCAACAAGTAGTAACTCTCTTTACATTCCTCGGGTGAAAACGAAAGCCGGGACCCGAGCTTTCTCGGTTGCCGCACCAATGGCAAGTGTTAAATTAGAAGGTAGTATAGTTTCATTCCGGAGTTTCATTCCTATCTGTTTTATGCTGCCTATCCTCCTTAGCGTCCTATCTTCTTCATCCATCCATCGACGACTCACGCATTATTTTACGATTTAGGAGTTTGCTTAATCCCTTGGTTTTGTCGCGCCACTGAGCTTGATATTCGAGGATATTGGCGCAAAACATTATATTATGCATGCAGGCATTTGGTAGTCAGTATCACTTCGAGGCTCGACTGGGCGCCTCAGCTCGATGTCACTGTCCGTAGGTGTACAACAACTACCGGTGCGTGCTGAACCTGACGGACATCGCAAGCAACGTCAACAAGTTCTGTGTGATGCAAGTGCTGAAGACGTACCAACATCACTACAACTTCTACGTGTGGTCGCGTTGTGGACGTGTCGTAAGTGATACGTCGTTAATCCACCCTTCTCACACAGACGGTTTGAATCAGGTAGAAGTGGTTCATTGGTATATATTGTAGTAATAAAACAATGCAACTTGTTTATTATTTCGTTGGTACAATTTTGCTTTTCAGTATGGCGACCGAGGCAGGATCACACTGACGGGTCCGTGTTTATACCTTCGTAAGGCGAACGAGTTACCGTGTTACTCATTGGTCCGTGTATAGTCCGCCATAGTGCTCGTGAGTAACGGTGTTACTGGTGGGTCCGTGTATGTTCCGTCACAATGCAAGCGATGAACGATGTTACTGACGAATCGTTGTATGTTCCGTCGTGCAGCGAGAAAGATACATGGTGTTACTGACGTGTGCGTGTATATTCCGTCGCAGGACGAGCGAGCTGCTATGACACTGACAGACCCGTGTATATTCCGTCGTAGTGTTCGTGAGGAACAACATTACTAACTGGTCCGTGTATGCACCGTCGCAGGGCGAGCGGGGAACGACGTTACTAACTGGTCCGTGTATGCACCGTCGTAGGACGAGCGAGATGCGATGTTACTGACGGACCCGTGTATATTCCGTCGAAGTGTTCGCGACGTTACTAACCGGTCCGTGTATGCACCGTCGCAGGACGAACGGGGCACGACGTTACTAACTGGTCCGTGTATGCACCGTCGCAGGACGAACGGGGCACGACGTTACTAACTGGTCCGTCTATGCACCGTCGCAGGGCGAGCGCGGCACGATGCTACTGAAGGGGCCGATGAGCGAGATGCGGGCGGCGATGGACTTCACGAAGCGGTTCGGCCGCAAGACGGGCCGGCGGTGGATCGAGAAGGAGAAGGACGACACGACGGATACGGAGCACCAGGAGGAGGACGACTTCCTGCCGCGCAAGTTCTCCTACATCGACGTCATCGACGTGCAGGACAACAAGCAGGTACCCAGCTAACAAAATCACGTTACCAGAACGTTATTTCTACGTTACGACAACGTTAGTCGGTAACGTTCTCCTAACGTTTTTTTGGAACGTTTTAATTACGTTCCCTTAACGTTACACATGGGAATGTTACTGCATAACCTAATTGTAACCTTCTGCTAACGCTACGGGAACGTTACGTGTTTGCTGGGTAGGTGGCGTCGTCGTCGGCACAACACCACTGTGGAACAGACTACCGTTCTCATTACGAGAACTATACAATGAGAACTCTTTTAAGAATGCCTTAAAGACGCTATATTTTAGACAATACTTTGGCTGATGCAGTGCATCGAAGAGAACGTTACTTCTGCCTTAAATTATCTTTTGTATTTATGTTTTTTAGCCTTCTATATTTATTTATTTATAATGTTTTTATTAGTCTGTCTTTATGCACTTTTATATAATGTACAATTAATATGTTTTAGTTATATGTTTGGGTAATTATTTGTTTGTAACAAAATGTACATGTAAAGCGCCCTGAATAGATTTTAAGCTAGATTTGGCGCTATATAAGTTTATTTATTTTGTATTTATTTATAAAGGGCACGCAAGTTGTTTTGCTATTTTCACTGATAATAATAATAATAATAATGATTTTTATTTGTAAAGCGCCGTATATCCGGAAAAATGTCCGCTCAGAAGCGTATAAAATACATTGTAACCCATACATATTTAAACTATTCATAATCAGTTTAAACTTGCACGTAAAGACGAACATGTTAAATGGTAATAAATAGATAATTAAATAAAGCTTCTAAAATTCCTAGTTCATAAGCTAAACTTATCAGCAATAAATAGATAAAATAAAATAATAAATAAATAATAAAATATAGTGATAAGGTAATACAAAGTAAGTAAGAAAATTGCAAAACTATAATTACAGTTAAAATAAATTGATTATAAAATACCCTACAAGTAGTTTACAAATGCAGCCTTAAAAAGATGTGTTTTTAATTTGGACTTTAAAAGTTCAAATGAGTCCTGGCTGTCCGGTAGATCGTTCCACATGATCCGGTCCCCAACAAAAGGAACGAGCAACGTTCTGTTTCGCACACCGGTGTAACGGCCACAGAAGAAATAATCTCCATTGTAAGTGTTACAGGCTTCCATCCAATAACAAATTACATAGTTGATAGTTAGAAATGTGTTTTTACTTGAACAAACCGTGTGTATTGTTTCCATTTATCCGCGTCTTACTGTCGTTGCTTACGTTGGAATGGAATACCTAATCAATGATTTCAGAACTGTCTCTTTTCCTCTGCGCAGGCGACGTGGTCACGGAGAGGTAGCATCTTCAGCAGCGCCCTTGACAAGACACTCAACTGGATGCAGAGCTCTGTGGTACGTGCAGTTACGTAAGTAACTAGCTCCATGTACTTAAGTAACACCCCCCGCAATGTTGTTACGTTCACTTTCCCCTTCCATGTATAGAAGTAAGATAACCGGCACTTTGCTAAAGATATGGCTGCGCTAACTGGCATTTAACGTACATTTAGGGGGTATCCTCTCACTAGCCCCATCCCAGTAGCCCCCTGAATTGTAAGGATTGAGCGCCAGTAGCCCCCTCCGCGTTCAGTATGCTGTTAGTTTAACGCGCCACCCTCTGTGTAGGTCGTTCTAATTGTATGTGCAATTAATCAGTTCAGCTCACTGTTCTAAGAGGCAAATTAAACCCTCTACATAAAGCAGTTTGAGATGAACAAAACCCACTTGGACTGGACTACATGCTGTGTGACCGTGGAATGCAGCCATTGGCTCGTTGCCATTGGATACATCATAGACAATTTCATGTAATTTCATTGACTTTTCCTACAAACAGTCAACTTTGATCACACACTGATATATTTTCACATAACAACATTGATGCCTTGAACACTAATATTTCTGTTTATGTTACCATTTAATAACAACTTCTCTCAATGGTTAATCACATATTCTTGTGTATGGCAAACTAAAGACGGTTTTGCAGTTTCTTTCCAATCAAAAGTCCGACATTCCTTGAGTGTGCACCAGACGTATGGCTATTTTCTTATGTAAAATGCAAGCACGCACGCACACACAAACACGCGCACGCACATCACACACACACACCACACACACCACACACATACACACACACACACACACACACACACACACACACACACACACACACACACACATATGCACACACATATGCACACAAACACATATGCACCCACATATGCACCACACACACACACACACACACACACACACACACACACACACACACACACACACACACACACACACACACACACACACACACACACACAACACACACACACACACACACACACACACACACACATACGTACACACACACACACACACACACACACACACACACACACACACACATACGTACACACACGCACACATACACGCACACACACACACACACACACACACACACACACACACACACACACACACACACACACACACACACTATTCAACACGTCTTCATCTTTAATACACTCAACACGACACTTGTTACAGCCGGTAGTAGGATCGTCGAAGAAATCCGGAAAGTTAACCATGCCGTGCGCAGAGTGTCTCGCGCGCTTGGCTTCCGGTCAGCAGTCGTCGTCTGCTTGCACGAAGTGTCTGACGGGAACGATCGAGAAAACCAATAATTGCGAAGAGGTACGGCTCAAGAACTCTTTGCCTTATCAATGCTGCTTACACACACAGTAAAACATGACTTCGCCAGATAAGTCTTTTCTGCATTGCGGTCTCGCTTTAAAAACAACGTTTCTTTACTGAACATTCTCCAGGACAGTTCGTTTTTGACGGGTTAGCGTCTTGCACATAGGAAACAGAAATAAACTACAACAACTGGATAGACCCCGCGGTACCATCGATTTCATGAGGGAAGATAATAATATATAGGAATTTTATTTTAATATAGAAATTCCTATAGCGCCCGTATCAACTAAAGAACAAATACTTTTGGGCGCACTACCACATGAAGAGAACAACAGCATGCCCTTCTTGGATGCGATGTTCTCCAGAAAGGAAGATGGCGGCGTGAAGTCCACGGTGTAAAGTAAGAAGAGACACTGACCAGTACCTGAACTTTGCATCCCACCCGTCACCCGAAACTTCAGAAGTTATTATGTACTGGTGTGAGATGATATCATCAGAGGACAGAACACGCATGAGGAGATGGTCAGATGGACACTCGAGAGGAGCTCTATAGTATGTGGCTATCAGTCGCGGGCCATGAACAATATCACAGATACCAAAGAGAGAAAGAGAGAGACAGAGGGAGAGACAGACATACAGACAGACAGACAGAGCGACGGAGGGAGAGGGAGAGAGAGGGTGTGAGAGAGAGAGAGAGAGAGAGAGAGAGAGAGAGAGAGAGGAGGATAGGATAAAGGAGAGGCAGAGAGACAGGGAGCATCACAACCAGGGTTGGGCTCAAATACGTATTTGCATTTGTATTTGTATTTGAATACAGAAATTTAGTGTATTTGTATTTGAATTGAAAATAATAAAAAGGCTTGTATTTGATAGTTGGTCTGTATTTGAAAAGTATTTGCAAATACAATCAAATACATAAAAAATAAATTACCAACAAAAGGTAAAGCATTGCTTGACATAAAGTGGCTCATGAGTCAAGACAGAATTTATTTCACACCTGGTCAGGAGTGGGCAGGCACCATGAGAAGTTTTGCATTGGAGAAGACGCTGAGTTCTATACCTTAGTGACACGCTGCCACGATACGTCGAAGAAGTCGAACATACCCGCTGGCGTCGTATTATTGCATGTGTATATGCATGCGTGCCCGTGCTTATGTTTTCGTGTGCGCTTGCGTACCTATGCTACAAGGTACAGAGCATTATTGATTTTCCCATTGGCGGACATGTTAACGTTTTGTCAGATTATAAGGAAACTGGAGCTGAGAAAAATTGCATCAAAAAAGCATATCTCATGCACGTGTACTGCCCCTCAATATTTACCAAACTGAGCACGCTTTTCTGCACCCGCACGGTCATGTAAAAGAAATTGGCTACAATTCACTACGCCAACTACACTCTGCCTAACATGCGTCATTGCACTGCAGATACACCATAGCACTGAACCTACTAGTATGCCTGTCCTACTGTACTGATTTTAAATAAAAAGAATTTTTCAAAATCTAAAATGACACAATTATTAAGGTACTACATTCGTATGGGTCACATCAGGAAGTCTAACTGTGCGCTGACCCCTAGAGTGCTAGCTAAAATGGCTGCGTGCGTCCGTGTGCGTGAGTGTGTGGCTAGTACAATGACGTCATTTCCGCCGCAGTGCTTGAAGGATCTAGAGAGCGGCAATACGCCCTACGAGGAGTGCGCTCGTTGCCTCGTCAAGTTCGCCGTCGACAACGACCTGTACGACCGCATGCGGAAAGACCTCGAGCACGGTAAGACGATAGTACCTCGAGCACGGTAAGACGATAGTCTCGTGACGTCTCATCGAACGACGAAACTGCAAACTACCAAATTAATTTCTACCTGTCCACAGGCGGAAGCTATATTACCGTTGTTTTAGTTATTTTTAAATGTAATCATTAGTTTTCGTCCGAAATTCCATACACGGCAGTATAGATCATATGATGTGGTGCACTGGTCTGCCAGTTGTTAAAAATCTTGCTCAGATCGAGATTCGCCAACTGTCAGACTACGAATTGTACATACCTCAGACCAGACATGTTTTACTAGGAATGTGGCTCCCATCAACACTATCTCATCGCAATAAGTATATTGATATGCTAGAAAGAGTACAAAGGAGAGCAACAAAAATGATACCAAACTCAGGAATATTAGTTATGAAATGTGTCTAAAAGCACGTGGTTTAATAACACTAGAAACCAGGAGATTGATAGGAGATTAGATAGAAGTGTTTAAAATATTGAATGAGTATGAAAATATTGACAGAACAATTGTTGTCGTTTAAGGAAGGGCAGGACTAGAGGACATGGAGTTACATTAGCAAAGAAGCAGTGTAGACTAGATATTAAAAAGAACAGTAAATGAATTGAACAGATTATCAGCTGAATGTGTAGATGCTAGTAGTGTCAATATGCTTAAAAATAAAATCGACATATACCTAAGAAGGGCGCGGTACATTTATATAGATAGTTTGGACTGTCGATAAGCCAAAGGACTTCCTTGTCCACCTGCCATCTAGAGTCGCTTTGCTAGGTGGAAATCTTGTTAACTATTGTTCTTGTTAAATCAACATCGCCTTCTGCACATGCCGCCTCAGAATAATATCAGCAAGAACTTATTATTATTGCATGACCTTGATCTATTATCGACCTGAAACATATTCCAGATTATCAGGCATGTTTGAAAACCCTACAATAGAGTCTAACATCATTGAAGTTGGTCATGTAGCTCCAGAGATAAGCCATTTTCTGTATTTTCCATGAATGACGGCGGCCATCTTGGATGTTGGGCCTTACAGGTGTCTAACAACTTGTAACCTAAGATTTATGTTCATAGTTCATACCCAAATAAAGTCAAATCAATCATTTTCTCACTTTGGGCATCCAATTCCTACGGAAAGTACATCCCAGTCTACACTATTATTGTCACAACGCCAA
>OZ024863.1:20407000-20412115 GCA_964017155.1 Oasisia sp. SBJ-2009
TGAGGCAGGGGGCGGCATGCCGGTGGTTAGGATAATTCAACCCGACAAAGGTTGAGGCCGGGGGGGGGGGCGGCATGCCGATGGTTAGGATAATTCAACCAGACAAAGGTTGAGGCAGGGGGCGGCATGCCGATGGTTAGGATAATTCAACCCGACAAAGGTTGAGGCCGGGGGGCGGCATGCCGATGGTTAGGATAATTCAACCAGACAAAGGTTGAGGCCGGGGGCGGCATGCCGATGGTTAGGATAATTGAACCCGACAAAGGTTGAGGCAGGGGGCGGCATGCCGGTGGTTAGGATAATTCAACCAGACACAGGTTGAGGCCGGGGGGCGGCATGCCGGTGGTTAGGATAATTCAAACCGGTAAAGGTTAAGGCAGGGGGCGGCATGCCGGTGGATAGGATAATTCAACCCGATAAAGGTTGAGGCAGGGGGCGGCATGCCGATGGTAAGGATAATTCAACCCGACAAAGGTTGGGGCAGGGGGCGGCTTGCCGATGGTAAGGATAATTCAACCCGGCGGCATGCCGGCGGTTTGTCTAAAACGCTATTCGTCGGAATGTAATCAAATAGCTGTGCAGTTCTAACAGGTTTGACATTCTCGTGAACACGTCCATTTTACCGTCTGATTTATTTTATCAAATTTATACGGAAAACCCAAGTCTCACGTCTCGTCATGAATCACAGCAATGCTCTTATGGAGAACACGACAAGGTACATACCGTGGTATAAAACTTACCCTGAGTGACCACTCAGTGTCACGTAGGCAGCTATACAAACAAAGGCAAGGAGTCGCAGCACAGTTGAGTTGTTTAAACGTTGCTAGTAATATGATGGAGCAACGAAGAGGAATAATAACACCTATTACGAGGCGAAGACTGCAACGAATGTCACGGCCGGTTGAATGTCACGCTTCACTGACATCAGATAAACACACAGCTAAATCAATAGCTATGTGATAGTCATGTATGATTTTGTACAATAATAACCATTTATTTTGTCATGCAGGTATAAACATTTGTTGTCATCCAACACAGCAATAACCCAATTGTACGCGATGTATTGTATTTCTAGTATTTGGTAAAATTTACGTTATAGCAAAACTGACGGAGTAAACGTAGGGTTTTGCTACGTCCGAATGTGATATAACGTTCGTCGCTTCTCGTCGAAACGACATTTCTCCCTACTGTTCTCGCTGTACTTTGTCCAAGTTCATTTACAACAAATATGAAGATGTCTGTAAAAATACTAAATATAATAAATATAGGACAATAATTTATATGACCACGAATAACCAAGAATAGTCTGACTGATACCATTAGTTCGGTCAATAATACGTGTGTGAGTAAACATATATGAAGATCAATCATTTATATGCGCAATATGCGAACTACTTTCACTTATATAGTCGTATGCCTAACAGTGATACAATTTCACATCACTGGCAATTTGAAATAAAACACTTAGCATGGAAGAAATCTTACTACGACGGGTGTCTTTCCAAATGCTGAGACTTTGTGGGGAGAATGTGTTCTTAGCATTGACCCCTTCGATGTCAAGCGTGTGCACTACAGGTGTTTGCCTCTTGAGGTCAAACACATATATGCTACCTCGGTCGTGTGTATGCAAGCACTGCGCAAATAACAAATTACATATTACCAAAAGATTATACTGGGAATAGTGCATTATAAAGTATAATATAAATAAAATGAAGCAACATTGACGAGACGTCACTCTGAAATGACAACGAATAGTTCAGCTCCCGTGTTTCTCGCTTGTTTATTAGTATATGTATAGTTTATTTTGTATATTTGATATATGCATTGCTATATCCGCTGATATGTATGACAAATTATGTTATCGTGCCTAGGAAGGGGATGTTTTGCTGATTATATCAAAACGAATTACGTCGTCTCAAGTTTCGACTAACGGTGCGTCGTTGATGAAAGAGTGTTGTGATAATTCGTGCTAGACTATTTTCCAAAGTGGCTTAGCGTATCATATCAAACCGACTAGGTTCGTTTCAGTCATACTAAAAAAATCACTATGTATGTGTTCATTTGAGTAATTTTGTGAGATCCTCTACGCGCATGTCTGTTTACATTATAATTGCAATCTAGGACGCTCCTTTCGTGAACACAGCATACATGTATGCTAACTTAATTAGCATTACATTTATTTCACATCTTAGTAAGGTTTTGTTTGTAATAGTGTACATCGAAGTCACCAAATTAGCTACTTTGACATATTATTGACATTTGTCATATCATCTCCGCTTTTTACAATGTAGACCGCTTTCTTGGTCTTTGGAAAGCCAATTACTTTGAGAGCAATAGCAACTGATTTTTTCAATTTGCATATATCGAATCACACATAACTAATATGGGTGAGTGTATGCAAGATAATTCACTTATATTACATCGAACTTTAAATTGACAATATCCGTTATGCGATCTCTCACCGACAGACCGTGCGGCAGTTTTGTTTACAGTTGTGCTTGTTAACTCATCCATATACGTTATCGGCATTTTCTGTAATTGGGGCCATACACTAATATTTGGGGTTGCAACAGCTCAACCCATCATACGACATGTTTCAGGTTGCTTTGTTAATGCTCACTGTGTTGTCAGCAGCACAGTGGACCAACTCACATAATATAAATTCAGACACATCAACAGGCGTGGTGATAAAATGCAACACGCCCATACTTGACATCTTTGCATCTAGAGTATCATACAATACAAGAACCCCAAGACGACGAGCAGTTGCATAAAACAGTAGTCTTCACTACAAGGCAACTCATGTTTCAAGGCGTGTATGACACCAGATACATAACAGGGACAATGAACTCTTAAAATATGAAAACGAAATTATGTCACGTTATTATTTTTACCTACTCGCCAACATATCAATTAAATGGTGCGATATGATTATTGCAGGCTATGGGAACGCCTGCAATAAAACGAGCGAATTGTGAACAATCAATACATGTAAGTCGTCATGATACGGGTAGACGTTTTCGGCAGATTAGCGTTCGTAAAACGTGAGAGGTTACCTGTCTCGATGAAGGTAAACTATTAACTCATACATCCGCTGTCTTGCTGTTATACCGAGTCATGGGAAAGGGAAAGAGATAATTTCCAAACAGCAAATCCGGAGTCAGAGTCCAGAAGGTTATATGACGCTATGTTTAACGTTCTTCTGGCAGCCCCAGTGACGGCACTGGTGCCAAACTATGTCAGCTCTGACTGTTCCTTTGGATCCAGTAGGAGAGGTGGGACCTGCTGCATGGGCAACATATGGTTGTCCTTATTGCGTCTGCTACTTGGACAACTTGTCAACTGGTCTACGTCTGCGCCAACTACGTTGCTTATTGTTAATATTAAATTGTCTTTCATGTAAAATATGGGAAATTACAAATGTCACCAAACTTGCTATTGCAACTTGTTTGAATCATGGTTTCGCTTGGCCAATAACCGTAATTATCTTTTGCAGGTTACGTATCTGTTGGACAGTTCAAACAAGTAGGCCTACACTAAATGAATTAGTCACGCTAGTTTCAACATATGAACACTTACCGATGCATCGTACCTCCCTACAGCGGCCTGGCTGATGGTTGCAGGCAATATATGGTTTATATTGTATAAATACAAATATTAATAGTAATGCATTAGGCATGATAACTAAAAAAGACCGAAATAATCGTAAAACACACGGTTTAATTAAATATTTATAAATGGGATGCCCAAATCTCCCAGCCGTGCCCTACAGGATAACACAAGGTCGTACGCTTTACATCCTGGTATGTACGACCTGTATATACCACGACGTAAGACGTACCCAGAATGACTACCCAATAACGTTACGTAGGCAGCTGTATAAACAGTGATAACAAGTCGCAGGATGGTTCTGTTGGTCAAAACGTTGTTAAAATGGAGCAAAAACCGAAACCAATGACTCGCCTCGTTAATGTCACACGTAACTCACGCCTCACCAGACAATTGCTACATCAACACTACAGCGATCTTCATGTCTGATTGTATTACACTAACACCCATTGTTTTGTTTTATAGGTATATATATATATATATATAGAGAGAGAGAGGGGGAGAGGGAGAGGGAGAGGGAGAGGGAGAGGGAGAGGGAGAGGGAGAGGGAGAGGGAGAGGGAGAGGGAGAGGGGGAGAGGGAGAGGGAGAGGGAGAGGGAGAGGGAGAGGGAGAGGGAGAGGGAGAGGGAGAGGAGAGGGAGAGGGAGAGGGAGAGGGAGAGGGAGAGGAGAGGGAGAGGGAGAGGGAGAGGGAGAGGGAGAGGGAGAGGGAGAGGGAGAGGGAGAGGGAGAGGAGAGGGAGAGGGAGAGGGAGAGGGAGAGGGAGAGGGAGAGGGAGAGGGAGAGGGAGAGGGAGAGGGAGAGGGAGAGGGAGAGGGAGAGGGGAGAGGGAGAGGGAGAGGGAGAGGGAGAGGGAGAGGGAGAGGGAGAGGGAGAGGGAGAGGGAGAGGGAGAGGGAGAGGGAGAGGGAGAGGGAGAGGGAGAGGGAGAGGGAGAGGGAGAGGGAGAGGAGAGGGAGAGGGAGAGGGAGAGGGAGAGGGAGAGGGAGAGGGAGAGGGAGAGGGAGAGGGAGAGGAGAGGGAGAGGGAGAGGGAGAGGGAGAGGGAGAGGGAGAGGGAGAGGGAGAGGGAGAGGGAGAGGGAGAGGGAGAGGGAGAGGGAGAGGGAGAGGGAGAGGGAGAGGAGAGGGAGAGGGAGAGGGAGAGGGAGAGGGAGAGGGAGAGGGAGAGGGAGAGGGAGAGGGAGAGGGAGAGGGAGAGGGAGAGGGAGAGGGAGAGGGAGAGGGAGAGGGAGAGGGAGAGGGAGAGGGAGAGGGAGAGGGAGAGGGAGAGGGAGAGGGAGAGGGAGAGGGAGAGGGAGAGGGAGAGGGAGAGGGAGAGGAGGAGAGGGAGAGGGAGGGAGGGAGAGGGAGAGGGAGAGGGAGAGGGAGAGGGAGAGGGAGAGGGAGAGGGAGAGGGAGAGGGAGAGGAGGAGAGGGAGAGGGAGAGGGAGAGGGAGAGGGAGAGGGGAGGAGAGGGAGAGGGAGAGGGAGAGGGAGAGGAGAGGGAGAGGGAGAGGAGAGGGAGGG
>OZ024863.1:20412315-20479815 GCA_964017155.1 Oasisia sp. SBJ-2009
AACTACTTTTATTAATATTATGCCATTAGTTTTCTATTATTGATATAGAGTTTTCTATTATTGATATAGTAAACTAATCAAAAACATAATTACAGTTGCTCGAATATCACCTGAGTGTGTTTGCTTGTTTGCCGTTGTTTGCTTGCAATGATAGTGGCTTATCGTAAAAGGATTATTTTTAATTTTATATTGTACATAATTACCGTATTTGTTCGACGTGTCAACGCATTTATAACGTCTTTCCATGACTGCTTAATAAAGGGGTGACAGGTAAATGATTGCCACCTAATCCTGACAACGATAGTATTAATACCTAAAACAGTCATCATTGCTTACATATGTGATACAGGCCAGACCGTTCCGTAGCACATGGATGTCCATAGCGCCGTGCTCTGGCAGACGTGACACAACAATGAAACAACTCAAGTAAGCATAGCGAACATATAGTAACGACGAAACAATAAGACAAAACATTACACAATGTCATAATAATGATAATAATGACAAGGTCTGATAGCACGGTCACAACGAATTACAAAAATGTTGAGTTGCATTATAATAGTCTACAGTACCAGGAGCATGGCATACGTACACGGCATACGTACATTTTGTCGTAGTTTATTGAATAGCAAACTTAGCCGTTCTTAGGAAGTTTCTACAAGCCGACTCACACATACACACACATACACTCACGCACGCACGCCCGCACGCACGCACGCACGCACGCACACACACACACACACACACACACATATACACACACATACACACACACTGACACACACATACACATACACACACATACACACACTCGCATAGACACAATATATATATATATATATATATATATATATATATATATATATATATATTGTGTCTAAACTTCATATTAAGAACTGACATTTGCCGTTAGTTACTCAATAAAGAATTATATTCAGTGTATAAATAAGTATCCTAAATAGATATAATAAATATTAGAGAAATGAACAAATAATTACACCACACCATTCTTATTACAGGAATCGTGTGGTATATAATTCATTTATAGACAGAGCGTATTGACGATTTCTTAAATTATTTCAGACATAATAAAACACAATACAAACATCATAATAGTATTAAACTAAGAGTACATGAATAAATAAATAGTAATATGTTCACACGTCACACCTTTGCATCTAGTGTAATGCCCACATCAATAAATACGAGAGAACGAGCAATTATTGGTATATATAAAGCACATTCGATGCTTTGAAAAAGCAAGTTCTCATAGATAGCTGTGCCAATCCATTAGGATCATTCAAATGTTTTACTCTTTACTCCTATTTAAGCCTATTCGGTTAAATACGATCTCGACATATCTGGAAAATAATATATTTGCGTGAATTCGCACAACATCAAATGAACACACGTCCAGCGATGGATAAGGCAGCGCAGAGGTGACTCAACGATAAACACCTTTGATCACATATTGATGTGTACCATTTGTTATTATACCGCTAAGCTTGTCTTGGTAACGTTTCGTTTAGGTAATGTATGAGAAACTATACTGTCAGCAAACTTGATATTGCAATACGTTTTATTATTAGAAATTGGACCATGGTTTCAGTGATCTATTAACCGTAGTTATTGGTCAAATATTTGTTTAACTGTTCTAACAATTGCAGTAGACAGACGAAACAGTGACGCCAGTCGCAAGTCACAACAGATCTTCAATTACCGATGCCTCGCACCGGCCTAGAAGGACTTGGTTGGTGGTTGCAAGACTTGTTGCGAATAGAAAACGCCCATCTGTAAAAAGAATAGTTAATATATTGGTCTGGGACACACGATGCTCGGATCATATGGTATGCTTGCTGACGAAAATATCCTTGTTGATAGTGACGTATACAATAATTGTTCAGGCATACCTTCCAGTTACACGTACGAACAATGGTACACAATGTAACTTGGGCGTTACCTTTTAACACTCGATTATCTAACATTGCAAATTCCTCCTGTTCAGATATCTGATATCTTACTCACAAGACCTAAGAGGCGCATGACACATTTCTGGCTTCGTCATTCGTCGCTGTGTCCCTGTTGTTACGGTTGTTATCATTCGGTGCTCCTTTGTGCTAAGCAATTCGGCAGACACATGATGTGGCGACTTGTTGGCGTTGTCTGTTCCGCTGTCTACGTTGTGTTCATGTGCAGCCACTCAGCGTAAGTTCTACATAATGGGCTTAAATGTGTTGTGTATCAGGGAAATTGTGGTTTGCATGGCGACAGTAAACTTAGCATTGCACTTGTGACTTTGAGACTCGTCATCATACGTCCACTTTTGGAGTTCGCTGAAAGCAAGTGACGCTACTTACATCGTACGCTACTTAAAGATAACTTGCCTAATTGAGTAAAAATTACAATGTATATGGCCCGACTGATGACTATATTTAATACGTATTTTGTGTTTGTGTTGCGGTATTCTTTAAACACCTACCGCAGTATAACAATATAACATTGTTACTTTATTTAACAAATATATGCATTTATTATGCAAGTAAAACAAGTAAAAGAATTATATGGCCAACTAGTCTTTCCTTAATCAATTTGCGTATATTTGAAAAATGACACATGGCATGATAGCGAAATTGTAGTATAAAATTATATTTCCTATTGGTATTGTTAAATATGAAAAAGGGATTCGCAAGTAAGGACCTACCGACAAATCACTATATAATATATAAATATATATATATATATTTTTTTTATTTTTTTTTATTTTTGTACTTTCATCTAAGGCAATACATAGCAAACTTGACATTATATCTTAACACGTGCGATAGAAGCCGTACTAAATAAGTAGTCACGTATTTTCTAACGTGGAAGAATACGGGATGATTATGCGTTAAGAACAAGATTTGGATTGTGTAATTGTCCATCCTGAAAGCATTACCTTACATATGAGTTATTCAATTAACTAATGTATAAAGTATTGTGTTATTATATATCAATTAAGTGGATCTATCGTTGCATGTCCTGGTGCAGCAAATAACGGATGGCCGATCAAATGGCTTGGGGTACTTCCATATGTATTTGGATAATCGTGTTTTTCAGATGAGCTCTCTACGTCATTATAAGCCGTCCAACCACCGACCAGGCCGCTGCAGACGGGTGCCTGGCCTCGGTAACTGTTGAATTGATGATGATGATGATGCTTTCAACTCTCTGATCTGATTGTTGGGGTAGTCATGCATTTACATAACACACAAATGACTCACGATCCTATTCACATTGACTTACTTACAAATAAGAGAGGGCGAATGGAATATGTATGTCTTTATGATTGCGGCTTGAACTGTGGTTGCATGGTTGCGTTATAAAACTGTTATTACATCATTGTTTATTCTTTCGAACAGTTCAAACGTTACGAGTAGAGTGGCGTTATCCACACAACATAACCACGAAGACCTCCGCAGTAATGCTAGTCTGGCTCCTCGTTTTGCACCTCTAGTGGAGCCATCGTGAGATCCAAATTTCAGTAACTAGCATATATGTAAAGTTTGCAAGTTTTTCTGGCACGCTCAGTTCAATAAAATACACCTATATAACGTAATATAATATGTTGCTATGCAACTCAGTTTAACATTGTAGGCATGGTGTCGGTAGCAAAGTGTAACCTACTACTGAAGCATTGCCTAACATTAACATATAATCATCAAAACGTTTTTTTTTTATGAATACGTGTGTGCGGTTACTGAACAGCCAAATGCCATTTATCGTCAGTAATACGTCAATGCATATATATTTTAAAAATATTCTAAAATAATTTTGACTAAAGTAAAATGATGGAAGCACAGTCTTAATGAAACAAAGACGTTTCTAAGGCCTTTGCTAACCAGGTTTTTTCGGTATATTTACCTTGTTCATTGTTTATTATTATATTGTATTTGGCAGGTCATGGTTCTACGGACATGCAGGTTTTGCCAAGTGGACTGGCCTTCATCTCGTCTGTAAGTTAGTGTGTCTATATTGTTGTTGTTGTAGTTGCTGTTGCTGTTGCTGTTGCTGCTGCTGCTGCTGCTGCTGCTGCTCCTGCTGCTGCTGTTGCTGTTGCTGCTGCTGCTGCTGCTGCTGCTGCTGTTGCTGTTGCTGTTGCTGTTGCTGTTGCTGCTGTTGTTGTTGTTGTTGTTGTTGTTGTTGTTGTTGTTGTTGTTGTTGTTGTTGTTACTACAGTTGGTGCACCACGGACGTTGTCCATCAGGTGTCGGGGCACCACGTATCATAGGCCAGATGTACCGTTAAATACTTGTGTTTTAGTATAAATAATGCACTACTACTGGCAATGGCTTACAGATAAAACAATAGACATATTATGTCACCAGTCGCAACAGTCATTGGCAGATGTTAGTCTGTTTTGACGTGAAACTCATTCAAGCACCGCGAGCTGGCCAAGAGCGTTGACCCATTATATATCAGTATGTACGGTATTCGAAAACGCAATATATTACAATACGAATATGTGCCTGGATAACAGATCAAAACAATACTGTGTAGTGAGTATTTGTCTGTGCATACACCACACGCTTCACATATGCTAGACCTGCGATTGTTTACGTTTTTTGTCGCGATTCAATGTCCTTTTGCGTAACATGATAGGCGAACGACATCATCGACATTTTGTAGCAAGTTACATAATATATACCGATGCAATCAGTGGCGTAGCCAGGATTTTGCATTCGAGGGGCTACCCAAGCAAACTATGTATATATATTCTAAATCAACACATTTAAAATAAATACATCCACATGACAATTAACCAAATTTACTGTCCAAAACATATCTCACACTACATCTTTCAAACATGTAGGCAAGAATCATGACAAGTACCAACACGTAGTCACATATTTTGATGAAGCTATGATTGCACATTCATTCCTTTGGGCTTTGGCGTTCAACCAGTGACTTCACATGTAACGTTGCTGCTTACTAACATTAATATATCTAAAATTGGAAGTTGCAATTACCTAGTGCGACATCGACTAGATAAAAGGCTTTGGCTGCAATGAGGATTACAGTATAGGGAAAGGCAAGGAGGAAAGTCGAATCAGGTAGACGCACATAACATTAACTAAAAAGACATGTACTCAGCTCGTGTGTTACCCGTGCATACATGTATGGCCTAGAGGCGATGACACTTACATAGATATAACATGAGATGCTCAGTTTTGCCAGAAACACAGATAAGAAGAATCGTGGGAGTTAAGTGAGCTGATAAAAGAAGGATGGAGGAACTGAGAGAGGAGATTGGAGTGAATGAAAGTTTTAGTAATAAATTGGTGACAAATATGTAGAAACGGGCTGGACATGCGGAAAGAATAGGAGATGGAAAACTGGCAACTATGAGCAGACGCCCAAAAAGTGGAGGAACAGGGAGGCGAAGAAAATCAAGGTTGCGATGGGAAGACTGCGTTAAGAGAGATATAGAAAGAGTGGAAAACGAATGGCGAACTAGAGCAAAAGGTCGAAAGAATTGGAGACTGTTGTTAGAGAACAAAGTGATATAAAATTGAGGAAATGCCAGAGGAGAACAAAACAAAGGAAATGGAAAGCATGACCTCAGTTCCACAACCTTCTAATTTTTTTAGGGATTGGGGGAATGACCCCATTTGACGCCATCTGGATATCCCACTGGCTACGATAAATGATTCAACAAAAAACAGACGCACAGACGCACAGACGCACATACACACACATGCACACACGCACACACACGCACACACACGCTCACACACGCACGCACGCACACGCACACACACACACACACACACACACACACGCACGCACGCGCGCACAATAAAGCTATCGTTTTTATTGAACAGGGTAGGAAGTCGGCACATCATGGAAATATATTTCTGTTTGACTTCAAGAGGCATACACACGGTGTACAGGCGCTTGACATGGTAGGCGACTTCAACAAGGTCAAATTTGTGCCTCATTGTTTGAGCATATGGAGAGACCCCACTTGTGGTATGCTTTCTTCCAAGACAAAACTTTTGTTTTTAGTGTCACTGCTCACACAAGGCATGTGTTATACCATTTCTTTATTATAATTAATACAGTGATATATCATTTCATATTGGTATTATTCATACATAACATCTTAATTAATGTTTAGATTTTGTTACATGTATAATTTAATTTGGTATCTACTCAACTTTAATTAATGTAATTTAGCCTTACATTTTAATATTTCCATAACTGCATAGTCACGCATAGGTTTATTTATATCAACAAGGATTTTGTTTGACTAACTTTTACTTTTTAATTCGTAGTTTACTAAGCTCTCTTTGATGCGATTGTATATGTATGATTTGACGGTCTTTATTATCGCTCTCTGTATATATATAATATATATATATATATATATATATATATATATATATATATATATATATATATATATATATATATATATATTATGATCCAATGTTATTTCTCAGTTATGTTCATCTACGCATCGTAGTACAAGCGAACTAATCAAGTCATTCAGAATGTCCATGGAAATACAGTGTCTTACAAATTGTTGGATATAGAGTATCGTAATTGGTCTTGTTTCCAGATTCAATCTACCTATTTGTTGTCAACCATCCTGGAGACAAAAACGTCGTGGAGAAATTCCGTTTCGATGAGAAAACACGAAAGTTATACTACGTTCGAACGTACACGGACCCGACATTCACTCAGTCAGTGGCTGCTAAACCAGTTTTGATAAATCACACCTTTATTATTAAATCATATCATTGGTAATAATAGTATTTCATAAGCTGCTTTGTGCCGGCATCTGCCTGCGTTCGTTTTCAGATTCACATCCCAATTAACCACATATATTATAAGTCACAGTATGTGATAAGCGTATATACTACTTTTAAAGCTTTGGAGAGTGTTAAAGCCAACAAGGCTACTGGGCCTGACAACATCCCTGCATGGGTGTTAAGAAACTATGCAAATGTTCTCGCCCCTCCATTAACTGCTATTTTTAACAATTCACTAAGAAAAGGTGTACTCCCTATGGAATGGAAAATGGCCAATGTAATACCGTTGCCAAAAACAAGCCACCCTGTGTCGATTGAAAAAGACATTAGACCAATTTCACTAACTCCAATAGCTGCCAAGGTGTTTGAATCAATAATAATGAAATGGGTGGATGAAACAATTGAAGGTGAAATTGATGCTAAGCAATTTGGAGGAATTAGCGGAACGTCCACAACAGATGTTCTTGTCGAACTGGTTCATATGTGGTATAAGGCGACAGATAAATTGAATTCTTATGTCAGAGTTGTAATGCTAGACTTTAGCAAAGCATTTGATCTTATTAATCATCATTTGTTGCTAGATAAGCTACAATCGTATGGGTTGCCCGCACTTATTTTAAGATGGATGGCAACATTTCTATTAGACAGAACTCAACGAGTAAAAATAGGAAATGAATATTCCCATTCTGGTCATCCCAATGGGGGAGTACCGCAAGGGACATTGTCTGGACCTAAATGTTTCCTTGTTTACATAAATGATTTAAGAACGACTGTTCCACTATATAAGTATGTAGATGATAGTACGTTATTTGAAATATGCGACAGAAAGGGTGTATCTGTCATTCAAGAGTCGGTTGATATTGCTGCTAGATGGACAGAAAAGAATGACATGAAAATTAATTCCGAAAAATCAAAAGAAATAATCATTAGTTTTGCACAAGATGGCAATTTCAGAAGCACTATCCCGAATATACAAATTGATGGGAGGGATGTAGCACAAGTTTGCCATGCCAAACTATTAGGTGTGACCATTTCTCAGGATCTGACATGGAACAAACACGTAGATACTATTGTGAAAAAAGCTGGTAAACGCTTGTACATGTTATATCAGTTAAAGCGTGCAGGGATTACACAGAAAGATCTGGTCAGTGTATATGTTAGTGTGGTGAGACCAGTTCTAGAATATGCATGTCCTGTATGGCACACTAACTTGCCCCAATATTTGTCTGACAATATTGAAGTTATACAAAAAAGGGCATTAAAATGTATTTTTCCTGGATTGGGTTACGCGGAGATACTAAGACGTGTTAACCTGGATACGTTGAATGTAAGACGGGAGAGCATTTGTCAAAAATATTTTGATAAAATTAAAGTCGGCACACATAGATTAAATTATCTGCTGCCTGACAAAAGACATACCGAGTATAATATTAGACAAGAAAATGTGTACCCGTTACCAGTTACTAGAACGAATAGATTCCGTAACTCCTTTATACCGTGGGCTTTATACAACTGTCAGTAAAAAGGTTATTAGTACGGTATGATTTGCGGTATCAAATGTATTTCTATTGTATTTGTATGATGTTTTGATGAGTCAATTGTAACATATTGTAATGTCAATCCAACTCAGTTGAGTTGCTAATAAAACTTGTGTTATTATTATTATTATTGATTAAGGAATTACAATGCCGATCTCATTTGGTGTCTTTTGATTTCCATTTAGACATATGTTCATATCACATACAAGATCTCCGCGTGAATGCCTAAATAACTTTATATATTACGAATATTAAAGCTCCCAAAGTATTATACGATTGCATTTGTAGTCTCCTCGACATTGTGGCAACAGGAGAAGACAGTTTTTATTTCGTCAACTACTACGACTTTAATTGGATGGTGGAGTATCTTTTTGGTATCTGTTCTGGCAATGTCGGTTTCTACAATGGCACAAGAGGCGTTATTGTTCTACGGAAGCTGCTTACTCCGTTTGGAATAAACATATCACCAAATGGCAGGTAGGTGTCTGCCACTACATCATATTTCTACATATGTTAAGATGTAAAGTGTATCCAAGATTAGGACGTATTTCGTTCTTAAGTTTTATTTATCTAAACGAAATTACATAAGTAATGTGTCTAATTGTTCTATCCTATGAAGAATGATATACACATATTTGTTGAAGTATAAAAATGTCGCGGCTGACCACGGTATCGCTTTCGGTATCGCTTTCGTGGTATACTCCATTTTATCTCAAGTTAAATGTTCTTCCATTAGTATTTGATATCCACACTGGATTTTACAACTAGTAAGTAGTGTGTTTACAAACGACAATTATCTGGACTGGATTATAATTTTTTTATAATACATTTTACAGCTCCATGACAGTATCAAATGTATTGGTTGCAGTACATGATGACTATATAATAGAACACCGGTCTTCTGTGTAGGCTAGTTGAGTACACGACACCAACGTATGTAAACGGATGATTAATTAGTATCACCCATGTGAGTAAAACGACTGAGAAGTGCATTGACAATAATTAGTGTCACACGTTGCATATATGTATACGTGAGCGAATTTGGTACTGGGAGTGTTACCGTCTACAACCGGAAATCGGACAACACGTTGAGGTTAAGACAGGTCAGACAAATGTGTATCTGAATAACATCATATGTGTCGATTCCCATGGATGATCATCAGTTGCTATGTTGAGAAAAAGAACAAAGATACAACATAACTACATAGACTATGATTGAATGTCAGTATATCCAACTGGAACAATGAGACGAACTGTTTGTTTTTGGTATGACGAGTGCATTGAATATTACAAACACATGTGCAAATAATGTGTTCGCTTATGTCCGTGTTTATTTTGTGTAGTGATGTTCTTCTTCTCAACGAGCAGAGCGAAGCAACTACAACAGGAGAAATACATACACACGCGCGGACCGAAATTCACGTCATCCACCCCACCAACACATATGTACCAAAAACACAATAGTACACACCCAAATTACACGTCGTAGACAACACGCACACGCACACGCACACGCACACGCACACGCACACGCACACGCACACGCACACGCACACGCACACGCACACGCACACGCACACGCACACGCACACGCACACGCACACGCACACTCACACGCACACGCACACGCACACGCACACGCACACGCACACGCACACGCACACGCACACGCACACGCACACTACTAGTTGGCGTGTTTCAGGTGGTTGAGGTGGGCCTGGTCGACCTAATCAACGTTGACGTGAAGACGGGCGACTTATGGGTAGCTGCACACGGCGACGAGTACCTGATTTTGAAACATCTCATACCACCTCACACGACTTCATCGCCGTCACGGGTAAAGACTCTCGCTCGGCTGCGTAATTTCACCGCTGAGATAGTCTGGTCACCTAGCGGGGTTTTCAATATTATCCGCGTAAAGTGCTGCCAGCTCACGGAGCCTGGTTAATCGAGGCTAGCGTAAACATCTGATTGATAAGGAATATAGTGCCGTCTGACTTCGTGTACGCGCATGCCTGCGCGTTCACATCAATGTGTATGATATGGACGTATATGTAGATCAGAACACGAACAATTTTTTTAATTTGCAAATTAGCTACCTTCTTTTTAATTAATGGTCAATACTTTTCCAATAACTATACATAGATGAGACATATTCCGTGAAACTCTTATATTACTATTGCGCGTTACGTAAATGACTGACAAAACACGTATCATGTTGGCTTGTTTCAAAACACCATGGTAAATATTGTGATAAAATAAAAGGTTTAACGAAAATTAAAAATAACCAATTACAGCATGTTCAACAAATAGAACATATTCCATGCGGTCCTTTGTGCGTTTCTTGATATAAATCGCGTGGCAACGTATGATATTATTTGTAATGTTTTACAATATTGTTGTACCATTTCGCAAAATATACTTATTCTTGTTATCAAAACGTAATTTGTTATCTATTATGGACATACTTGTGGATCCCCCAACATGTTTTCTATGTTATAAGGCAAGGATCGTGGTCGATGCTTAACCAAGTGAAACTGAAAAAGAATCACACTGCCTCTTTTGACTGCTGCATGTACATGTGTGCTTGTTTAGTTGTTCTCTGTACATTGACATGGCATGATAAACATTATCAAAAAGCAAGTGGACATTTACACCAAACATCACACTTAGCGAGTGTACATTAATCTTGTAAGAGTTTGGTATAAGTAGAACATAGACAAGATCATTTTATTTTCAGAGCGATGGTGCATATGTGAAGTGAACTATTTAATAGTAAACATGATGTACTTACTAATGTAGCGTTTGCGGGATTCTTCCCCGCCACCAAATCGTATCGTTTGGCGCGAGCGGTCGGCACGGAGGCGTCTAGTGGCGGACTCGGGCACACGTTCACTCACTCAGTCTAACACAAACAATATATATAAGGTTTCTACAGTTTATTACATCAAAATCCTAACAGTACAAATCTAAGACACTCACTAAAAATACTTCACTAACTAAGCCAATATAAACAGTTCTACAAATGTGACGGCACTCACCCCCAGGTGTGGTTCCTTAATCGGGAGAGCGGTGTGCCTGGTGCGGCACAACGTATGTCTCCGTAGCACAATACTGTGACAGTGGCTCTGTCACGGCGTGTTGGCTCTGTCACAGGGCGATTTGGAGCGGCGTCTCGGGATAACACCAGTGGTTTCCCCGACAATATGCCCCAATGTTCTGCCCGTCAATAACACACAGTATATGCTTTGGCGGCAAGCATGTCGCAGGGCCCTCTGGAGCGGCGTGTCCAGGGTGAACAGCGTAGGTGTTCCCCTGGTAATAAGCCCCAGTGATCTGCCAAGAGTAATTAAAATACACTCTATTTATACGATCTAAACTGTAGCCTTAGGACAGACGCTAGACTGCTTACCTAACATTTTGTCCAGCGCTATAGTGCCCTAGAAATCTTGGCAGGGTGCCAGCGGACTTTGCACCCTGTGGTTTACCCCAATAACAAGGTAGTTGCGCATCTTCATAAACCAGATGGCCCCAGAAATTAGCATAGACGCTAGCCTGCAGTGCTAGTGAACTTTTCCTCCCCCGGTAGAGTCCCAAAATACCAGGGTTGGTCCTCTGCCTCGGCCAGATGGCCCTAAAATTACCATATAGATTGAATCGGAGTAAACACCCTGCTTGAAATTATGTAAGTATTTTACATGGCTTTAGTAGCCCTAAATAGTGGTAGATATATAAACAGTGGTACATAGATAAAATATATATATATTACATATATATATATATATATATATATATATATATATATATATATATATATATATATATATATATATATATATATATATATATCATACTATGCACATACATACATGCATACCTATATTATTCTGATGGGTTATCTTGATTTTGTTGGGGTGTCTTTATTTTGAAGACATGTCAGTATTCTGCTGAACTGTCGACTGAAATAGGTGACTATTTTTGTGACTGGTTACAAATTGTTTGTCCACTCTTTGCACAGCAAACTTCAAAACATTTCTTTTATTCAGTTATCATGTCAACCCTAGATAATATGACCTGCCACATGTCATTCATTGCTTACTGCAGTTGATGTGACAAGATGGTAGCAACAATAGTGTACGTTGATAAACTATGTCCAGTGTTTTATGCATGTCACATGTGAGCACATTTTCTGTTTATATTTATTGCTATGGACTGAGATCATAAAATTAACAGTTTGATATGTGTTTATGTATTAATCGTTAACAATCCAACATCCATGTAAGCTGATGCCTAGGTGAACATAAATATGATGTGAACAAATAAAACTTGTTTTCCATGCAAATATAATAATAAAATTCAATGTGTTAACTTAATTATTACATTTTAACTTGCGGTCAACTTAAGTTGTATTCCTTATCTATTGATGCTGGTTATCTGCTTTCAGGGATTGTCTCTCACTCCCTCTCTCTCCCTTCCTCTCTTTTGAACTTTTGACATGTGTATATAATATGTGTGGTGGCTGATTCATACCGTGGATGTGCACGCATTTCACTGTACTTAGAATGCTGTTATAACCATGTAACACCTAATGTACCTATTACATACTATTTACCATCTGTGTGCAATATGTCCCAGCGGTTGAGTAGTGACTGTAGTAATATAGATTTGTGTGTAAAACTACAACATTAACGTGTGTTGAACCCATAAAAACAACTATTTTATAAACATGACATCCTGTTGCTATGTTACATTCATTCCCAAGGCAGTCTAGATTCCATAAATAAATGCATATCTGAACAGCTAGAAGTGTTGGTGGGTGAAGTGAAGTTAGAATTATGCACAGGTGAGTTATATATAAAGGTGGAGGGGATTTAAGAATGCATGATCATGGTTTCATTTATATGGATATTTGTTATTTATATGTAACATAGAGTAACTAAGAAATTAGATCAACAGCAACACATTACCATGTAGTTTTATATTTATTATTTAAACTCCGCTGTGAATGTTGATTGCTATTTACACAAATATTTCCATTCCCTTGGAAGAAAGATTGAAATTGAATGGAACATAATTGTCAAAACATTTCATAAATGGTAAGTTAAGTACTTTATAGATACAAAAGAAGATTAATTAATGCATACAACAATGCCACACTGTTATAAAGCCTTAGTAGCACAAAGCAGTGTACATACACACTGAGAAAATTATACATACTAACAGTTTTGAGCTATACGCATGGGTTCACTAATTTGTCAGCAGATGGTTTAAGCCACGTTAATACAATCCATATTCTTAATCTGTGCCATCACTGTCACGTTCACAATATCTTTCACTTTAGATGTGTTCACCATCTATTTCTTTTCAGGTACATTCTTCAACTCTTTCTCTTCACCAACATTAATTCCCTACCGGTATCTATCTCTCTACCTCATTATCTGGCTCTCTCACTCTTTACCTCTCTCCCTCTCTCTCTTCAGCCACGTTCACTGTCACTATTCAGACATGTACACTATCCTCTCTTTCTTTCGATCTCTCATTCTCTCTCTCTGTCTCTCTCTCTCTCTCTCTCTCTCTGTCTGTCTGTCTGTCTGTCTGTCTCTCTCTGTATGTCTCTGTCTCGCTGTCTCGCTGTCTCGCTGTCTCGCTGTCTCGCTGTCTCGCTGTCTCGCTGTCTCGCTGTCTCGCTGTCTCGCTGTCTCGCTGTCTCGCTGTCTCTGTCTCGCTGTCTCTGTCTCGCTGTCTCGCTGTCTCTGTCTCGCTGTCTCGCTGTCTCGCTGTCTCGCTGTCTCGCTGTCTCGCTGTCTCGCTGTCTCGCTGTCTCGCTGTCTCGCTGTCTCGCTGTCTCGCTGTCTCGCTGTCTCGCGGTCTCGCGGTCTCGCGGTCTCGCGGTCTCGCTGTCTCGCCGTCTCGCTGTCTCTGTCTCGCTGTCTCTGTCTCGCTGTCTCTGTCTCGCTGTCTCTGTCTCGCTGTCTCTGTTTCGGTGTCTCTGTCTCGCTGTCTCGCTGTCTCTGTCTCGCTGTCTCTGTCTCGCTGTCTCTGTCTCGCTGTCTCTGTCTCGCTGTCTCGCTGTCTCGCTGTCTCGCTGTCTCGCTGTCTCGCTGTCTCGCTGTCTCGCTGTCTCGCTGTCTCGCTGTCTCGCTGTCTCGCTGTCTCGCTGTCTCGCTGTCTCGCTGTCTCTGTCTCGCTGTCTCTGTCTCGCTGTCTCTGTCTCGCTGTCTCTGTCTCGCTGTCTCTGTCTCGCTGTCTCTGTCTGGCTGTCTCTGTCTCGCTGTCTCTGGCTCGCTGTCTCTGTCTCGTTGTCTCTGGCTCGCTGTCTCTCTCTCGCTGTCTCTGTATCGCTGTCTCTGTCTCGCTGTCTCGCTGTCTCGCTGTCTCGCTGTCTCGCTGTCTCGCTGTCTCGCTGTCTCGCTGTCTCGCTGTCTCGCTGTCTCGCTGTCTCTGACTCGCTGCCTCTGTCTCGATGTCTCTGTCTCGCTGTCTCTGTCTCTCTGTCTCTCTCTCTCTCTCTCACTCTCATCAGCCACTCTCACCCACTTTACTCTCTTCTGTTGTAGACACCACCTCTCTCTCTCTCCCTCTCTCTGTCTCTCTCTATCTCTCTCTCTGTCTCTCTCTCCCCCCAGCCAATCATGATATGTCGGATTGAAATCTCCATTTTTCTTATAGCAACAGTCTGAAACATGAGGTTTCTTCAGCACACGTTCCACCACTGGGATATTGGCTTTACTTACATCCTTGACTTCTTGTAACTACCATACTTTGATATGGCTACTGCAGTCCTCAACATATTCTACGCTAACCTTTACAAGAGTTATGATTGTTGTGTAACTTGATAACCTGGCAGAACTCTTGACGCTGGCCATATGATGCTGCCAGCGAGAAACATGTTATCTGCCTTCTTCTACAGCCCACATGTAGGTCTTACGTTGTACTTGTGTGAGTTGGATATTAATCGCTCTTTGTTTGGCAATCAAGATGCACAACATTTACAAAGAAACAATTGATATTCCTGCTTATGTATACAAGTAGTTCATTGCTTTTCTAAAATACCTCAAAACCAGCTAAACTTATTAAATGGAATCAATGTGTGTGCACACAACATGTAGTGTTTGCATAAGGAACACCAGCAGGGTATGAACCTGCCACACACAACACTGAACCGACATTACCCTAAACTATACAAGTGAACAAAATGGTTTAGAGAAACACTTGACAGGGCTTTATTATTAAAACAGTATTTTTATGTTTGCATTGTTCTAAGTATTTTTTTTAATTTTTTTTAAATAATGGTCAAATAAAAACAAATTCTTCTTCTTTTATAATGAAAATGAAAATATGTAGGTATAAGATATCTTCGATATTTTCGTTATGTGTCATAGTGTTAGTTGTTTTACTGATTAATGCAGGTACTTTGTCACGTGTTGTGTACACGTATGAAAGTAAATAAATATTAATTTAGCATTAATGAATATATCATTGAAAAGATTATAACCAAAGGTTATACTAGATAACATAACCATGTATATATAAGCGTAACCAAATTTTAACAAGTATCTTAACATTGAATGATCGCAATTATTTATTCATACATTGAATGTATTATTATTAATATATTATAGTTCGATTTATTTATTTATTGACGATTAAAGATGTAGTAGTATATTTAAATAGTAACAATTATTGTATCTTAGCTATTTACTATTTACGTACGTGCAACAAATTAACTAAAGCTTAAGCAGAAAATATGTTTTAAAGTTAAACATTAAAAGCTGTTAAAACGCTTGAATAGAACACAATACAAGCCTTTAATTTAGTTAATATTCAATACACCTTTAAAATAATAGTCTATGTGTCTGTTGTTTGAATAACTTTGAAAAAGAAAAAAAGAGGGAATAAGGAAGTGGGAGACACTGTGTACATAGCCTGTAGTACAATCTAATGTAACTAGTTCAGCCAGAGATACCTCATCGGTTGCTCCTCATAACGTTCCCTGGCACGGTTGGTCACAATCCTTACTCCCTCACAACTGACCGACTTCCGCCGGAAGTGTTCCTATGGGAGGGAAATACCTGGCCCAAACCCCTGTGCGCCAGACAGGTTGTGACCTCCATAGGGCGAGCGTCACTGGTACCCCCTTCCGCCACGTGCGGTCGAAACACTCAGTTGCAATGAAGGTAGCCATTTTTTTTGCTTATAAACCCATGTCGAGCCTTAGCTGGTGAAATTGTGGTGTCAACTTGTAAGACACGTAAGCTGATACATCTGACGTTATTTATGTTGCAGCATTACTTTATAACTTCGCTTTTATGTCATACCATACCATATGATACATCAAACATGTTAACATGCATAACTGTAATTATTAATGTTGACTTATGCAGATTCATGGTTCTATAGCGGAAGTTGGGCAACAATATGGCGCACACATTGCCGACGTTTTTTCCTTCATAAAATTAAATAAGGCATTATTTTTAAACGCAGATACATAATACAGTACATCCTACAGTGAATAATATAACTCGCATTGGTGTATGAGAATTCATAATTTAAGAAGATAAATCGAGGTGGATTAAAACCTATTAGTTATTTGTTATTTTATTTTATTAATAAATACAATGCTTACCTACGATTTATACCGACGCAAAGTGCATCTATTCATTACATATCAAATATGTTCCCAAGTAATGTTTTGATTAACGAGAAATGGGTTATCTGCGTAATTATATTCACAGTAGAGTGACGTTAACATTTATGCATAATTATAACAATTTTAGTCTTACGTATGCATGCTGGTTTGACTATGCAAGTTAGCAATATAGAATGTCGACACTGTACCACATGGCAATATATGTGAAGTTCTACCCACAGTTGCATATTGCCGTTCTAAATACAACAACAACATTACACACATAGTCTACCTACCTTAAAGCAATTGTCTGTAGCAGTCGTCGTTCTCTTTTTGGGCGTCTGGCTGTATATCCCAATGATTGACGACTCGCAAACTGCAACATGTGCAGCTCATTCGAGAACAACTGTCAAAGCGTCAAATGTGTATCGTTTGCTGAATATCATATAATACGCTGCACCCGACCCAACACGAACCATCCATAAACACGTTTAAAGTTGGTCTTGTACTGAAAACCAGAAGAACTGCATTTCGAATACAACTGCACTTCGACGAATCCATGCTTTCGATCGAACGCTTAAGTCATTTGTTTGTAGCAACTCTCAGGTGCAACGCGACACAGGTTACTAATCATACGTTGTCAATGTGTGCGTTCTTGCGCGGGACCAAGAACATACCATTATCGGAGGCCGCACGTCAGGCTAAGAATGTCTACGGCAGTGAAGCTTTGCATTGTCTGTGCTAATTGACAATGAAACATGTCAGGTATTACCGACGGACAAAACCCGGTTGCCTTGCACAAGTAGTGTCATTCTTCTTGTCGAATGCGCAAATACCCATGACCGTACCGAACTGCGGCATAATTAGAATGATGGGAGGGGTGAAAAGGATTGGTGGATGAAAGAATGGAGGAAGAGGGGAGGGGGAGGGGGAGGGGGAGGGGGAGGGGGAGGGGGAGGGGGAGGGGGAGGGGGAGGGGGAGGGGGAGGGGGAGGGGGAGGGGGAGGGGGAGGGGGAGGGGGAGGGGGAGGGGGAGGGGGAGGGGGAGGGGGAGGGGGAGGGGGAGGGGGAGGGGGAGGGGGAGGGGGAGGGGGAGGGGGAGGGGGAGGGGGAGGGGGAGGGGGAGGGGGAGGGGGAGGGGGAGGGGGAGGGGGAGGGGGAGGGGGAGGGGGAGGGGGAGGGGGAGGGGGAGGGGGAGGGGGAGGGGGAGGGGGAGGGGGAGGGGGAGGGGGAGGGGGAGGGGGAGGGGGAGGGGGAGGGGGAGGGGGAGGGGGAGGGGGAGGGGGAGGGGGAGGGGGAGGGGGACGGGGACGGGGACGGGGACGGGGACGGGGACGGGGACGGGGACGGGGACGGGGACGGGGACGGGGAGGGGGAGGGGGAGGGGGAGGGGGAGGGGGAGGGGGAGGGGGAGGGGGACGGGGACGGGGACGGGGACGGGGACGGGGACGGGGACGGGGACGGGGACGGGGACGGGGGCGGCCAGGCAGGGAGGAAGGGAGATAGAAAATGTTTAGTATGTTTAAAGGAAGGGAGGTAAATTAGCAGGGAGACAGACAAAGAGAGACAAACAACCAACTTGTTCACTCTGACACATTGCGCATGAGAACGATAAGTGATTGCAACGCCACTCATTTACTATTATGCATTTCTTTCATCTATTTGCTAAAATGCAAAAGGAACGGTTTAATTAAATAATAATCACAATGGTATTATGTGTGTGTGTGTGCGTGCGTGCGTGCGTGCGTGCGCGTGCGTGCGTGCGTGTATGCGTGCGTGCTAGCGTGTATGCGTGTGTGTGTGTATTGAAACATATCCCTTTCCACCAATACTGTGATGTGTATTTCATAACCGTTGTGGTTGAAAATAAATAAATTACATCTCCCCAAGGGACATGCTTCGCAGTGAATGGTTTACAGTGGTGGGAGGTAATGCAAGCTTTATGAAACTTGTCACAGCCTGAGCCATTCTTACTGTTTATCGTGTAGGCCTAGTCGGAAAGATAAACAGGCAGTGATGAAGTGCGAGTAGAGATGCTGGCGGTGGCTGAGCGAGTTGGAATATGATCGACAACAAAATTGCTGAATTCCTGCAAGAGAGAGGGGAAGTTCACAGAGGAATGCATACTGGGGCTGATAGTCTGAATATAGAAACGAAACGGAGATGTGCATGGCCCAGAAAAAATAGAAACACTACGTTGCTAAGGCATGTGTTGAAGTTTCTGGAAAGAATCGTGGATGGCAGAATAAGAGCAGTAGTGTAAGGGGTATCGTTGAAGAACAGCTGGAGATTAGAAAAGGAAGAGGAACACCGGATGGGATGTTTGCCCTGAGTTAACTAGTTGAGAAGAAACTGGAAGGACACGAGGATATGACAATTAGATTCATAAACCTGGAAAAGGCCTATGCCACAATCCCAAGAGAAATGACAATGGGAACACTGATGTGGATAGATGTCCCGGGGGGGGGGTCAGATTGGTGGAGGGGACACGAAGATCAGGGAGTTGTGTGGACCGGGAGTGTCAGGAGAGTCCAAAGTAAATGTTGGTCTGACACAGGGGAGCGCCTTGAGCCCATTGTTGTGTATCGCTGTTGTGGAACTGATAAGCAGAAAGATTTGTATAAAAGTCGTACTCCAAAAACTATTGTACGCAGGTGGTTTGGCAGTGGTAGAGGATGGGGAAGCAAATCTCCAATAACAGTTGATTGAGTGGAAAGATATTTTCAGTAGACATGGATTGAGAGTATGCTTGGTTAAGACGGAGGTAATGTGAGTGGGACATAGAAGGAAAGAGATATAAATAAACCAGGAGCCATATTCACATCGCCCGGTTAAGCCTTTCTACCCGGATTTAACGCTATCCGCCGGATAACGGCACGTGATTCTGTATACTTTTACTATCGGCGGTTACGTCATTTACCTCTGGGTAGTTTATCTGCTCGACATGAATACGGCTCTTGGATGGGAAGAAGCTTAAGCAAAGGAACAGTTTCGCCTACCTGGGTGGAGCGATATGTGGGGTTAACAGTTCGCCAATCTCAAAAATGGAAAACCTTTAGGGTGTGGCTTAGACGTTGGCGTGGGTGTTCACTGTTCAGTTAACAAAAGGTAGAGGTAACTTCTTATATAGCGCAGTATCAATTCCTCATAATACATTTGTCCACTTATAAAGTATCAACCTGCAATCTGTGCTGTGCGGCTCCATTTGGTACATAGGGAGTCTTACCTCACTACCAAACAATTAAAAAAAGGTTGAGAAATTGAAAACAATGGCATATCCATTTCTTTGGATCAGTAAACCCGTGGCTTTCAAAAGAGAATCACTATTAAACACATTTGCTGACGGAGGTCTTAACATTATAGATATTAGAACTAAAATATAATCTCTATCTGTCAAACAAGTTCTGCATTTAATTAAAGAGCGTAGAGCCAATTGGACCTTTTTAGCAGTGTATTGGTTGGGTATAAGTATACTTAAAGTGAAAACAAAGGCAACAGTTTAGTGTTATGCACCTAAAAGAGTTAACACTAGCTAATCATTTGCATCTACAATCCAATTTTTCACCTTAGTGGTTACCCCAGAAAGTGGTCTTAAAGTGGGAAAATCTAACTAAATCACCGACACCATGAACCGGCCCATCTTGGATCTTGCAACCAATCACAACCCAGCAGTTTGGAAAAGTAATACGTCAGAGAGTCGTCTGCTGGTTCAGCTGTCATAACAGAGAGCCAAGCGGTACGCTAAAAGTTGCCTTACGTCGGTTTACAACGAAATCGCGACATCAATATGCCACACTGTTCCTCAAACGCTTATAGTAATAGTACAGTGAAAGACAGTATCAGTAAGATGTCTTCTTGTTAACCTATGAATCGAGCAGAACTGAAACAGTGGTTCGGTGGATTCGTTTGGACAGTCACAGACACAGCGCGGATCCTAGACGACCCGCTTTGATTGACCTAACCATCAAAACGACCACCAACAGCCGCCAAACTTCTCCTCACATATCTTACATACATATACATACACTATGTTATGTAATAAAATCTCTTGCATTCCTCTAACGAAGAAAATTCACACACAAAAACGCGCAGACCTCGAGTACAACTTGTTCGGCCGCCCAGCGGTACCGTAAAATCGCTTTTAAAAGCTTTACACAAAATACCGCTAGACGCCACGTTTCTGACTGCGAATATTTAATTGTTTTACTTCACACGCGCGAAATAGTTTAATTACTTATAAATAATATAATAATAATAATTAATTATTATCATCACTATGATTTGCAGGAAATTATAAGTTTTATTATTTTTATATTGATATTTTATTTTTATAATTGTTCATATATGTTTCTAGTATATTTATGTTTTTTGTCTTCTGGTGTGTATTTGTTGTTTAGCATTTTAATGTATGTAAAACGCCATGAACAAGTTTAAATTGGATGTGGCGCTATATTAAATAAACAAACAATTTTTTTATTATAATATAATATTTTATTTATGTAGCGCCACTTCCATAATTGTATGTGGCGCTTCACAAAATAATGCTACTAAAAATACAATAAAGAGAAAACTACCCACAGATAATATTATTTAAAAATAAATAATGAAAATACATGTTTCTATATCATTAACTAAGCTGACTTATCAGTCATAAATAAACATACAAATTACATAACAACAATTGTAATAAATGAATATAAAAGTATGGTTAATAGTAATAAATAATTAAAGTAGTAAAATAAGTACGACGTAATAATAATTTTCATTCGGCACATACACAACCATTATGCATAAGAACATATTACTGAAGCTATTTGTTCTACTCATGAATGACATTTCTACCATCAGATATGTAATAATTATTATTTTTGAACAAGACACTTTATTAATTATCGGAACAATAAATCACTAAAATGTAAAAAGGAATATGAATATATGGGAAATATTATGGTGGTAGAAAAAGAAGGATTTAAAAACAGTAATATTAACATGTTATTGTTTTAGTTATTATTGTTAAAACATCGCTTATGTAATATAAGCTTGCATGCTCGCAGTACACGCGGGATGTTTATAGAAATATTGATAAAATAAACAATGTGACTTCATTGAAAAACACGTAATTTCCTTTTTCTTTTATAACTAATAGGCAATTTTGGATAATTATGCAGACACATGTATTTTTAATATTTATTTTTAAATATTACCTGTGGGTAGCATTCTTATTATTGCATATACTGTAATAACAGTATGTTGAATAGAAGAGAAGAAAATTGTGGATTTGGCGCTATATAAAATAAACTAATAAATTTATATATTTGTATATTACATTTTTATTTTTTATCAACTCTATTAGACCCATATCACCAAAGCGTTGCCTTAGTTTGCCGTTTAACATTTTCTGCAGATCATAGTGATGCAGCTAATTATTATTATATTATTTATAATTAATTAAACTAATTCGCGCGTGCGAATGCAGTAAGGTTAATAAATATTCGCGCGCCATCTAGCGGTATTTTGTGTAAAGCTAACTTATAATAGCGAGTTTACGGTAGTCGAAGTTGTCGAGTTGCCGTTCGCCAAGATTTGCGTTTCTGTTGTGAATTTTCTTCGTTAGACGAATACAAGTGATTTTTTGTAATGTAGTGTATGTATATGTATGTAAGAAATGTGGGGAGAAGTTTGGCGACTGTTGGCGGTCGTTTTCGTGGTTAGGTTAGAAAGTAACAGATAATAATATGCATGCACAGTTCACGCCGACCAAGAAGACTCTCTGACGTCATTTTGTTTCTAAAATGGCGTAGTCTGTAGACTTTCTATGTCTATGTGTTTTACATTTTTTTCCTGGTAAACCACTGACGTTAAAAATATGATTGTTGTTGGAAGTTGTTACTTTTTATTAACTCTGTTAATCCCATATGATCCAAACATTGACTTTGTTTTCCCTTTAAAGAGTATGTAGTTCTGCACCGCCTTTACCCACCTTAAATATCATGGTGCTGGTTGACGTCCGGGTAATCTAGTCGGAGAGACAAGCCGTCTATCGATGCCTTTTCGAAATCTTTCAATGTTATTAGTAATCTCATTTCTTTCAAATTAAACCATTACTTAGAACTGTATCAGCTTAGAACATGTTAAATGCGCTTCTTTCGAGTTTGATTTGCTCCCCGCAACATAATCGGCACATCCCATGATCGTTCGACAGACAGTCACACGTGCGTGGACAGCCAGTCTCTGCCACGCCCCATGACCGTCGCCCGGTACAAAATTACGCAACATGTACTGGAGCGCCAGCGACCGATGTCGCTTCGATCAGCGCAGCAAGTTGTCTCTTGTTTCGGCCGGCCGCATCTATTCACACCTACTCATTCAAACGGATCGTGTTTACAAACACGCCGAACGCTGATATAACCATGCGTAATATATATATATATACATGTGTGCACAATTTATATATATATATATATATATATATATATATATATATATATATATATATATATATATATATATATATATATATATATATATAAATAAATGTTATTACAACTGCGCTATTTTACCCAAAATAGCCTTTAAATAGATCATTTACGAAAATGTATGCATAGTTAGTGCGTTCAGGTACTCCCAACGAAAATTAAAATTATCAAAGATGAGACGATCGCTCTATTATATATCATTGAAACTATTTATTTTCGAACAACTTATAAAAATAAACTATACGATACTTTATAAGCTGCTAGATAATAATAAGTTTGTTGGCAGTTATCACCATAATCGGGCCAAACAAGCATATGAGACGGTTCACCACCACATGCATGCAATACTTCAAGATGGGCGACGATCTTCCGTGTGGCGATTGAGACTTCTTTCTTTTTCGGTTTGGTATGCAGATTGTTGACGACGAAGACGCCACATAGGACCAGTTCAGTATGTCGGTGGTAGGGAAGCCAATTGTTTCCCGCAGCCAGTTGTTACAATGACAATCACGAGCACTTCTAAGTAGCCATATTTTATAAGCAAGTGTCGGACGAGAAACAGATCAAGAGTGTGGTTATATCCGTCATAGCTGGCTGGCGACAAGGCCCGTTGACTATTTGCGACGTGTCACAGCGGAATTACTTCACCCCAACAGAGCATCACATCGGCAGCGCAGTGTAGACACGCGACGACAGGGACAGTGTGCTCCCTCGATCGTCTTATAACTTCCCCTTGCCCATAATAAGTTTATTTAATCACATATTGGAATAAATAAGTAACTGTCACCAAAATATGTTTGGAAATAGCATTGAGCCAAGTGACGCCAGTAGCGAATTGCAGGTGTCGTCCGTCCGACGACCTTACTAGCTATTCTTTGATTTCCTGCCAAGTTTCTCCTAGATGCGAGAAATGTGTCGGGCACCGTGACATGGTTGCACCCCATTGACCGACTACGACGAGGGGTCAGAAAACATTAGACTTCCTGGTCTGACTCATATGAAAGTGTTAGGCCTACCCAAAAGAATTGTGTTACTTAACATTTTGAATAGCCACTATGAAGTGAAATGAGTACAGTGAAGCAGGCACACCAGTATATTAATTTCTACGATGTATCTGCAATGTAATGACGCATGTTAGGCAGTTTTTAATTACCATAGCGATTTTTAACCTTTTTATATACGACCCTGCGGATGCAGAAATACGTGGTAAATTTGATCAATATTGACGGGCAACGCACATGCTTGCATTTCAAAAGAGCTAGAGGTATGTGATTTTGGCGAAATGCGATGAGCATAACATAACATTTCTCTGGTACAGTTTATTTATAATCGACAAAACGTTAATATGGCCTCCAATGGGGAAAAAATCATTAACATATTATATTAACGAATGGCATGCAGACACTCTACTATCTAATCACACTCTGACTCGCGGTTGGGACACCCGAAATACGGGAGCCCTGGTGTTCACTCACTGTGAGCCAAATTCTTGCATTCTTGGAATTGAACCCAGACATATCGTGGCCGACTGCAACTGAATGTTTCTCCGCACACTAAAACAAGGCCATTCCTCTTCATCGCTGCTCCCGTCGACTTTCTTTCACTTTTTATTTAAAATATTGTGTATGCTATAAATAAATCACAGCTATATTGCGTTTACATATCATATTGGTGGCATGGCGGGGCAAGACGGCTTCCGGGACTGTTTTGCCCCGTTCTAACAGGGCCGTCTTACCCCATACACAACAGTGCTGTCTTTTTCACCTTCACATGTAATCTTTTAATATCGCTCCCATTTCGATGAGTCATTGAAAATGTGTATAGATGCGAGTGCATTAGTAGCAGTCGCTGGCTTATCATCACACGGTGAACATCGATTTGACCGAAGAGTGATTATTAGATCACAGGGTACGCAAACCTTTACAAAAGGTTTGTGAACTTACTTTTGGTAGCGATTAGCCTTGCAGTCGCTAAGAGTATTCGCTAGGTAGCAGTATCATGTTCCACTATTCAACGTTAGTTTGTGTTCACTCGTTTGGCAGATAAGACGGGGGGCCGTATTACCCCCAGGGGCCGTTTTGCCCCAGGTTACCCTACATTTTCTGCTTTTACGTCGGACAATTAGACTTTCTATTATTGATATTATATTATGTATATAATTATAATAGTTATCGCTGAAAAATCCCTACACTAATGCATTTCAAATACAGGCGGTTACGCATAAATGCATACGTTGTTTTCTGTCTGTTTTGTGTTTGTGCATGTGGAAAAAAGTCAATCAGGGGGGAATCGTGTTACATGTCAAGTTAACGTTACAAAAAATTAACAAGGTTTAACAACATTGCCACCTAGAGATTCAACTCTGGATGGCAGGTGGACAAGGAAGCCGTTTGGCTTATCGAGAGTCCATCCTATCTGTCTAATAATACCCCGCCCGTCTTAGGTATATGTCGCTTTTATTTTTTAATATATTAACACTACACAATCAGCTGATTATCTGTTCGATTCGTTTACTATTCTTTGTGAAAATGATAATTGAGGAAAAACCTCAATCTGATCTCCTCTCAATCTTCTGGTTTCTAGTGTTGTTAGACCACATTCTTTTAGACGCATTTCATAACTAATATTCCTGAGTTTTTGTATCAAATGGATCCAAATGGAATGGATCATTTCCACATGGCCTGGTCCATTGATATGTATCATTGTGTTATGTTGCAACGGTTTGTCATTGAATGACAAGTCCACGTCGTGTTGTTCGATGTAGGTGTTTCGACTGAAGATGTGTCACGGTGGCTCCACAGTGACAGACGTGAAAGAGGTGTACTACAACGACGGACGACAAATCTCTGGGTCATCCATCGCTGTCCACTACGGCCGACACGTGCTCATCGGCAGCATCTACACCAACGTGCTTCGTTGTCGTGTATAAGTGTACGGTGTCGAAACCGTCACCATGTGCTTTAAAAATGTCATATACACATTCGTTAATACGCTACAGTTATAAGTGTATCTTCACTAAGGTCCTTCGGTACAAGCATTCTTTCGTTGCATTGGACCATTGGCTTCGGTTCTACCAATAAGCTATGGTTAAAGAAACATATACAAGCAGTTATTTGAGGTTAATTAGAGTTACTTACATTTCCCGTGAACTACCTGTGATGCCATGTTGAGGTTACTTCGTATATAGAATAACGTTGTTTAATTAAAAAAGAACGGCTAAATGGTTTGTGTTAAGTATTAGATAGGGTTGGGTTGAGTTGTTATAAGAGTTTAGTTTACTCATAGTTAGAGTTAGTCATGATGCTCAATAAGCTCATGTAGGGTTAAAGGTTTTGGCCTCTCTCTTTATTGGCGGGAAATTATATCTGACTGTGTGCCACGATGTAATAATGTATCGTAGATCGATTTGATCTTTTGTATACGCCTCACCGGAACTAGCTAGTTCCCGCAAAGTCGTCTGCCAGCCTGCCATATTTATTCAAGTTGTTATGTTCGACACCGAGAATGTTATCCGTACTAGAGACAGGATATAGCACACGACATTGTGATGATATATATTATTCAATGAGAACGAGTTTACTCAAATGATTGACTGGCCTTCGTTTGCACTACTTAACATGTCGTTGCGAGTATTGTAGTGCACGCAACATTGGTTGTCATTGGCATTTTGGACGCAAGCCACTGTATGGAAGTCGGCGTCAACACAATTTAGCCAAAATAGCCACGCACCAACAGACTAATCCAAATGATGTAGACAAAATAACCACGTATAACAATAACCAAATATAACAACAATCGTTTGTGAAACCACGCGCAGCTCTTCCTCTCACGGCGAACAGCGAATGGAGCAGAATAAAATGGCTGCAGCTGCCGGGCTATTATTTTTACATATACCTACGCGTGCACAACTAAGTCCATCATAGTACCTAGCTAACCCGCCAGGACACCACTAGCCTACTCCGCTATCAGACACCACCGTCTTGGTACTCCTTCACATAAGATACATTTTCAAGATCTGAGACGTCAACGTCAACGGCAACGTCAACGGCAACGTCAACGGCAACGTCAACGTCAACGGCAACGTCAACGGCAACGGCAACGGCAACGTCAACGTCAACGGCAACGGCAACGTCAACGGCAACGTCAACGGCAACGTCAACGGCAACGGCAACGGCAACGGCAACGGCAACGGCAACGGCAACGGCAACGGCAACGGCAACGGCAACGGCAACGGCAACGGCAACGGCAACGTCGACTAGTTCTACCAGCGAGAACACCGGTACCACCTGAAACATGACAAATATGTGTGTGTGTGTGTGTGTGTGTGAGTGTGTGTGTGTGTGTGTGTGTGTGTGTGTGTGTGTGTGTGTGTGTGTGAGTGTGAGTGTGAGTGTGAGTGTGAGTGTGTTTGCGTGCGTGCGTGCGTGCGTGCGTGCGTGCGTGCGTGCGTGCGTGCGTGCGTGCGTGTACATTCGAGACAGGGAGAGGCCAACCAAGGCTAAGGCACCTTTAAAAAATCTGGGGAAGGCTGGTATGAAAATGGGTGGACATTCCGAAGAGACACAACGCCTCGAACTGCAAGGACCCCCATCCGCATAACTATGGTTCAACTAAAAACACACGTGTGTGATGTCTTCCAAAAAATAAACAAACCAACGAGTGCAATAATTTTGAATGTTTTGGGGCTATGTTGGTCTTCATTCGATGACAAACTGCTAACATCCATAACTCATAACCTTTCCTACCGATGATGTCAACGGCAAGTAACAAGATATGACAGCATAATACCAATGATGACATAAGATAAAGAATTACGATACTACAATCTATGGAAGCGTGAATCCGACTTATGTAGGCTAACCGTAACGGATACTCCCCACGATCAACCGGAGCTTATTGACAAAGTTCCCAAGACAATGATTTATCATTTCATCCCTCACGTCATCAACTATCTCTAGATATGTACTTTCACAATTACACAGCTTATTAAAAAGATCCTGCGTATATATATACATACATATATATATATTTCCAGGATATCCTTTTTCTTGACAGTATTTCCAATTACAATGTATCTCTATAAACTGGCCTTCCCATATATTTTACACTTTGTAAATAGATATTTTATCTATTAACATTTGTTATTAAGATATACCCATAGACAAGTCTTGAGCATGACATATTTTGCCTTGAGAGATTTGTGTAAAGCCACAAAATTGCAACAAAGAAATGTTGGAGTCATTGGAAAAAACCATGTTACTTGCAAGTTCACAGCCATGGTTTCTCATCTTTTCTAATTTCATATTAATTTGATCAATTGTGGCATTAAAATATTGACAATTCAGACTTAATACTATAAACTGTTCTGCTTGTTTTTTATTTAGATTATGAATTCTTCATCAGAAAAATATGGATAATGCTTAATAATGTCAAGATCTCCAAGTCTAAAGTGGATCGTTAGATCTCACTGCAAGATGTATAGCTGTCTATTTTATGATAAGAGCGAGTGTAGAAAACTAGACACAGAGCTGAACAAAACTTAAATCTCCAAACTACACTGTACATTGCTATGCCTATGGGCTATGCGAATAAGACACAAATTCTAATTCATAAAACCCAGCTCTGCGAATAAGAAATATATTATAATTTGCTGAGCTATATTCTGCTAACTGGAATCCACTTTTTATTCAAAGTAATTTTTGTGAATGAAATCAATTGTACAATCATGCAAAATTAATTAATTATAATTATGTTTTAGGTGAATACATCATGAGCATAGGTGACTTCTAGCTACAAAGTTTTGGTCTTGGGAAGAGTTTAAAAGTACTCAGTTATTTGACACGGATTCAGCAACTATAGATCTTATAATCATCTTGTACTGTACACAAAGTTTAGTTTACGTTGTTCCCCTTCATAAGTTATATTAATATTATCGTGAAATATATATCAATAGCTACTTAAGAGCGGTAGTAATAATTAGGCTATGCGAGCTCTGCGAATAAGTGGCAGAATATAATTCGTCAGGGCTCTGCAAATAAGGAAATGACATCTTATTCTCTGCAAGTAGCTTCATCCTTTCAAAATAACGCTAACAAATGCATCGACACCGAACATCGACGCCGAACAGAAAAGAGCGACAAGTTGTTAAAAATGGCACATTTATTTTCTCTAAATAAATGTTATATACAAGAGACAGTTTTGTTGCCGTCTGGCAGTCGATGCTGATGATGAAGTTGACGGGAGACGCCGTCGAGACACAGGAGACTATGGCTACGTCCGCAGCCCCCTAGTGACGGACGCCAGCACTACACGGAGACGACACAAAGACATTCACAATGAGCTCGTCGTACCGCGCTGGAAGCAACCTGGTGAGGAGAGCGGCTATTAAAATATACAGATTCTGTAAGGATAAATGCACCCTGACCCCAAGTCTACTTCGCTACCTAACAATGCATCAGCGGTTGGTGTACACAGCACGGCGCACCAGTCGGTTGGTCGGCGACTGGTGCGCCCCGCTCTTAAAACACCCCACTTTCTACGGTTCATAAGACACTACCTGATGTTGCAAGCCTGTATCGACCACTAACGGAAATGTATAGTTTCGTTGTGGTCACTTTCGACCAGAGCCGAGATAATTCAGTAGCCACGGATTTGCTAATCAAACACCGTCGTCTAAATGCTGTTTGGTAAAGTGCAGCAGACACATTAAAGATATCGAGTTGACACGTCTTCCCGTGACAAATACATGGATGAACCTGTCAACACTTGCGCACTAAAGATGTGGTTTATCAATGTGTCCGCAGAAACAATATTGATGAGCGACAGACAATTAAATTAACGACGTGACGACAATCACTCATGTCATCAGTAGAGAACGTGACAGAATGCGAGGACACCGACAGACGCTTCGGGAAAAAATCAATAAAACGCCAAGTGACCTTTCTTTTCTCCAAGGGTTAGTATTACCAACTGTCTTAGGTCAGTGACCTCTATTTCGATGTCGTAAATGAACAGGCTATGTACTTTCAACCAACACACAACATATGGGGAGACAAACAAAACACTCGGCGTCACATTCAAAGAACATATCGCAGATGTCGACAAAGCAGCCTTTTGAACGGTAACAAACAGAACGATCTCGAAACAACGCCGAACACCCAGCGGTGTCTGCTATATCTGGTGCATTCCACCAATAACTAACAAAAGTACTTGGTAGTGGCCGACTAAAGGATTGTCGATACATGTCAACGACTGCTATGTATACATTCACGGCCTTCCAGAGTGCATATCATTACCATTTGAGCATTAAGTTACTAAAACAAAGACACTACAAAGTCCGCGTAACCTGCCTTCCACTTTGTGAACTCGCTGTACGTACGCACGCAGCAGGCATCTTGAATTCATCTGCGAAAAAATAGTGATACAAAATTTCTCCTGCTGTAAAACACATCTTCATATAACAGTCATCTCTATAATATTTTAATAAATATAGTGCAACTATGACGTGTGCTATGTTTAGTTTAAGATTCACAGCGAAGTTGCCTTGTACAGGAAGCAAACACGAACTACCTCGGATCGTTGACGTTTGGTGCAGTTATGTATGTGCCCACATGAACACTGCGTCGACCTATGATTGTGAGCACATTAACATGTATTAACTTTTGACTGTGAGCGCGAGAACTTCACCTCAAACTGAGACCACGTAACATCTCCATGCACCATTGTGTGATCTACATTTACGATCACACCAATGCTATGTATACCATCTGCGATGCAATCGATCCCAGTTATGCATGCGATCCATCCGTCCACGTGATTATCGACATCGGGTTGAGCTATGTATGACTTGCATGCATGTGATCGCAACGACACGCACTCCAGCTATGAACCAGCATCCCTTCTAATCACCAAACACAGACCTACATCTTCCGAGCGATCACAACACGCTGGGTTGAATCCGTACGTGATCACTGACACACCAACTATGGACGAGGTGGTATCATGCAAACAGTACATTAACTACAGCCACGACTGCGAGCGATCACACAACCAAGTGATGTTAATTTAATTACAATTCATTTGTGCAGATTTGCCTACAAACGTCTCCCTCTGTTCTGAACACAACTCAAGTTTGCAAGAGATTTCTGTCTATAACACGGCGCCAGGTTACAAAGCGGTGGCACCGCCGACGACGATAATGTTCCTCCATCGAAATACATACTTCCTGGTGGGATCTATGGTCACTACCCAGAGCATGGGCGACTCCTGGCAGACGAATTTGTAGACAACGATCCGAAAGGTTGATATCCGGAGTCGACAGCTTCGTCACGCTGCAGACTTGAGCTGACTACTACTAGTGCTACGCTACCTGGGTGATCCAAAGTCTTGTGTGTACATGACACCAGGCGGCAGCACAGGTCCACCCTGGTGACACCGCCAGCGCTGTCGTGACGTCGCACACTACGAGCGTCACTTGTCCCGACACGGTCTCGCATTGCGAGAAACGTCGTATACGTTTGACTCGAACGAATGGCGCCACCTATATGTAGTTCAGCGGTGTGCCGATCAATTCGGTTGCTGATGCGACAACGAGATCAACACAGCACTCTATGGACGCGTGCGCACACACCAGGGTACAACTAGAAATACCGACACGTCTGTCCGGCCGTCGCGATCAGCACAGCCACTTAGAAAATATTCTATTTACATCTGTTGACGACTGTCACCGTCGCTCGCGCCCGACTGCTGCCGACGACGAAACTGTTCGACCGGTCGCCATGGCGATGACGTCACGTCTTGTTGTCATTTTAGTACGTCACGACGTCGACGAACTGTCGCTACACAGTGCCGGTTGTAGCCAGTAGGTGCTCGACCGCACACGCACGCACGTGCGTGCTCACGCGACACAACGTCACCCGACGTCCGACACACGTAGTTTGGTCAACCGCTGTCAGCGACACCCTCTGTCCAGTCTATCTGACCACTGTCCACAGTGGTGAAGCAGAGTGGGCAGCTGTGTGCACTCATAGCCAGACCTGCAACACCAAACAAACAGTCATGTAAAGTCAAACATGTCTGTCAACACAGCTACATGAGTACGACACACGGCGGACATGTGAACAGCTTCTTTTAAGACATTAGTATTTATAACAGGCAAAATATCAAAACATACATCTCACCACAATCCATACTTAGACAACCGTACCTTCGTTAATTTACAGCCGAGTAAATTCCCTAAAATCTACGCTTTCATTTCCACTCTGCTAATGATTTGTTTACGTTCCTTATTCCTTTTATACTTCATGTCCTTCAGCAATTAATACAATTATTACTTGCTACAGATGTCTTCTACAAACAGGACTTTGTATTGGCACAGACAGATAAAAGTCATAAAACATCGAAACAACCATAATTTCTGAAGCAGTACACAGACACACAACAAATCAGGACGAAGTTTTTCGTAATCCGAATCGTACCTTGCCAGCTGCAGCTAGCGCCGCCTGCTGGGCTAGTTCTGCGGCCGACTGGCCGTGACGTCCGGGCAGCTCTTCCGTCTTCTCTTCTTCTCTTCGCTTCAGACACGCAGCCTTCGGGTTCAGATTACGTTCTGGAAAACACAGATTGACGTCAGAAACTATCACTGCATGCTGCATCTACCTCTTGTCCCAGGGATAGCATTCGTGATAAACACTTAACAAAACAACTGTTTATAATCGACACTGGTTGTGTACAACACAAATTTTGTGGCAATTCTTGTCTTTATAGCGTAATAGTGCAGAAAGTAAAGCAAAATAAGCAAACGTCATTCTGCGCTACAAATCTAATTCAAATGTGATCAGCAAACATATTTGCTTTATTTTGTGTTTTATATATTTTAATACAAAAAGTTGCACAATAGATGTTTTAATTTTATATACAGCTGAACATAAATTATCATTGAAAATCAAATAAAGAAAATGTATGCATAGAATATACAACCAAACTGATCAGCACTAACTGAATGCAGAATTACTTGTAATGTGGCAAAAATGCAGTCCGACTGATGAATGGAAAAGGGGAAAGCATCATGCTCAGTAACTGTAGGCTACAGTTACTGACGCTACGGTAGCAGGTCTATATGCTGCCTCACTGCATGCACACTTCAACAGTTAGTGGAAGCAGCCAGGAGAGAGTTGTCGTCAGTTTATTCTCCTCTTATGACTAACAACTGTTGAACGGACTCCAGAGTGCAAAGTCTGGGAAACAAGTTTCACATTACAGTCACTTTGTCTGCTTGCTGTGTGGGAAACAGTCTTTAATTCCACAGATATGGCAATTTATCTGTAATAACAGTTGTTTTTAAACGTGACCGATTATGTAAAGCAAAGCTTTGTGGAAGTTAGGTGAAAGATTGAGAAACTCTTATATGAATTATTGAAGTATAATTTAACTTACTTTGGAGCTTAATTGTCGAAGATGAGTACGTTTCGACCCGTTGTACTCATCTTCGACAATTAAGCTCCAAAGTAAGTTAAATTATACTACAATAAACCATTCTTGGAGTCATGATCAATATATTCAATATTGCTTACATGAAGTCTGTTTTCTTATGTGGGGAATGTGACCATAGGCAGAGTATTATATATTCAATGCAATCAAAGTTGTTTTTAGAGAAAGGAAGCTTCCTTAAGTTCACTGGTCATCACCCTCTATACCCCCTCAACGCCCAACCTGTCATGCATCGGGGACGACAATGTGACACGGGCATGAATGAAGAATATCATGACGCGATGTGACGCGTTGCGACACGACGCTAGACGACGACGATGGCCTACCTCTGACCTGCTGCTCAAGGTTCGTGATTATGTTAACGGCTTGCTGCAGGATTGTTAGTTTAGTCTGAGGCTTCTCCGCCTCGAGGTGGATGGAGCACATGCGACCAAGCTCTTTGAACGCCTCATTTATATCTCTAACGCGCACCCTGTGAGGCAGAAGAAACATCACGTCACGCATGTAGTGAGGAGAGGGCGACGCAGTCCACACGTACACTCATGCTCATGCCCGTCACACGCCTTCACCACCCACCGCAAACATTTCACCTTAACAAATTCAAATCTTGTGAAAGTAGCGAAAGCTCCACAAAATACGTCCACTGATCCTTTGGCCCAAGGGACCGAAAACGGATCAGGGCTGAGTTTATATAAAGTAATTTCAAAATTAATCTACAGAATTTTTTGTTGACGATTTTTGACCATGTTTTGTGAATCAGAAATATTTTAACAAACTGAAATTAATATACTACAACATTTGATCAAATTCTACATTTTCAAATAACCTTTTTAAGGTTAAATAAATAAATAAGTTTTTGCGTTTACTGCAAAATGATTGTGGGCAGCCAAGGTTGGAAATCAGGAATATCGCATGAACTGCTAAGATACTTCGTCTCGAGGCGTCTCATGATGATGGCGGCGCCATCTGTTGGTGGCGCCATCGATCCGCAAGCTAGGGGGTAAAAAACATGCACGGGAGGGGACGGACAAACGCATGCACGAAGCGACATGCTCAGCGTAGCGCGGTTGTCGTGACGACGGTCGTCACGGCGACGGTTACCTCGGACCTGCTGCTCTAGCGACGTGATGACCGTTACGGCCTGCTGCAGCACCATCAGCTTGGTCAGTGGCTGGCCGTTGGCCATGTGAATGGACACCATATGGCCCAGCTCTTTGAAAGCCTCATTAATGTCACGCACCCTTAATCTGCCAGGCACAACACGACCAACAGGCACAAGTAATACACAGTGTGCAGACCTGCTATCAGTGCACCACAACAGATACAAGGAAACATACAGCTCAAAGACACGGCATCACAACAGTATGAAATAAATACACTACGAGGGAATAATGCTGTTAACTTTCAGTGCACGTGACAAAATAATTTGTTTGGAAGTATCATGACAATAAACAGGTTGTATATCTACAGTAACTTTACCCACCTACTACTGTACAAGGACCAAACATTGTTATTGTTTCAGTCCAGGTCTGTAAATCAGAACTTTAACAAAAACCAAATGATGACACGGTTAAAAGAATAGAACTTTATCAAAAGTTGTGATAAGATCAACACGCCACTGTTTCATAGATGACTGCTTTTAAATTTATCATGACAGCCACAATAATAACACAAAGGAACTTGCATTTGTACAATCACACCCACCCGCAGACATACACACGCACTTGCTGCATGTCATAGAATGGCTGCTCTTCTACCTGCTTACGTAACTGTGTCAGTGTCACTCAGTTACTCACCGTTCGCGTGCGTTGTTGGCCTGGCGTCGCATGCGTTCTCGTTCAGCCTTCGTCTCAGGGCTACAGTCGTCGTCATCAGAACCACTGTCACATAGATGACTACTACAAATCACAACGTGCGTCTGGAACGTCTTGACACGGTTCACCACTGTCCCCATTGTCCGCCAAACATCATGGTTCACAAGGCTCACCACTCTCCGTCAGTAAGGTTCTGACCAACTGATCTTGTCACTAATAGCTGGGTCAGCAGTCATTTCATCAGTCGCAATTTTGTGTATCAGTTCTCATTTTGAATATATAACAAATTACACTGATTGATATGATAAATGAATGCACAATTACTGAATGAACAGTAATTGAACACATTTTGCAAACTAAATCACTACCCCCGTAATGTTAAAAACTGCTGAATGATTATGGTCAAAAACCAAGTTTGGGAAGACCAATGTACTAAATGATCAAACACTGCGTTGTTGTTTGATAAGTTTCCTGCGATGATTATTAAAACCGTGAGCATGATCGTCAAATATTGTTTACATCAATTAGAATCGATGGGTTGTACTAGTACTGCCACCTAGTGATTAAATGTTTCATACAATGGCTGCCTCTTAAACGATCGTATAATAGATCATCTACAGGTTTGGTCTCACTGATCGATTATAAAATTACACCAATTCCCATAATTTCAGCACATCACAACACATCACATCTCAGATCGTCCACCCCCTACTGTCTAGTAAACACGTCTCAGGTCTATCGAGTGTCCAGTTTTTGTCCACAAAGGTCCATATTACAAATCAGGTAACTTCCACCACTGTTCACCACACAAAGTTTCACACGAACCACTGCATCATATACAAAATCACACAATATAGATTTTTAAACATTAAAAAAACACGATTATAAACTATATTTTCTTACATAAAACTAGAATGTTTAATGACAAATATAGTGGCTGAAACATAACTACTCGTGGGGGTAAATTTTTCGCAAAACCAAGCATTTATCTACATCATTAGCCTTGGTAGATGGCAATGCTCTTAAATTCTGAATGCTATTTTCTGATTAACCAGTGACAAATTATTATAAGATTAATTTGGCTCCGTCCTACACAACCACTCACCCGTCGCCACTCTTCTTCGAGCTCGCCTTGTGAGGTTCAGGGGTCGAGGGGGCGCAAGACATGTCCGCTGCCTTGTCCTCAGTGCCACTAGGGGGTGCCTCATGACTCTCTCGTCGCTGTTCCTCTTGCTTCTCCAGTTTCTCCACCTTGATGCCGCCGTCCGTCGTTGGTTCGTCCGGCGTCTTTGTCTGCAGATCTACAGCACACGGCACAGTCAGTCAGCATGGCACAGTCAGTCAGCATGGCACAGACAGTCAGCATGGCACAGTCAGTCAGCATGGCACAGACAGTCAGCATGGCACAGTCAGTCAGCACGGCACAGTCAGTCAGCATGGCACAGTCAGTCAGCATGGCACAGTCAGTCAGCATAGCACAGTCAGTCAGCATGGCACAGACAGTCAGCATGGCACAGTCAGTCAGCATGGCACAGACAGTCAGCATGGCACAGTCAGTCAGCACGGCACAGTCAGTCAGCACGGCACAGTCAGTCAGCATGGCACAGTCAGTCAGCATAGCACAGTCAGTCAGCATGGCACAGACAGTCAGCATGGCACAGACAGTCAGCATGGCACAGACAGTCAGCATAGCAGTCAGTCAGCATGGCACAGTCAGTCAGCACGGCACAGACAGTCAGCATGGCACAGACAGTCAGCATGGCACAGACAGTCAGCATGGCACAGACAGTCAGCATAGCACAGTCAGTCAGCATGGCACAGCCAGTCAGCACGGCACAGTCAGTCACCAATCTCAAAGGTCTAGTGTAAATGCAGCCAGGGTTGACTTTGATCTTAAAGTAGATTTCACTAATTAACCACGATTTTCTATTATGAATACTGTAAAGACCAGGGGACCATTTCAGTAATGTTGTTAGTCCAACTTAACATTTTTATCAATTACAACACAAGATCCGGGAAAAACTGTGGTTGTATACTTCGCGCTGTGACCATGTTAACAGTTTGCGTAATCACTAAAACAGTTCCTGCCTAACCCGAGAAACGAGTCAATCGAATGAAGTGAGATGTAATTTCTGTCACCAGATGGCGCCACTCACTTGTGTACATGGCCGAAGCATCGGGTCTCGATGTCGCATCTTTCCTCTTTGCCAGCGCTGCATGTGATCCTGCTCCCTGGTGACAGGCAAATACACTAATCAACGTTTACACCTATCCAGCCACAACAAGCCCTATTTCACGCATATTATTCACAAAAACTAACATTTATTTAAATGTATATTTATGAATCACATCAAAATATCTATAAATGTTCACTACCGACAAAATAAACAAAACCGAAAACAACTGTGGTGTAACGGGTAGAGACATACCATGTGCGAGTCCATCGAGTGGATGCCGATGCCGGGCACGTATCCCATGACGCCCGGGGGGATGGGCAGGCCGTTGGAATGTGGAGGGGGTGGCATCATGCCAGGAGGGAGGACCTGGCCCGCTTCCGCGTGGTTGCGCAGTACGTGGATCGCGTCGTCCAGTCGCTCCTCCATCCGACTTTGCTGTTGGCGACAAACAAACACATTCATTTAGCCCAGACATGTACACTGGAGTCAGACCACATTTGCATTTTCCACAGGCGACCATTATAACGTTTCCTTTATTTCCTACTAATCTTGGTGAGCTCTGTTATTGACAATTTCACAGCATATTTACCCTCCATAGACTGACGTTCTGTGAAGCATTCGTGAATTTCTAATACCTCACAAACTACTTTCAAACCTGACACCCCTCCATTTCTGCTTGATTGCCCCTGATCACATCACCAAGCAAAATGACAATTGTATTAATACGCAGAAATGCACTGACTGACAGCTGTCATTATTTGACAGCTCTGGTGTCACGCTGCACCAAAACATCATTTCTAATCACTCCACACTACATAATATGCGCTCACATAAATTCAGACAACCTGCATAATGCTGCTTTTAAAGGGTACTCTTGGTCGGGTAATGGCGGACGAGCACCTTATTGTGGTCTTACATCAACTGTGTGTGTGACTGCTGACCACGCAGGTAAAACATGTGGCTGTATATCTGGATCACACATGGTGTTTTAAGGAACCTGCTTCCACCTTTCATATAAACCGAAACATGAACATGTAACATCCGTATGATTTAACATCATTCTAATGCGTTTTCGAAACTATCCACCAGAGGGCACCACCAGACGTGGCATTTATTGTGGTCATGTTGGACTGGATTTGGCTGAATTCAAGGGTCCGTTTTACGGGCCGGTTTGTGTGACCTGCGGTAAACGCAAAGGTTAAAGAGACTTCCATTAGCAGATACAAATGTTGTTAATATGTCAGCCACCTAATCGCAATAAATAAAAAAAAATAACGGCATTGCGTAACATGGCTACTAATTTAATTTAAGATCAAGTGTTTTTGTCAGCGAAGTAAAATAAAAAATAAAAAAATGTTAATCAATCGAGGCAACAGTGTTTTGGCTGTCCTTGATGCCAGATCAAATGTTATATAAATATGTTATAAAACACCATGGATTTGGGGAAGAATCCATTTGAATATATTCGTAAAAACAAATTTTAAAAAGTCTAGATAAATTACATATTTGAATAATGTCAATTATTATCCCCAAAACGTGATATATTTTTACAAATGAGCACAGCACACATGATTGCACTATTGTAAATACTTCTACCAACTGTCATATGTAAAACAGAACTTACAACCAATCTAGATGCAAACAAAACAAGATGCAAACAAAATATTAAAGCACGCATTACTAACTAATAAATAATTCAATACAAGAAAAAATTGGGGACAATAATAAAATTCATCAGCAATTTTAGTTGATTTTACATTAGGACGTTAGCAGTAGGCCTACATGGTGCTGCCACCAGTCACCTCCACTTTGATCACCAGGTGGCAGCATATGTCTGGTGCTGTGGCATTTACTGCCCAGCCCGCTGTACAAGTTCGGCTACGTGGTAAATGACAGCGGATAAAACCAAGCCAAATCAAGCAAAACAAAGTAACCAAACCGCACACAAGCAGCATATCACAGCACAGATGAACACATATTCACAACTTGCTGATATCACACCGGACCGGACAAGAAATGACACTGAGCCTCCACCACTGAACTAATGAACTAACTAACTACCCGTGCAAACCTTCAGCAGCAGCTGACAAGCCTCCCTTACAACCAATGCAAGCCCACTGTGAGCCAAACCCTCCTAGCAATACACGTCACGTTGTCTACAACACTACACTGCAGCGTCACTCCGAAAAACCCGACTATACGCCCAAAACCCCATCCGATGCCACATCGACCTCAAAAGCCCCTCCACCGATACAGGGCCGTGCCCGACTAGCCCAAGCCCAAGCCCAAGCCCAACAGCCCGACGCCTCCACCCGTAAGCGAGGGCATTTACCTCGGCCTGGTCTCGCAAGATGTGTATGGCATCATCCAAACGCTCCTCCATTTGAGTTTGCTAGTTGAGAAACGGAGTGACATGGCCTGCTTTACGTGCGTTCGCGTACACAGTAGTGACATGTTAATTAGTGACGTTGACAAGACGATAAGTGACACAATACCACACTTGCAGACACTCATTCATTCATCAGGAATACTTCGATCGCACGCCCAAACTCCTATTAATACTAGAAGCCAAAAAACTGCTTAAACAAATCGGTTGCTATGGAAACGACACGGTGCATGTTAAACCGGATTCTGGACATCGGTGCGAATATTTAAACTCATTTATTACATGTTAAACTGAACCGATTTTTCTTGCATATGCAAAGTTATGTACAGACGCACAAAAGCAAAACGTGACATGCGGGAAAGAAACTGCCACGTGCTCGGTCACATGACGGCGTGTCATGTGACGGGGTGACACTATCACAAGACATGGGGCAGGGTACTTACGAGTGAGTGGAGGTGACTCTCGAAGTGGGGTGAGGTAGTGCTCTGTGTCGGTCGGGTCCACTGACTAGAGGGTCCTGAAAACATCGAAAACATGGTCACCATGGCAACGGCCAGCTAACACGACGCTTGCCATAGCAACACCCTGGGAATATGACGGTGTTACTACAGATGTAAAGTCTCTGTTGACAGGAACATACTGCCGTGGGCAACGGCAGAAAAAATAGATACAAATGGCAATTTATTTACATATTATATTTTTCTGTTTTTCAACTGGTTCATCTGTGATGCCAAGAACGATACGTAACAATTTTTGTGTGCATGGAAATTCCACTGTGATAAGCCGAGGGTTCGCACTGGCCACGTCATACCTGTTCAGAACACAGAACACTCGGCTGTGATTGCTCAAACTTATGATCAGCAAATGGTTTAACACAGCTGAAAATCACCTCAGAAAACACACAATATTGCGAACAACTACTCAAATCTTTCACAAACAGCCCGCATGAATACCATAAAAAACTTTCCCCTGTAACTGATGGATAAGAAACGTTGCTACTATTACATTTACTAACAGTCTATGCAACATCCCCAAACAATGCGAGGAAATGATGTACTTCCGACAGGGCCGGGAAGAGCCACGGGGAAGAACTCCGCCCCACAGACCCACCACAACCCTGTCAATTTACATTTCCTGCTACAACCAACATGGAGCCCAGCTGTGTGCTAGATCTAGACTAGACCCAACCAACGTCTCGTCTGACTGCTCCTTCCACCCACAACTGTCCCCCGTCCCACAGGTGTGTCTCATTATGTCACCTGTCACCAAGTGTCACCTGTAACAAGCTATGTCTGTGTGACACTTTTCCAATCACGCTGTGTCCATTTGTGTCTTCTAGTCCCATTTCTTTTGTAAAAGTACCACTTTTTGTAGCCTTGCCTCTTTCTTCAAAGCCTGACAGTTTTCGCTAAGTCCCTCCACTTTTGTCCAAGCCCAACCCCTTTTGTCCAAGCCCCTCCTCTTTTGTCCAAGCCCCTCCTCTTTTGTCCAAGTCCCTCCTCTTTTGTTCAAGCCCCACCCCTTTTGTCCAAGCCCCTCCTCTTTTGTCCAATGTCCAAGCCCCATTTCTTTTATACAGACCTTTCCTCTTTTGAACAAGACCTGCCTCTGTAGCTTTTAGTCACTACTACAAGACTGTCCCACCCTGTCTAAGAGAAGTGATGGAAAGGGTTCTTACCTGACATGGGCGGGGGTGACGAGACAGGGGTTGAGGGGTTTGAGCCATAACTGCTGCTGGTGTGGTCTGTTGAATAAATCTGCAACAATGAAACAATTCCCAACATTAGAACACTTGAAATATACGTTAAATCAGCCACAAAAGACTTCACACTTGCACTGGATGGCCATCACACAGTAAACACCTCATTCACGTCAGTCCGTATGAACCAGTTCACACTGACCGATTTCGTGAAACACAACACTCCTCTCTCCTTGTTTTGTCTATGTTCCCACCCAGCACCGTAGAGAGTCCTCCAGATATCCCTGGTGTAATGGTGTTAGCGGGAATCACCTCCGCTGTCTTCTCGCCTCACTCTGGCACGTGCCCAATAAAACGCCAAAAGACGCACTTTGTAAAGAAACAAACGTGGTCACATGACCCACGAATAAATGACGCCGAGGTGTGTAAAAAACAAATCGCATTGTTTGCAACTACGATGATGATGCAAGGGTTCTTTTGGGCAATCAGCCTGATGATGTGAGGGTTCTTTTGGGGTCATTCAGGGATCTGTCCGGTCTGGATGGTAATTGTTAACCATTACATTTTCTCAGCATTACATCAGCTTTACAAAACTTGTCAATTCAATAATATACAGCCAAGTTATGTTGTATCAAAAAGAAAACTTTACATAATCAGTGTGACAGACAGACTCTGCCACCATCTGACGCCACCAGTCCCCGCCTGTGGTTGCTCTGGCAGACACCACTGGGCTGTTGACAAGTTCAAGGGTGCCCTCAAGTCTGACACATAGCCCTGGGCCACTGGACAGTGTAACTCACCCCATATCAGCACCCAGTCGCTACAACCCAACAACCACTCACTGTACAGGCAGGAAGTGATAACCACAACCTACACTGTACTTTCTCCACATCTACGAAGATAGTAATCTGTCTCCTTGTACTTCCAAATCACCAGTGATCACAGCTTAGTAATGGCACCGATATCTCATATACGCTCCCTAGTGTAAACAGAAATAACAGCCCTACAAACTACAAATAGATACACCTAGAAAATGAGTAGAGAATAGACGCGGGCAAATGAAATAAGACAGCTTGGTATCCGTACAAAGCCGGCCAGCTGCTGTACCCGTGGTAACCGTGCCATAAGTCTTGTGCTGCTGACCTACATACTGTGTGCTACTCACATGACAACCTAAACCATCACTTTTACGTGGCCGAGACTTCCTCCCCCCTTCGGCTTGACAGGGCATCAGAACAGGTGAAAGCAACTCCAACAGCCTCTCAAATCTACTAAATCTCCCCTCAACTAACAACCACAAGCATCCTCCGTCCAACCTCCCAATGTATATTCCGTTTCCCCGTCCATACAACACAACAAACCGACAGTGCAGAAATGCTGATATAACTGTATGAATCAGGCGTAGGCTCCTCCGATAACCTCTGCACTTCTCGCGATACAACTTGCTGCGGTGCTGTTAACACAGATAAGCACCCCTCAGACAGCGGCTACAACCAACGGCCCACACCGGGCCGGGCCAAGCAGGGCTGTCAGTCAGGCCCCGTTGATGGAGACCAGACCGGGCCCGACCCAAGTGAAGAACGACTGCTGATTGCGGGGTTAAGCAAACCCCAGATACGGGGAGATTACAGACTTTTAATGGGCGCTCATTGGACGAGACACAGGCCATCCTTCGCAGCGGTGTTGACATCTGAACAAAGGAGACTTCCAGGAATAAAGGACAAGTCAGGCCGGAGAATGCACTATAATTAGCCGGGCCGCAAGTAAACACAACAGTCCCCAGCAGAGGGCCCTGCGAGACCGGCTTCTTTGCGGTTTTTGTAGGTGGCTTGCGCTGTATTTACAGAAATCACCACATTGCTGTTGTTCTCAAGATATCCTCCCTGTCTTCCTGACTCTAAATGTACATCTTCAATAACAGTGTTCTTAATTTGAACATTGCAGAAATCTTTAACATTTATAACAAACATCTACTCCCACATCTGACTTTAATTTTTCCATCTAGTACTGTTTGTACAAGTAATACATCGATATACAAATGACCTTTCACAAGCAATAACCAAAGAATAATTGATGAGAACTTCAAGAAATATGCATGACCTACCGCTGACATAATCATGAGGACAGAAAGTAGAAACACAACCACTGGGATTTGGCTTTAGATTGTGCCGCAATCAACTCAGATAGATAATAAAGTTGCATGTACTGTGTGCCTGTGGGTAGCTTCAATTTCTTAGAAATCAAAAAGCTGGCGCACTGTCTGTTTGGATGAAACAGGGCCAATCGCTCTAGCAGATTTACGCTTGTAAACCAAACATATCAACAAGACCGTTTGTCTATCAGTGAGCAAACTGAATCTGTTCATCTAGCCTGATTTACTGTGTATCCTGCTGATGCAATCCAAACTAACATCACTAGGGATATGACTAAAATGCAACTACACAGTAATCACTTCAGTCCATGTCAACACATAAGTTCATACCAAATTTGAATGACAGATATCTGGAAACTTTTGCATAACTAGGTTTTATCCCAGAGGCATTGGAAAAAAAGAAGGCAAACAAATATTCAGGAAAAGGCTTGCAGTGAAATAACACTGTTACAAACAGGATCATACAAAGGTAGTCAAATATGACACCATTTACTGTGCCCACATCTCAGATGGTGGAGTGCTACAGTTGGGTGTAGAAGCCCCTGTCCTGGTAGAGCTGGAGTGAGGGGAGACCTGGATGTTGCCTCAGACGTGAGACAGCTGTGCCCACTGGCCCAGCTGTGCTATCACAGGAGTACAACAGCTGCCCCCGCCCACACTACCACAGCTGGCTCTGTCCACAGCACACACATGTACACACACATACATACACATACATACACGTATAGTATACACATACATACACACATGGTATACACACATACATACACACATACATACACAAACACACTCATGCACACGCACACAGATGCACACACAGACGCGCACAGACGCACACACAGACGCACACACACTCACTCACTCACTCACTCACACTCACTCACTCACTCACTCACTCACTCACTCACTCATTCACACACACACACTCAATCACGCACGCACGTACGCACGCACAAACAAACACTCATGAATGCCTACAAATACACACAAACGCACGCACGCACGCACATACATGACCTCTTCATCATGTCTTTTACCTCACACAATACATCACATCACACCTCTATCATACAAGACCTGATCACAAAGATCTCCAAGTGACTCACACCTTCTGTATTGCCTGTGACTTCCTCACCACACCACACACACATCACTGCACCCTGGCACACACCAAGTCACCCCAGCCCTACGTATCTGTAGAAACCCTTCACTCCTGCCACCTTTCATTTAGGATGTTCAGACAATTGTCCCTATAATCTGTGACTCCACCTGTCCTAGGAAGGACAAATTAATCAGGAAAATAACAGGATCCGATATGGAAACCCCTTTGCCAAATCAAATGAACTATCTGCTTTTTGTTCGGAATATCAACTCCATCTACAACTTCCCGTCTACAAAAACACTATGACACCTCATCTCTACCCAAGTTTACATCTTTGTAAACTTTCTTATCGTGCACAAAACTAACAGTAGAAACACAAACCAAAATTACAACCAGCTTATGATCCGAGTGACGGACAGAGAGGCAATAAGGACTTGACCTTCCTAGAGTGCAACTCAACTGAAACCTTCGCGTGTCACGGTTGATTGGTCAAGAAGACAGGATCAAGAAGCCGGCATGGCGGTGCTAGGAGTCCCGTGATTACCTGACTGACGTTTTTGATGCCAAGTAATTGCCCCGGCAGACGCTAACCCCGAGCTCTGGTGACGACTACATTTAAACCGAGCCTCGGTCTACCGCCCCCAGCGGGAACGAGTAAATCCTCGGTAAAAACTCGCAAAGAACTCCCTGTCTCGCCCTTTCTCACGCGGGACGAGAAGACCGAACCTTCTCGGCGTGATACGGATCCCGACAGACGTCAGCGTGGCGCGGTCTTGAAGTGACTTGTGGGTAAACCGGCAGAACCGACATCTCGAGATCGCTTTGATCACGCCGCCGGTCGGTGCACGCTCCGACAGATTCCTCGACAGCGCAGATGCCGCAATTACGACACTTACGCGCGTCTGTTTCTGATGTCACGCTCAATGTGCTCGGCCTCCGCGGCGGATGCTGTCGGCCTGACTGTGCACGGCTTTCACAAAAACTGAATCGAGTGCTACATCTGAGTTTGTGTACGTCGCGTGTGGAGGATGTCACTAATGTCACCGTTCCCCGCAGGTGTATTAGAATAGATCGGGTCACGTCACATATCTCAGGGCAACAATCCTGAACTTAAAGTATTTATAACCAAATAAAAAAATTAAAAAAAATGCCCAATAAAAAGTGATGGCATTTAAATAACTAAACCTCAATAAGATACAAGGGTCACAGAATAAACTGTCAGGATATCAGCTTCTACTTTTGTCCCTGGATGCAATTGGCACTCTGCTTTTTCTTAATCACTATACCACTGCAACGATTTCTTTCAGTTAAAACATGCAATTTAAACAAACTTCTCATTTGTGTAAGAAAAAACAATTCATCAAACATATGGATGATGAAAACTGACACAGTTAAAACGTTCCTGTCAATTTCCAACTACACACGACGCGTTTCCGCCGTCATTCCGACGTGTCAACTTACAGAAGCGAGCGCCTTGCCGAGAGCGTCTCCGGTCTCAGGCGAGCCGCCAGGGGGCGCTGTGACCGATGTGTTCGTGTGATTCGTGGCGCCGACGATCTCGGAACTGTTGACCGCTGGCGACGTGCTGGTGTAGGGGGTGGACGACGGGGGTAACGACCCCCCTCGGAAACTGGACATTGGTGGAAGCCCTGACATCATCTCGGCGTTGGGGGACATCGGGTGGTAGCCCTGGAACACAGAGGCAACCACTGTCACTTTATTGCACTACAACAATCTACCCTCTTACGTAAATATTGTTCAACCAGCCGGCAGTTGTATATGTTCTGGTATCTCTAGGGCTTTATGCAGGATAAAATTATTGCCAGTTTTGCTTTGGTGGACACATGGACTTTCAAATATCCCTGATGATCTGAAATGGGATACAAACACACATATGACACGACACCATTTACACTCACTTTCAAGGCATAACTAACAATATTTATGGTTTTGGAAGACCTGTTTTTGCTCCTTCATTTTTTTACCCGTCCACCCATATTTCTACACATCCATATTCGTTTTTACCCGTCCAAGTGACGGGTGGACGGGTCTCTAGATAAAGCTATGGATATCTCTATGTTTTAGACACACGACCACTGGGGAAAAAAGAATACATCTTACAATAATATATCATGAATAAATGACGTTTATTACTGTAATACAAAAGCAGCCCCTACCACCCACAATATCTGCTTGTACCTGCTGCCCACACATGATTATTTAACAATTTTTATATTTTGTACATTCAAAATACAATTCAGCAGGCAGAATTCCTGAACCATCCCCGGGTGACCCTAATTTACAGTGACCACATTCCAAGGTGACTGAAAAAACAACGTTTAAGACGAACAAATTAAACTGCAGTTTGTCTACCTAATATGTGGCATAGATTACTTGTACATATAACGTGTTTGACTAAACACTTTGTCTAGAGGCAGTGAGTGAGTAAGCGTACCATGGGTTCCCGCGCGTGGTGCATGCCGTAGGAGGAGGGTTGTGAGTACTGGGAGCTGCCGTGGAGCATGGAGGAGGGGGGGTACCCCGGCCCCGGCAACGTCGTACTCGTCATCGTCCACGGGTCCCCGCCGTGACCACCAACGCCATCTAGCAACAAACATCAACACTACAATGCTGTGACCACCAACGCCATCTAGCAACAAACATCAACACTACAATGCTGTGACCATCAATGCCATCTAGTGACAAACATCAACACTACAATGCTGTGACCACCAACGCCTTCTAGTGGCAAATGTCAACACTACAATGCTGTGACCACCAACGCCATCTAGTGACAAACGTCAGCACTACGACAAAGACATCAAAGAAAGGATGATATGAAAGTGATTAACAATAAACACACTACATTCATATATATATATATATATATATATATATATATATATATATATATATATATATATATATATATATGCCATCTAGAGTTAAATCTCTAGGTGGCAATCTAAATTATATATATATATATACATATATATATATATATATATATATATATATATATATATATACGTGCTACAGTTCATTTAAGGTGTATGATTCATGTCAGGTCAGGTTGCCATGTATACAGCCAACACTGGTATTTCTCAATATTTGTTTCAGCAAAGTTTTCTTTAGTATAAACCTGAACATAAAATACCACAAATATGTTTTTGAACCATCATTCAACAGCAATTTCAGTACAACGTCTCCGTGGCTGTTGATTTGTACAACATCTCCGGGCCGGAAACACACCGTAAGATCACCCAGAGGCAAAACCACAAGGGAAGGAGGATCGGGAGGTTGGGGGAGGGGTTATTAATTGGTGCGAAGAGGCGGAAATCGGAACGGACAGGGGAGGGAAGGTCTGCTGCCACCAATTAGTGTCGCATCAGGCAGAATTAACTCACGCACTGACCACCCGGACACTGGTCACTACCAACTTCTGACCAGTGGGGATTAGTACAGACCTCCCACCCAGAACATATCTGATGATTTGTGTACCCAAACATCCAGGCACTTGCCTAACTCTTGACGCTGTGAATCAGGTGGATGTAGATGAGCCAGGCCAGGACAGGGTTGTACCAACAGGGTGGGGGGGGGGGGGGTCATTATGCCCTTCATAGCAACCCAACCATTGCATGTTTATCAGACTTCCTAATATCCCCTGTTGTTTTCTTTCTGTCTCTCCTATCTTTGTCATAGCTAGATTCAGGTTCCATCTTTGTTAATTAGATAACTCCTACATTACAAACATATCTTTACTGACATTGTCAATGATTTACCTGCTATTAGATGTACAATTTACTTGAAAGGTTTCCATTTCTCTCAAGATAAGTTCCTAAACTTCAACAACAATAACAAATGTCTGTTTTTCCCTGGGTCTATTACAACCAACTTGGGTTTATTGTCTTCAATTTGGGTCTGTGTTTGACACTGGACTTTAGTGGTCTGGTCAAGAGTGCGTTTGTTATAAAACAGACACATGTGGTCATCTTTGGGGTCACTGCACTGGCAACTTGTATACTAACTATAATACTGATCATAAACTGAATGGGGTAAACACCTTACATTGGAGGGTTGCACTGACTCATTGCTCCTGTGGGGTTTTAGACCTGATGTTGGGTAGAAATGAGGGTAACTTCAAGGGGGTGTTGATACAGCCTCCAGGGACTGGGTTTAGAGGGTGGGAGGGGGACAGAAACATAAAAACCCAAGGGATGGTGGTAGTGTACCCTCTCACCAAAACATGTCATTCTGTGTCAGATTGGTAGGGAATGTACAACCACCCCACCCTTAGTAAATGTGAACTACATGTGCATACATAAACAGTAGTATAGTAGTCGATGTCTGACTACTTCCTAATTTGTGAATAACACAAGTCAATGTTTGGTAAATTTTATGACCACAAAATTCTGCAAATAGTGCTGAAACATGTGCGTAACTTAACCACAATTCTACTACACTACTGTACTTATACCAATCAATAAAAACATCCCTCATCAAAGACTAAATCTACTCTATGTCAGTGTCCTTGTTCTACAACAGTGACGTGTCTAATGACGTGTCCACTATCTAGTGTCAACTAGTGACGTGTTTAATGACACTAGTAATGACACTCCTCTATTCAGCCCAGTTGATAGATACCAGTAAGTCATCTTCTGTGTCATTTACCTAATGTGTTGATGTCTTTAATTCATTGCTTCCACCTTTGTAGCCGCCGATTTTCTTTCACTGATGATCGTTAAGCGGTTAAGTATCTGCATATGTTAATCTGCTATAATACATTGCCATGTAATGTCCTTTGATATAGCCACTTCACCTCTACCCAGAAAACATCAAGTCCATTCTAATGGCCACATTTTCCATGAACCAGGTTTCGGGTCAGATGTATATTTGAATTTAAATACAATAAATATGTAGTTGACTTTACTAGAAGCCCATGTAATTGAAGCCCATGTAATTGATGTTCGTATTTGGTGTATTTCTAAGAAACACGAACAATACCTATCAGGTATCTGACATGTTTGAAAATGTTTTAGGATCTTAAATGCTGATAAATACAAACCTACTTAACCTGACAGCCTTCTTTGTTGTTTAATGGCCCAATTCTAGATTCTCGGCACTGTATACACTGAGCTTGATCTACGAGGATACTGGCGCATAAGTCGTTGTTATTATTATTATGTAGCATATATCTTGTGTATTTGAAATCTTTATACAATGCGTTTCATTAAATCATGTTTTATAACACATTTTAAATTAGTGTGTATTCACAATTTTTAACACACATAATTACGTGTCATAACCATAAACCACTAACAACTGCAATAATTTCTAGATTCTCAAAAGTTTGTATAAAAATTAATTTTTTGACTTAAAACATTTTAACAGACGTATTTATTCAGTGTAATTTTTTTTAAACAACTTATTTGACCCCAACACTTGTATCCATGATGAGAACCTGTCCATGGACCCCCCTACTGCCCCAGGCTAGTGTACGCAGCACGCAGTGGGGTCGTTCTCTCAAGCCGTGTTCCGACACCGTTCCCATGTCACCTACGCATGACTGCTGGAATGCGATTTCGCAGTAAAACCCAATGCCCCCAACCTCCAAGAACACACGCACAACCCCCCTCTCATTCCTGACAATGGTTGTACAGGTTTGATCTGATAATAAACATTTGCCAAAATTCAGAAAGATTGGGGGGATGGCTATTTTCACAACTTGGAAGTGAATATTTTGTTGTACCAACGAGAGGTTGGAAAATGAGGGATTTTTTACCCAATAAACCTGGGAAGGGAAACCTGGTTGTGAATGTTCTAAATATGAATGCTGACTGGGAAAACTGAGAAAATCTTACCACAACAAGAATTTACTGTTTAGCTGCTTAGAATGATCAGAGAAAATTCTGAATATGAATTGTCTTCAAATATCTGGGAGGTTGTTCCGGTTTTTGTCCCGGAAACCAGGGTATGGTTGACAGATACTGTTCTCAGTGTTTTCCTCTCCCCTTCCCAGGTAGAGCTGGGATAGAAGATGGGAACATAAATCATACCTTGATATGCATATTCACTGTAGAGGCTTGGCGGACCTCCAGGTTTGGGAGAGGGATAACGCGCCGAATCCTGGTTGAACTCTTCTGGATTGGGCGAGTAGACCTGGAGACAGAGAAACAACGTTAACACATCTGAAGGTTTACAATCAAACTCCCAGGTGTGGTGCGTGCGTGCGTGCGTGCATGCGTTGGTGTGTGTGTGTGTGTGTGTGTGTGTGTGTGTGTGTGTGTACGTGTGCATGTGTGAGTGTGTGTGTTGGTGTGTGTGTGTTGGTGTGCGTGCGTGCGTGCGTGCGTGCGTGCGTGCGTGCGTGCGTGCGTGCGTGCGTGTGTATTTGTTTAAGCTACTAGTCTTCGATGCTTAGTATCTAGGGTACACAAATTAATCTGACCTTTTATATTCTACTTATGTTTTTGCTAAATGTTTTTTCTCTCCAACATTTTTATGGACCAAGAGTTTGAGTCGGCATAGTCATATTCAACAATACATTATGCAGAAAACATCCAAATATGCCATTGTTATGTAATACTGTGTTCGTCTAACATATGTCTTTCTTTTGCACTGTTTATTGATGCGTATTGACTGGGCCCGACTAGTTGCCTGTGTAGGTGGCTGGCCCGGCCCAGTCCAGGGCCCAGTCGAGCCACATCCGGGCATTGAGGCCCGCCGAGCCGAGCCAGGCCAAGTGAGGTAGCAGGCTCAGTGAGAACATGCTCTATTCAGATAGCATGGCCAACTACAGATTAACAGATGTCTCCCGCCGTGTAAATCTAGAGAGCATTCGAAGCGCAACAATTCACCACACAAGAGAATATCACTTCCTTGACTTTCTCAATAGCACATCGACATTGGCAGCTTGTGGGAATATTTTTAAATATTACTTCATTTAATCAATGTAACAGTAATTCATCAGATCACATGAATGTTCATTTGAACTACTTTGAAATGAAGTTATATGTAAATAAACTAAAACGCCCGATTTTCTTCTCACGGCAATAGACGGTTCGGACGAACTCGGCGTACATCTTCAATGAGTGCGGGAGAAAAATACATCAAAGTGGGTCGCTGGTTTGTCGATCTGTAACGGTTCCTCTTTAATGATAACTCCAGCGAGTACTTCCTGTCTCAGCCCGTCACTCTCACACATCCTACATATCTCTTTCTAGATACGCAGTAAAGAAACTGACCCAGTGATTCTGTCTACACTGCCATAATTGCTGCAGCAGCTGGACCTGTCAATCAACGTTAACCCCCTAGCCACCACCGCCTCCACTCGCCGGCATTGACCAGGTCTGCCCGGATTACCGGAGCGTTTCCTCTTTACCCGGGACTGTCATCTAACTTATGGATTTTACACACTCCTTCCTGCGACATGAACAGGTATACTTTATTAGTTAGTTTAGATGGTTTCCCGTTAGTGCAGTTTCTTGGTAACTCTACAGCCTATCTCTGCTTTTTAATATTGATTCACACATATCGATGTATAGTATCTTCATATTAGTGCACAATGTACTACAGAGGTTTCCGGGTTTCCGTTTGCCTTGAGCGAAATGTTGGCACCTTTCGAACATAAACTTAAATACTGAGGATAAACATTTCTTTGTTTCCATCTGGTACAATACCATTAGCTTAGGTCTGTCACACCAACCTGGGTCTATATGGGTCATTAACTGGGGTCATCAACATGTGCTTGAGCACCATGAAATTGGTATTCCACTACCAACTTGCTGTATCACTTGGATCAACTGGGGTCTATCAACATCAACTTGGGTCTATCACCTTCAAGTTGTTTCACGCATGATAACCTAGTGCCATATCCCCACCTATTTTCTTGCTAAATTTGCCCCTTTCTTTCCCAAAACTCCCTTCCTCTCTCCTTTGTGCGACTTGCCATTTCATTCTCGACACTCACAGAATAAACCAACAAAGTAAAAGACTAAACCAACCTCATTATTATGAGAAAGATATCACACAATTGCATCTACAGTCAGTGCTCTGTATCATAAAACACCATTTCAAACTAAATCGGAACTGATTAATTAAAACACACACGAAGGCGGTTCATAAACTGTACCGATTATAAATTATCATGAAGTGTTGAATTAGGATACAGCTGATCAACATCTCCAGCGCCACACGATGCAGTATATTACCAGACAAATATAATCCGACTATTTTAGGTGTGCTCGCCTCATAAACAAATTATTTCTGACGACTCAGTCGATCTGTAATTCCGCGCGGTACAGCTTACTCGAAGGAAACATGATTTAAAATGCAGAAACCAAAGATTGATAGGCAGACTTTATTAAATGCTCCATAGCGGAATCCGACGGGAAAAGGTTAATGGCTTAGTTTAACAGACAAACGACATTAATTCCTTCTGAGCGGAGATTGATCGATAAATTTGTATCCCAACATGGAGAAGGTGCAGACTGACTGAGCAGTTTTCAAAACCGATTTGGTCCATTTGTTGGTACAAAATCAATCTTCCTTCTCTTCAGTTCCTGACAGTTACCTCTGTTAGTTCAACAGACATAACATCATCAATTATCCATTCCATCCAGCACTTTTGTCATAATGAGAGTCACCCTGATCAAAGGTGGCAACATTTTAGAACTATTTTATGTTGAACCTCCACCCTCCCTTATGGGAAGATGAACATTAAAAACCCCAATTAGGGAGGGGAGGAAGACCCAGCAGTAGCCTGTAGAACCCTATGGGGACTTCCCTGCCCTAGGCAGACTCAGACAGATGTCACTAATTATCTGTCTTATCTAAAACACTTGGGCTCCATTGCAGATTAACTCTATCTGATTTCACTTTGATCAAAGCCTGCATATTTCATCAGCTATAACAACACAAAGCTTTCCTCCAGGCTACAAAGTCAACTTAACCACAGTGAAAGAAAACATTCTGATTATTAACAAACAACAAATCCTGTTAAATCTGATAATTTTTCCCAAAACAATGCACTAGGTTCAGTACAAAGAACAAATAAAAGGTTAGTATTATACAAGGCCAGCTGAGTAATAAAAGAACACAGCGGTTCTATCAATTAAAATATAAAATGAATGTCAGGTTTCAACCTTGACCAAGTTAATGCTGTGTTATCAAAACGAATTCACAGAAATGTTTCCCAATTTTCCAAATGGGCCTACGATTTTTGGTCAATAACGATTAAAAAAAAAGTCAACCAATTTCATTTTAATTCCAGAAAACTTACAATCCTCCAGACACGATTGATTTTTGGCGACAACTGGTAATAATTAATTCCACGACTCGTACTGGCCCGTAAAAGTAATCCCGTTAATCGCCAGGCGATTGTCCGTTGTTTGGAAATTTAATTTGCGGATGCCGCGCAAAGCTGTTATTTCAATTTACAAGATGCATGCGTGCGTGTGATATCTACCTGCCTCCGAAAGTCCTCCATCACTCTCAACGAGAAAGTACAATCGACGGAGCGGGGGAAACTCTTGGGAATCTCCCTCCCCTACCTGATGTGGGATCTCGCACAGCTGCTGATGGGAGGGAGTAAAAACCAGGTACTCCTCAGATGGAGGAAGTGCAGGTACAAAGGAATGTAGGAGCACACACACATACACCATACACCATACACACGCTACTTACGGCTCCCAGTTTCCCTGGCATATACACCAAGTGCCGGTAGTAGGGATACGTCGTACAGAACATCGCCTGTTTGCGCGCGTCCAGCGTATCCATGAGCGTAGTATTCCAACTGACCGATGGATGGATGGCCGAGATGCCAACTGACCCACACACTGACCGTTACTCCATTCTTGCACCACGAGACGACACGGTTACCTCCTGTATCCTTCCAGGTTCTGACTGACTGCGAAGGATGCAAGCCCACAGGAGACTGACTGCCTTATCCACTGCAGCTGTGCTGTCAGCACTGTGCTAGCAGGCAGCAGCCACCCATCCACCCCGCCAGCCACTCTCCCACTCACTGTGGCAATCCCACTGGACCGGTCCATTGCAGTCTGGCAGGGGTGACAGGTGTCGTGGCCAGGGTAAACAAAGCCACTCCAGTGCAGGCAGGCAGCAGAGGTGTGTCTTGGTCTTGGGTAAGATCAGAGGATGGGGTAAAGATGGGGGGTGGACAGTTGGAGGGAGGGAGAGGGTAGCAGCAGGGGGAGGAGAAATCAAACCCAGTATCTGTATTAATGTGGTGCTCCCCTGTGCTTTTTACAGTAAGTCACCCCATTGTTCTCAGGATCAAACCCAGCAGGGCTGTACCTGACCCCAGGAAGACACCCCAGAGACAAGATGAAACAGGTTAATCTGGAACTATCTCACATATCTAGTCAGGATGATCAGGTCTCACAAAAGCACCCTTGTTTCTTGAAGACACCCCAATGACAGGGTGACAATGAGACAGAACCCCCTACCACCCCCTTTCTAACACAACCCTACCACCCCCTTTCTAACACAACCCTACCACCCCCTTTCTAACACAACCCTACCACCCCCTTTCTAACACAACCCTACCACCCCCTTTCTAACACAACCCTACCATCAACCACAGAACAGAGACAAGACCATTAATTACAAGCCACCTCACACAACACACTGCGTCATACATTCAGAACATCCTAAATACAGCCCCCCACACACACTTCCTTGGTATCTGGCCCTACTCTGTACACTACAGTTCCCACCTATACACAACCTTTATATCTTAATCACCAACATGAGATTCTAATCTGCCACACATGGTTGATATCAAAGTATGAAGACAGCAACAGTCCCCGTATCAAATCACCAGATCATGATTTGCACAATTGAAAACACAAGTTGCAAGACGGGGGCGGGCAGCTGAATTTGACAGGTTTATTTTGCCCTTTCACCAGTGAAGTTTGCTTTCAAATTAAATAACAGTATATCAAACTGACAGCATTATTTTGGTTGAAAACGACTTTTTTCTCACACATAATTTCAGTTGGTTACCATAATGGGTTATATATTATATTAGAACACCTAATAAGAATTAATGTTTGGGCTGACCAAAAACAAATTTTGAAAGATTGATACATCTGCAGATTTTAGGGTGCACAAACACACAGTAATTAATCGCACTAAATGTAGTCAGATTCCAATGCTACAAAACAGTCCTAAATCAAATTTAATCTGCTGTATCTTGCTAGTTTTAATTACATGTCGCTATCTACTTGTACGGTTCCCATGTCAAACAAAAATGTTCTACATCTTAACCTTAAATATGGCTTGACCACTCACTACAATAAATTATGTTACAGCATTATACTTTACACATGAACATAACAACGCACGTATTTACACCAATTTCCACCAAAAAAAGAAAATTAGTACAAAAGATTGCACGTCAACATATTTACACGGCAAGTGTTGTGAGTTGTTATTCTGCACTCTATATAGCTGGTGTCATCCTGTGCCTATCAAGCTGTGTTCCTGCCACAGGAAGCAAGTAAACAACCCGCTTACAGGGCCACTAATTTCACAGCCTTCAAGTCGCTTGTGACGAGAACGAATAAAGAGCAAATAAATAAGTTTCCGAAACCGGCTCCGCTACATAAAAGACTTCTCTAATGCCTCATTTTGCCCGCAGAATCTTCCCAGGATATTTAACCAGAGTAACTCAGAGGGAACACATCACTGAAGGACAGGCTGAAATTGGGGCTAGATGAAAGGGAGAAGGCAGGGAAGATGAAAGGAGGCTCCCAACTGACTGTAGCTATCAGTCATTCCCACTGGCTCCATCAGCATCAAGGAGACCTTCCCACTCCTAGGAAACAGGATCTGCCCGGCTAAGGAGCAAAAACCCACCTCCACTGTGGCACTGCTGTGCTGGGATAGAGTGAGGGAGGGAGGGGAGAAGGTTCTTCCACCCAGGGGAAGGTTCTTACTCCAGAGCCTCGGAAGTGGGAAGTCAGTGTGAATTAACCAAAGACATACCCACTCCCGTCCGGAGTGTCAGATGAAAGCGTGGGTTTAATCAGGGAACAGAATGGCGGGACATATTTACACATCCTCTAATAACAACCCTGTTATGATGCAGGGTTCGCCACGAAGTCTGCCTCCGCTAATGGGGTCAGAAACTGCTCTCAGCCTAAGCACTGCATGCACAACACGGGCACAGGTAAGTATTATGTCAATACTCTGACAGCCCCAGTGTAACCCACACCAGAGGCGAGGGAACGACTTTTTCTGGGTCTTCTTTTTTCGCCCCGAGCCGCCGCAGTGCAGCGGGCGGTGATGAGAGCCAGCTGGCAGCGTGTAGCGGGGCTTGTAGCGGGCATGTAGCCGCTACCACCGCTATCTAGGCTGCTGACTGAAACCCATGCCAACTGTGAGTGAGCACTTGCCGCGATCACCAACCAACCAACATGTGCCAGCCACAGATGCTCAGTTGTGTCAGTGACACACGCAGCGACAGATTAGTGTCAGTGGGTCACTAGTCCATAACTCGGGTCATCCGCTAAGTCACTAGTAGCGACTCATGGGCACTCAACCAGAGGAAGTGGCACCAGTGCCACCTCGACACCAGTGACACAAAGCACTGTCGACACCAACTGTCAGATGACAGGATTACCACGAATGGTGACACCAACATCAATGACGCCGACGTAAAAACTGACACAAATTTTGTATTAATGATAATATTATAATTTTATTAATGAATATTATTAAAAAAAAAAATTATTATAAATAATAGCGACATTGATATGAACATCATAGACACTGGTATCAACCCTGACACAAACCAATGACACTGACATCAATACTGACATCAACAACACACCATGACACAGACATTAATGACCCAACCAGACACCACCCCACTGACACCACCGATGACAAACAGACATCTCTGACCAGTGACACCTTCGTCTGACTAAGACATCATGACATTGACACAAATCTGGATGCAATAAGCCTACTAGTAGAGCAGGAGACAGAGTACCAACTGCCAACACCAAAATACACAAGTTCATCTTGTCACTCATCACTGTCAGCCTCCGAATCCCGCCAGCAGACCCAGCTCTAGTACCTCCTGTTTTATTTGATTATTTGAATAACTGCCATCTGGTAGAATTTGAATGCTCTGCCACAAGCCCCCGCAGACAGATTTAGGGGTGACAGTGTTTACTTTATATGTTTCAAAGTTCCATGGTGGCTACCGGAAGGACTACTACAGCTCCTTGACAGACAACTGCCAGGGCCGTAAACTACGCCGGAAAAACATCTCATCTGGTAATAGAAAACAGTTGGAGAATTTCATTTCTAAAGAAACGACACCATTCAAAGTTGGCATGAATGTTACAAATATAATCATATGTACGCAGAATTTTTGTTCTTTTAGATTTAGAAACACTGTTTCTTCTCAAGGGGTGGCATAAACATTGATTAAAACTAGCATTTAACATACATCTACTCAAAAGAGAAACACGAGATTTATTTTCAACATTATAATATAACTAGACTTTTAATAGCTACAGCGCTTGCATTTTGTTTCTGAAAATAAAAAATTAACAAAAGTATTTACATGAGAAAATTTTAACATAAAAAGCTGGCAATCTGTTTAGAACCTACACAAGACAAATAAATATTTTGATAGCATAAATATCGATTTAAACTAGCATTTAACATCCATCTACTCAAAAGATATCACGAGATTTATTTTCAACATTATAATACAACTAGATATTTTAAAATCTTTATGCTACAGTGCTTGCATTTTGTTTCTGGAAATAAAATTTTTAACAAACGTATTTACATGAGAAAATGTTAACAGAAAAAGCTGGCAATCTGTTTAGAAACTACACAAGACGAATAATTGTTTTCAAATCTATCTGAGTGGGGGTTGTTATGTATGTATAATTGAGCACTTCTCAGTTTTGATTCAAGAAACCCATCACCCTCACCCCAAGACATGACAACACTCAAGTGCTCCTCCCTGTCAGTCTTTGGGAAGCTCCCTCTCCCCTTTCCCCGGCTTTCCCTCCCCATATCAAAGCCCAGTGATCCCTCCCCTCCACCCCACATCTGTTTCCCATCAACCACTCCCGCCTGATTGCAGGGATACAGGGCCCCTTGGGAGGAAGCAGCCTATTTCCCAGGGGGTGCATCACCCAGCCAGGGAAGCTCCCATTACTGGCTCCTACATTTCTGCCCCACTAACACCGGGCCATATAGAGGGTGCATAAAGCCCTGTAGGTCAGGGAGGGGTACATAATGTGTGCGGGGCAGTTGTGTTTATTTCTAGAAGGGTAGAAGTAAAACAAACTTTGTTAGCTTTGTGATAATCTGCCAGGGGATTAGCATTAAAACGACAGGATTAACAAACATCTCAAAACACCTGGATGTGTACTAGAAATCTATGAACCACATTTCTGTAATCACCATAGAAGTCTACCATTTTCTGCTAGAAATGAGGCAAAAACAGGTCACATCCATAATAAATAATTATTCCTTCTATTATGTATTATCATGCAAACAATATTTTATGTTTACAATTATTATTATATAAACAATTAAAGTATATAATTAGTATATAAATTTACATATAAACAGTGACACCACACAGAGACATGTTGATTACTCGCCCCAAACTAAGAACTTGGGGGCAGAAGAACCCCCCCCCCCCCCCAGGCAGGGGTATAAATCACACCCCCAGATGTGACAGCCAGTTCCTGCTCCTTCAACACCCCAATATTTATCTTCCCTGTTCCTCCACGGTGCCACCCTCACCCTTCACGTGGCCATCTCTCTACATTTATGTCTACTTCCACTGGTCTTCAATTATAAATATACCAATACATCTCAGCGTGTTACACTACATATTTCAGTTGTGATTGTCAATAAAGATAATATAGAAAAATAAACCGATTTATTTACATGATTATCACCCTGAGTTATTATTTAATTGGTGCATTTTAAAGATATATTATGATACGCACTGTTCTTATTCAGACTTCATTACACATTTGTGTTATTCTAAAGTAAACTACACAGTCATCCTTAAATTCCATGATATATATATATATATATATATATATATATATATATATATATATATATAATACAACTGTAATGCAACTCCATGCAATCTTTTCTAGGAATGCCAGCAAAAACTACATCGGTATTTGACTAAAAATACGCAAACATTCCATGTGTACGCCCGCCCTTAGTGTTGCATCATTTTGTCCATCTTGGCGTCACCAGCACACTAACTGACATTTGTGTTTTATAAGTAACACAGATTATCTTAGTTACATATCATTTGCACTGGTTCACAAGATCACTGGTATCTGTAGGAAACAGAACATTGCCGGCAAACATTGACTGCCACAAGTCTCACTCTAAATAAATAAGCAACATGCAACATTTACGGAGGAATGCCCGCATCCTCAAATGTTATTCAAGGCAGAGTAGCATCAATACATCATCGCCGTGGCAACGAAGCCCGGAAATATTTCCTGGTATTTCTAGGAATGATGAACTGCTGTCACCCCCAGTAAGCAAGACTGCACTAGCCGGGATGCCTTGTACATCAAAAGTAACCCGACCGTACGCACACTCTACCTAGCACTGGTTTATGTGGCTGGGAAATGCAAAGCTGGTATCCAGTCAAACAAAAGCTTGGTACAACTGCTGTTAGATTGCTACCACGAAAAGGTGACGTTTTCAGTTGCTCTTTCAGCACTGATTACCTGTAACCATAGCGATAAATTTTCTTCTGATTGCGTTACAATTAATTATTTACTACTCTGCGACGCAACAATGTGTAGCAAATTGATTTATTTAAATTAAATATCTGAAAAAATGTTCAACTATTGATTTTACTACTTTTCTTTTCATGGTTTGTAATTATGTCTATTTCTGTTTTACAGTCATTTGTAAACTGTACTGCAGGTAGTGAATGCTAATGAAATGACACACCACAAACCATATATCTTACTTCAATTTGATAAATTAAAACAAACGTGTTTTATTTTAAAGAAAATACTATTCACATTTTCCTTGTTTTCTGATCATTCTTACACTACCAGAAATGTTCACTGCAATTTATCCAGTGGATCTTGTCCAGTATATTTATACCAATGTACCTAGAACACTTCCAACTGTGCCGAGTTCAGTGTGCTTAGTTTAATGTACCAAATTCAGTGTACATAGTTCAGTTTGCATAGTCCAGTGTGGTTAGTTTGATGTACCAAATTCAGTGTACATAGTTCAGTGTGCCTAGTTCAATGTGCTTAGTTTGATGTACCAAACATAGCTCAGTGTACATAATTCATTGTGCACAGTTCATTGTACACAGTTCAGTGTATATAGTTCAGTGTTTCTAGTTCACATCCAATACAACTGTCAAGATTTATATCTTATGAATGATCCTGGAATCACTTCCAGAGTCGCACACAGTAGACGTCTGAGCAGCCCACAGAATCTTCCTAGAAACCTAGGAGATCAAGACCTAACAGTAGTGCCTAGGCCCCTCAGCAGAGGATATTTACAGGGCCGCAGTAATTAGCAGGCTAGACCTTCTCTGGAGGGAAGTCTTTCCAACAGCCACAAGAACAGCCAGGAGAACCACAGGATTTCCCATCCAACATTCCACTTCACACAGCGACTTTCATCTCCCAGTTCCTACTAAACGATATCTTGGTGGGGTGTAGGAGGCGAAGGCTGCAATGAAACGGCAAGCCCTGAGAGCTCCTGGCACCCCAGAGAGCTCCCAACACCCTGAGCTGGTGGAAACCCAGTGGTACAGCATTTACTGGTGCTAGAAAACAGCTGCTCAAGTCTGCAGACTCCCACTGAAGGTGGCAATGTCACATTCCTGCAGGTGATTCTATAGCACCCACACACTGCTCCTGGTGTCTTGAACGCAGTGTGCAACATGTATGTGCATGTGTAGTTTTGTGTACAATACTGTACATGCATGCGTGCGTGCGTGCGTGCGTGTGTGCGTGCGTGTGTGTGCGTGCGTGCATCAAGGTTTTGCATAGTACTGCATCAGAAACTTGTTACATAACAGCAGAATTGAAATAAATCAGAGCTTAAACACGCCAGGGTTCTGTGGTGCTACATTAGATCTGATTCCACGACACAAAGTCATTAAAAGAATGTCCGTATTTAACGTGTACATAAACCACCAACGTGAGGCCATTGTTTCAATGCAATAAAAACAAGCTGTGTAAACATTAACTTTTAGCACAGATGATGCATTGCGAAATATTTCATCCAGCTGTATAGAATTATCAACTAATTACAGCTACTGTGCAGTTACAACCATGTTGGATTAAATAAAATATTAACATATTTAATTACCATATAAAAAATGACATTTACAAGAGTTCACACTTACTTTGGTTCTAAGCACATTCGTGTTTGTATAACTTTATGTGCTGTGTACATGTCTGACTTTGTACAACTGAGCGTGATGCTAGGAGAGGCTTATTAGAAGGGGTTGTGTGCATTGTTAGGAGGCCCAATGGGACTGTGTGCACTGCCCACCTAAATGTAGGAATGAGGTTATGGGAAATGGAACTCAGGGAATTAGGACATGGAACTAGGGGGGCCTGGAATTTGGCTCTGTGAAGGGGGCTGGGGGAACAGCTTCAATAAGGACACAGGAAAGGGGTTCTAGGAATAGCGGAATAAGGGGGGTTATGTGAATGGGTCTATGGGACAAAGCTTGAGATAGGGAGAAGGTCTGTTGGAATGGACAGAGGAATGGGGCAGCAATGGGCTATATGAGCAGCCAAGTTGTGTCTAGCCTAGGAACAGAGTGGGGCCTACAAGCCACAATGATCTGCCCAGGTACGCTGGTACATCTGGCCCCAATACTCCAGCCACTTCTCAGTGGCCATCTGTGTTTACTACACACATTGTTGGCCCACGTGGCCGCGTGAGGCCGGATTCTCTCGTAGAAGCTTCCCAGGCCAGGGAGAAGCAGGGAGGAGGGGGAGGAATCCCCGGCTGTCTCCGTCTGACTGGAGGCAGGTGTGTGTGACAGGATAGATACACACTAACACAGGCCAGATGGTGAGTACCTCAGTTGACAGCCAACACTACAGCTGCACATCCACACTGGCAGCGCAGTGTACTACATGTAACAAGGGGGCTGGATCACGGAACAGGTCATCTGGACGGGAAACACTGCAAATGTGGCCGTGGTCTCAGATCCGGGGTGATATTGTGAGGACATTAAATGCAAGAGAGAGAGAGAGCCCGGATCACGAAGGAGGCAAGACACTGTGGTCTCAGATCCGGGGTGATATAGTGAGGACAAGAGGTTGACACAAAGGTCAGAGCCCGGATCACGAAGAAGGCAAGACACTAAAAGACGTCCAGGATAAGCACTGGGAACGATGACACCGACAGAACGCCTTGTCACACAGGTATGTCATATTGGTGACACAGCACACTGACGACAATATATTGACCTGTCATACTGGTGATATCATACTGACAACAGGTGACATGTCATACTGATGACACAATACCGGTGATACAATTCATTCCACAGGGAAAATCAATAAATCCAATTCTGAACAACGGGGGAAATGTTAACATGCATCACTAGATCAGAACGTAACGATGTCAACATCACTGGCCATAAAACACAGGACACACTCGTACTGCATGTTCACTCAACACTCGTCCTAACACTGGTACTGGCACACTGGCGAAATAGCTTTGGTCACTGACACACACATTACTCATGCTCCCAGGAGGATCACCCCTACGTTTCTAGAAGAAGATCTGCCAATTATTACTTTCGAAGCCCTATTATTTTTAGGGTCACCACTTCCAGAACCATGACTCGTGGGCGGTGGGGCGGAACGTGACTCAACACGGTAACTCACGGGTGCAGCCGTGCGGAACAACGTCTGCCAACTGCGTCAGCTCCTCACATCTGGAACGCATCAGTTGGACGCAGGTAACACGGCTACTGCAGGGAGACTGACAGCCAGGGCGGCTAGGCAAGTCAACTAACAAGTCTTCTCCCAAGTCACCTGCCAAGTCACCTCTGTGAGTTATCCACAAAGCTACATGATCAAGTCACCCTCCCAACACTCATGCAAGTCACTCACTCAAGTCAATCATACTGGACATCTCAAGTCACCCACTAAGGACACCTCAAATCAACGCTGTTAATCATCTGCTATGTTCCCTCTCAAGTCACCTACTCATGTCACCCATTCAAGTCATCAACCCAGGTCACCTGCTCAAGTCACCCGTCCAGGTCACCCATCTAAGTCACCCGTTCAAGTCACCCGTTCAACTCACCCGTCCAAGTCACCCGTCCAAGTCACCCATCCAAGTGACCCATATAAGTCAACCATCCAAGTCACCCTTACAAGTCACCCATCCAAGTCACCCGTCCAAGTCACCCGTCCAAGTCACCCGTCCAAGTCATCCTTCCAAGTCACCCATCCAAGTCACCCATCCAAGTCACCTGTTCAAGTTATCCATCTATGCCCATGTCACCCTGTGTAAGTCACCCCAATGAAATGGACTGCTGCTACTAGAGTGCAGATGAGAATGGGTCAATTGTGCAAGTAAATCAGGCCCTGAGCCCTGTCTGTGGGGTTGGGTTGGTTCTGTGAATGGGACTGAGTAGTAAGTGAGCAACTGGCCAGTGTCTGGGAGGGCGGATGTAGTAAAACACTGTCTCTCTCCCTCCCCCACTCCCAGCCCAGATCAGCCCAGATGCTCCCTGTAAGCACCTCCCTGCTCTTCCCATTCTACACTCACTGCCACTACTGGGTCAGCCCCATCCCACTCCCCTCTCTTCCCGAGGTCAGCCCACTTATTCCCCTGCCTCTTCCCTGACCCCCAGGTCACCACTGACCAATCACAGACCGGCAGTGGGGAAGTCATCCATCCCCTCCCTTTCCCTCCTCCTATACATCACCAGGGACACCAAGGACAGAGGAGGACAAAGGAATGGGGGGAGAAGGGTGAATTGATGGGGCAACTGTTGCAAACCCTACTAGAGTTCCCCTTTGTTATTATCTGCTTGCTTTCACCCCCTCACTAGGCTAACATAATCCAGACACACATAACCAGATAACCCTCAACCCCCCAAAGGTGAAACCCTAAACTATTACTCCAGCCGGCTGTGTTAATGACTTGGATAAGTGTCCAGACAGAGACACACATTATACTCCTGCCAGACCACTCTCTTGACTGATAACACAACTAATTAGCTCTTCCATTAATTACTGGGGGTGGTAACCACACACTAAGTAACCCTTCAAACAACCCACTCCATGCCTTCCTATCTCCCACTGCAGGAGGGCATCTTCAAAGAAGACCAAGATTGACAGGGATGTGTGTTTCTATTCCCACTGCAACTGAGGAGGAAAGTGTCTGTGCTGATACAATAAGTTATTTATGTAGTATAATACTGAGTTAATAAAGTAGTAATTCTAAACTGAACTTTTACAACATCCATCTTACATCAATCTCTAGACAATCTCACTATTATAAATGGTTATTTTGTTTATCTAGAATCCTCAGGACTTTCTGTTATCATTGACATAATTATGGAGTCTGAGCTTCGGGTTTCCACAAACATAACTGCATTAGAAATATTTTGTTATTACTGTTATTACTGTTATTAATACAAGCTGGGATTTTAAAAGTTCCAATCAAAATCACACAAAAAATTAAAATCAGTCAGTTATACTTGTATTTAATCACATCCGATATTTTACTTTTTATACACATAAATGTATCAGACAAACCAGATTCTCACAGATATACCAACTGCAGTCTTCATTGAGACCCAATGATCACCACATGTGAGACGTGATCACAAATGCACACACCTGGTCGCGTGACAAAACGGATAACCCAAAATTAGACCGCGGTTACTGGCCCAACGTTTCCTATCTGCCGCAGTACCTACTTATGCGACAAGGTACTCAAAAATAAACCCAGCCGTTTTTTCCGCCCGCCTTCCAAGAACACTGGTGCATATGGCACGGAAAAAACGCCAGCGACTGACGACGGATGCGCTTTTTGTGAAATGTTTTTCCCTGTGAAGTTATCACTCACGCCATGGCTGTCACTGTCAGCCAGCTATCAGTGGACAGCGTTGACGGTGATCAGTCAGTCAGTCAGTCAGTCAGTCAGTCAGTCAGTCAGTCAGCCTACCTGTTGCTGAAACGTTTCCAGCGAAATATACGGCATCTCACTCTCTATCCCAATGTCCACACGCATCCTACAGGTCTAGACACTGCACCAGTAATGTCCAGCCTCAGCCACAAACAATGACCAGTCGACTGGTCAACCATAGTGACAGGCCCAGGGGCTGGACGTTCACAGTCCAGTGAACAAGTCACCTTGCAGCTGTCACCATTGCTGTGCTGTCCTCCTTTGTCACCGCTGCTGTCTGTCACTCCAGTTGTTAAAGTCATCTAGAGTCCCCCCCTCCCCCAGCAGTGCTGTGACTTGTGCGATGCCAATACTCAAAACGTAAACGTGTGTTACTTACTTATATTTTTAACCTTTGTTATATTTTAACCGAGTTCTATTTGTAATGGAGGACATGGTGTTACATTAGCAAAGAAGCAGCGTAGACCTGATATCAGAAAATTCTCATTTTCACAAACAATGGATGGAACATGAATGAATATAAATGAATGGAACAGATAATCAGCTGATTATGTAGGTGGTAGTAGTGTCAATATATTAAAAAATATACCTATATGACATATACCCAAGAAGGGTGGGGTACGTTTAGAGAGATGGGTTGGACACTCGATAAGCTAAAGGGCTTCCTTGTCCACCTGCCATCTAGAGTGGATTCTCTAGGTGGCAATCTTGTTAAATCTATATGAAAGTATTTCCATCCACAATCCATGTATCAATTCTCTGTTTAAAAATACTAACCTATGGCAAAATGTTCAGTGTACAATGCTTTGGTTCCAGCTAAAACTCAAAAATTGAAAAGCTCTCTGCCATCTCCACAAATGGCAGCAACAACAAAGACAAGCCCACAGCTGCTGCCACACAGTGTCAGGATTAAGAACTAAACCATGGTTACCCCAGGAAACGTTAACATCGCGGATGACGTGGGTCTTACATATTGAGGTACACGGATGAGACACGGAGACAACGGTTCCTTCCATGACAAATGTCTCTGTCCCCCTGTAAATGTCATCTGGCGCTGAC
>OZ024863.1:20482315-20557315 GCA_964017155.1 Oasisia sp. SBJ-2009
GCCGTTTGCTTGTGAATGGATAGTAGGGAGAGCCAGGCTTGTTGGAGGGAGGCATGGAGTTGGGAGAAAGGGGAAGATTCCCTGGCATCATTCCCTGCAACAAGACATAACATGATTTGTTACACAATATTTTGATTTACCCAAATAATTGTGTAAATTAAAAAAATCTAAATTTAGTATCAGCTGTTAATGCTAGAAAAAGTATATTGATGATATATTGTCTGGAGTCTGCAGTGCCCGGAATGCTGATCACCATCAAGTGTACTAACTGAACTACAATGTCTGCAACTTTTCCACGGACGTATGAAGACAGATCGAAGTAGATAACCCATTGGCAATGACTTCTTTTCGTCAACATGTGGAACAGTCTTGTGGACTGTGGCACTATCTAGACTTGATTTGCTTATTTTAGCAGTAATTTATAAACATGCTCACAATGCTGACATGAAACTGAAGGAATGTATGAGATTTGTGAAAGAGTTAGCTGTCTTTCGTAATTTCAAGTTGATGTATTAAAACAGAACATTGTAGCTGGTGATCAGTGTATGAAAAGGTATTAATTAGCCAAATGGCTAATCAAATAAATACATTACAAGGCTTAAATCACATGTACACAAAGCTTGTCACCATTACATAGTGATAACAATACACTTCCTGAACGGATTGCATAAACCAAGTTTCTCGCTATAAAAAAATTAATAGTCTATGACACAAGTCAACATAGACCATTTCAAGCATCCCAAATGACAGCCGTTCTCCACAGGAATGGATCATCATTTTACACAATGACATACATAACCATTGAATACAATAACAACGTTGAACTTCAATTGTATGACCAAATGATCTATGTGGCCAAGACGACAATAAATCATAACCTACAGACAGACCTATAATTCATGGCATTTGCCACCGTGGCCTTGGAAATGTAACAATGGTACACTGCCTAATGATCACTAATAGGCATATCTTACAACTGTGACACCCAAATTAATAAACTAGCCTAACCCCGAACGTTGCCAAATTCTACACGTGCACAGACAAGGAACAAACTACTATTTCTTATTTGCTAAACTCTCATTTTCTGCATTATTTCAGTAACGTAAACGGAAAATGCAACACACTAGCGGCGCATCAATTATTTCCAAATGATTCCACACGGTGATCAGTTAACCAGGTACGCAAGATGTCATCTTCGCGAGCAAACTGATCAATTGAGCACCTCTTAGCAAGAAACAGACATGCACGCATTGTGCATGCATTCGTGCACACACAGGTACGGGAACCCATGCGGTGTAAAGTGCAGCCTGTGGTCCATCGCTGCACCACCTCACTGCAGGCTATTGTGTGTTTGTGTGGCCAGAAAGTAAATGATCCCCTCACCCCTTTACAACACTGATTGCTCCCTGCCATCAGCCACCTGAGACTGTGGTCACATGACACGCTTATCCGTCACATGATCACAACCAACAGTATCATCAACGACAAAACGCTGGAAACTTGAATACAGGAGTGTGATCATATTGTAAAAGAACTGCTAATTTGAGTAAATTGTTTAGGCGTCATATTTACCGATATCTGTACTCACATTTGCAATCAGAAATTAAACCACCTTGAGTTCACTGTCACAGCAAATGTCTAATGTCCACCTCCAAGATCGGAAGGTGGACATCGATTGACAAGATGTGCGTACAAGTAATCTATATATATCAAAATTCCCAGTCGAGTTATTACCGGTTTCAGGCCTTGTACCAGACATCATATGGATACAATCTGATTATTTATAACATCGCGCTTGTCTAACGATTGTTCAAAGGATCATCAATCAGTCTGAAATATTTTGTATCACTTGCATTAATGTGTCTGTTCAAATTTGCATTACGATAAAATAAACATCATTTGCGAATACTTCAAGAAGCATATTCTGAGTTTGTGTATCACTACATATGGTACCACCTGTACGACAGACATTTATGCTAGTCTTTGTCACACCCAACTGCAAACATGTAACGATAAAGGATTTTTATTCAGTGAGACTTTATTATTACCTTTTCTCATATTTTCATGCTAAAAACATGTCAGCATTAACCATTCCACTACTTCATATGTCTGTGTCAATACATAATGCTGGCATGGACGATTCAGCCAATTTTTGCTCTCTCTCTCTCTCTTTCTATAGAGCGCAGTGGCTCAGGGGTAGAGCTTCGGACTCTCGACTACGAGAACCCGGGTTCGAATCCTGGCTGCGGCGTTAAAACCTTGGGCAAGTTTTTTCACTCTACATTGCTCCAGTTCACTCAGCTGAATTAAATGAGTACCTGGCTATAGACAGTGGTGGATATGTGTACGAGCAGCCTTCGCGCATTAATTGTAGCATATGGCTGGATGCTTCCCAGAGAAGCCGAGATGGTGTCTGAGTGAACAGGTCTGTCAGGGAAGTAAAGTGTAAAGCGCTTTGAACGGTCCTGAGGATTGGATATTGCGCTATACAAGAACTGCCTTTACTTTTTATATGAATGTAAAAACACCTAATTTTCGTTGAGCATCGACAATGCGTGAGCTTCGACAATCTGATGCTGCTTTATCAGGATAATTGTGTTTCCAGACAGATGATCTCAAACGCATCAAATCAAACTGGCTTCAACCAGAGCCCAACCAAAAGCTAATCGGTGTAACCGTGATAGGACTATCTCGTAGCCCGCGTGTCCAGTTTCCCGTCACTACAACAAATCTGAGATGATAATGTCCCGAACGTTCACACCCCATAGATCTGGGGGCTTATGGCACGTTTCACAGGGAACAGGGAAACAGACATTGGGGCAACCTTGTCTGCATGAGGACATGGGGACACAACCATACACAAGTGTGATACACTCATCACACCTATACACCTAACTAACTAGCACACCTATCAGACGACACATTTAATTTACACGTCTGCTCACACACATGCGTGTCATACAAACATGTGTGTACACTCATACGTTTTTATTCACACTCATAACTTAGATAGAGTCACACGTTTACAGAACACATTTATGCTGAAGTGAACACATACACCTGTGGGAACACACAACAGAACTTATCTGTTACACAACACCACTCACGCACACATGCACGCACGCACGCACGCACGCACGCACACACACACACACGTACACACACGCGTACACACACGCGCACAAACACACACACAAACACCCGCGTACGCACGCACGCACGCACGCACGCACACACACGGACAGACACAGATGTGTACACACACACATACATGGACAGACACTGATGTGTACACAAACATACACACACGGACTGATACAGATATGCACACACACACACACGGACAGACACAGATGTGTACACACACACACACACACGCACGCACACTCATTAGACACCGACTTACTTGTGCGAGGTATATTCGCGGGTACAAATAGATCAGGTTATGCGGGTACAGACTGGGATACATCTTGCCCTAGCGACGACCGCGACAGGAGCGAAACGAAACAACCACCAGAGGTGACCAGACCGGACAGTGGACACGAGCTGGACACGAGCTGGACACGCCGGCGGAGTCAATAGATGAGCATGGCAAGGACAATCAAGACGGCCAAATGTCATCTGTGACGAGACCGAGTAATCTGTGCAGGGTCAGGTGCAAGCCAGCCACTTCTTATTAACGGCAGGTGAAATCATTACACGTGTAAACAATGAGTCTATCGCAGACGCGGTCCGCGCGTCCACAGCTATTCTTGTGGTTCTGCTGTCACACCACGCACACAATTATGGACCCCCGACACGTCCGATGGCCCCAAATACAGACATGTGCAATGGCGCTAACTACAGACACGTGCAATGGTGCCAAATACAGACATGTGCAATGGCGCTAAATACAGACACGTGCAATGGTGCCAAATACAGACACGTGCAATGGTGCCAAATACAGACACGTGCAATGGTGCTAAATACAGACACGTGCAATGGTGCCAAATACAGACACGTGCAATCGCTCTAAATACATACATACAGTGCAATGGCCCAGAATACAGACACGTGCAATGGCCTGGAAATCAGACCCCATTCTAAAGAATTTAGCTTCCAGAGTTTAATTTCTGGAGGTAAAGATTCATCGTCGAAACCTTGTACAATGACCCATCACACAGTTGGCTGTTGAAGGATTCAACGTGTTTTGTATGTTGACCTTCCAGTCTACAAGAACCACTTGAGGTACATCCACAGATGAACTTGTGTCAACAGTGAGAGCAAAACAATCTGACTACAACCAGAACAGGACAAACCAGGAAAGGAAATAACCAGGAAACTCAAACTGACAAATCCAGATAAGATGGTGTACTAATTTTAGCAGAATGTGGCTTAGCCTGTCTTTAGGTCAGTAGTTACATAAGACAGTGTCATTTAAAGATGTATTCCTTTAACTGTGCTTACCGTCCACAGGTCCCTGGCGTATCCATCCATCTGTTGACAACATTAACATTGCTTTCCAGTGTCAAAACCCACAAACCATACTAAGCTTAATTCCGTGTGCAAAACATGTCTTATCTGTACCATTATTTACGCAGGTAACTTATGGAGTATCCATCCCGGTAAGTGCTGGATGCAACTGAGGTGGAGACGACTCCAACAGGTTGCCACTGCAGCTGCCGAACCAGCCGTCACGCACGGCCGCACAGCACATCCTTGCCAATCCTTCAGGAAGACAAGACACGTGTGGCTGTTCATGTGGCTGCTCATACAGCACACGGCTGTCCCGGGGCCATTAGATTCATATTCATAAACACCACCATCAGTCGTGGCCATTTGTCTCTTGTTGTCCCAACAGCTGACATTTCCCCCTCCCCCTCCCCCTACACTCCCAAACTTCTCCCATTCCACCCATATCTTGTGCTGGAAATTCTACTACGCATGGGAGACTGCTCAGAATACATCCCAGAAGTTTGGAGTTCGGGTTTCAATCCATTGAAGAAGAAAACATTAAGACACCCTAACATATACAGTAGCTGCATTATACAGCATGTTGTTAGATACTGTACAACACATGTCTGTGTGATATGTTAATTCTCTGCTATTTCCTTAATAATACCTGTTGCTGCTTTGTCTTAATACATTTTTCACCACTAATTTCTATGTTAGTACCACCAAAATAAAATTATTACAGGTGAAATTTAATATAAACATGAACATAAACAGTATGCAATATAAAAGTGCACTGTTAACGGAGGGTTTCAATTATTTTTTTAAACTAATTAGTTTGATCTATAATGCAGTGTCTTATCTAATCAGAATCAGTAAACAATTGCAAAGCAGATAACTCTACTCCTTGTAAAATTCCAAATTAAATCTCTGACTTCTTCAGTCGTGATTATGTGCCTATGTTTTTATGCCATTGTTCATTAATGCCACAATCGCTGCTAGTAACTCTTGCCTGTCCTTCTCCGTGGTCTGACAGTTTTGCTCTTTACCAAGAAGATAAACCACCCGACCGCCACCAAGACAAACAAGGTGGCTAACCAAACAGACACAATAAAGAAACCAAGGACAAAGCCAAGATTGAGACATTGTCATCCCATAGTTTGCTTACATCGTTCATACATCATAGGTCAGGCCATAGTACAAGACACATTTAACTTACTGTCTAATTGTGTTTTTAAAGGCTGATACAATGAGCTGCTGATTGCTATCATCACTACACACTTGTGTGATTGTCGACATGTTGTTTTATATATCTTTACAAAATGTTATCTAAATTTTAATTAGGTTAATATATAATGAACCTTTGCACAGATGTCGACCAGTTCATGGATCCATCAGTGATTACAATTACCAAGGCTCTTTATTTCAGGATGTGCCTACTGAATACACGCATTTATCAGAAAACTGGGATTACCTGTGATGCACCCAACTTTACGTGGCAAATGATGGGTACTTCGTGAATAATGTGTCATTCAAACAGGCTCTACACACTGTAGACCTTATTCCATGGGCTGTAATTGCTGCCAGTGCAAATATAGCCCAGCTAATTAATCTGCACATCACAAGACTGTGACGTTCTACTGTAATAAGTATTTTTAACATTCGTTCAGTCAAGAACAGAGCTGTGTCTGTGTGACACTGACAGTCGTTATAAATGAAGTCATGCCATCTGATTCAAAATATGACATATTTCTTGCCCCAGTCAGGAGCGATGTGGAGGTATAGCCCTACTCTAGAAAAGTAGATTGACCATCAAAACTGGATTCTACATGGGATGGCATGTATACACATTTCATACGGTCATTCCTGGTGATGTGAAACTGAGGTTGTGCATTGTTTGCTGTCTCCCTCCCTCCCTCCCTCCCCTCCCTCCCTCTCCCCTCCCCTCCCCTCCCCTCCCTCCCTCCCCTCCCTCCCTCCCTCCCTCCCTCCCTCCCCTCCCTCCCTCTCCCCTCCCTCCCTCTCCCCTCCCCTCCCCTCCCTCCCTCCCCTCCCTCCCTCCCTCCCTCCCTCCCCTCCCTCCCTCTCCCCTCCCCTCCCTCCCTCCCTCCCTCCCTCTCCCCTCCCTCCCTCCCTCCCTCCCTCCCTCCCTCCCTCCCTCTCCCCTCCCCTCCCTCCCCTCCCCTCCCCTCCCCTCCCCTCCCTCCCTCTCCCCTCCCTCCCTCCCTCCCTCCCTCCCTCCCCTCTCCCCTCCCTCCCTCCCCTCTCCCTCCCTTTCCCTCCCTCCCTCCCTCCCTCTCCCCTCCCTCCCTCCCCTCTCCCTCCCTTTCCCTCCCTCCCTCCCTCTCCCCTCCCCTCCCTACTCTCCCTCCATCATAACATCGATATCGACAACCCAAGTGACATCTATGCCAGCACTGGACAATGACCCCCATGTGTGACGGATTCCTGCTTCAAAGATTTCTGCTAGCCACCCACAATCACACAATTCACCCAACAAGTCATGTGACTTAGACCTGATTTCTACGTGGCTTTGAATGTCTGGATCATTTCGTCCACAGATACAGCCGTCATCAACAAATCATTGGCAATGTTAATTGTACTTGAGCATTTAAAACATGCAGCTGTGACTCCACTGCTTAACAGGCTGGACCTTGATAAAACATTATGGTTATTGCCCTGTGTCAAACCCACCACACAACTTATCAAGAAAGTGGTTCAACACTGTTTGAACACACCAAAGAGCATTTTATCCTTAAGTGGATTTGCGCACTATATAAATTCCGATATTACTATAATTATTACCTAGCAGCCTGCGCAGCCATTTCTCCACTCTGTCACGTTTACGATGCCAAGAACTCGTAAAGCGGGCAGCCAACTGGTTTATTAGCAAGACAAAAACATGAGCTGTGCAAGACAATATAAAAGGCACCTAGTGGCACCGTGGTGAAACTGAACACTGATAGTGGGTGCCGTACATCAGTGGGGGAGAGGTGATGGACAGGACAAGGATGCTGGTCCTACCGCTGCCGGACCCACCTGTTGCTCCATCTGTCAGAGGGTTCAGCCATAAGTAGCTGTCATAACTGGGAGTAGCCGGGAGACTGGCAGCAGTCGTAAAGCACCCCTGCTTCTGTCCATCTTCTCCCATCTGTCTCCCACAACCACAACCTACGCTCCCTGGCATTCCACCTTACTACATCGACCACTACGTCCACTGTCTCAGACCGGGGAGCAAACAATTCAGCATTTAAAACAGTCCAGTGAGTGTTGTCTTCCTCTTTGTGTTAGCGGACTGGGTTGCGATTCTTTTTGTCAATTTCCCATTTCCAGTCTTCTGTCACTGATGTCATAATCCTACCTCCATCCCCTGTTTCTACCTCCCCCATCTCTTGCTCCCATTTATTTCCCCCTCCCAATGTGGAGCATAAAAAATTAAGCTATCAAGGTTATCAATGAATGCACCAGTGAATGAAAGAGTGAGTGGCTGAGTCAATAAATAAATAAATCAACCGATCGATCAACCAATCGATCAATTGATCAATTGATCAATAAATTGATCAATCAACCAACCAATCAAAACAAACTGTATTGTCTGTCCTAAAAACAATACATTTTAAAACAGAACTCTCTTTAGGCACTTGTCACTTGTTGAGCGGAGTGTCCTCTAGTACAAGCTTCAAAGTGTCATCTGTCATCAGTGACTGTACACCTGCAACTGTGTCAGAGACCAACACTTAACTCACATGTCCAACAGAATAGATAGTCCAGACTTGTTGTTGTTCATGCACGCACGCATGTGCACACGCACGCGAATGCACACAGTGTGTATGTAGCACGGTGCCGTTTTATTAATGTGCAGTTACTGTTATAGCTGGAGATATAACGGTGACGATCTATGGCCATTGATCAGTGTTAATGAATCGGCACAGACAGTTTGTCGAGATAACACGCACTCAGCGTTCTGACTTCCCATACACAGACACATCCACACCCTGGACCCACCAATCTACACCTCCACAATTTATACCTTCACTTCCGGGAACAATCCTCTCCCAGTCGTAACTAGGGCACTAACCCCGCCAGCCCACCCACCCCCTATCTGCCCACCCTGTCACCACCCCTCTGTGCACCCTGTCACCCCCCTTCCCCTCTCTCCTCCCAAACAGAGATACGCGGCTCAAAGGTCCCACAAACATTGACGTTTCAATCGTAGGAACGGTTTGAATTATCCCCGACGTCGCATAAAAACTAGAAATTATTTCTCGCCTGGCGTGTTCTGAGTGCTGGTGTCTTAATCTAGAAACATAACCTGCTGGTGACATTTGCTGTCAATGCACTGGGGTTGGGCGTTTAGGGGTCATACAATGCTTTGTCTGGAAAAGTGTGAACCCACCATTTAGTCACAGATTTGGGGGAAATTTGTCATGTTTTTGAACAGACACATTTTTATTGTCAGAGGACAAAATAATAAGAGTGTCCCATTTATTACCATAAAACCTTGACATTTCAATTATTTTATTTTAAAAGGATATTTTTTATTGTTAATAATGTATTTACGTAAGAATTCTAGACCACGTTTTTAATAATTATTTTATTACCTTGTGAAATTCCTTACAAACTGTTGTGTTTGCTGCCAAAACAAAACCACTATAAATTGTAATAATTATTTTATGTTGAACTATCTAGTTTAAACTCCACCAGTAAACATGTGTACACTGGCATCAGTGGCATGACATTGAAAACGTATCAGTATCAATGAATGTTTAAAACGTTCATGGCCAATGTCATTTTGAATTTGAGTATGCTGGTAAACTGATCCGTTCAGTTGTGGTATAGGAATCAGGCTTCTTCGGCTTCCAAATGCTATTACACCAATCACATGAATATTATAGTATTCTCAGTATTCGCTTGTATAAAACATTTTGCCAGAAAACAGAGCCATACTTCCTAAAACTGATAAACAGACTGCTCTGTGTAATTCAATTATTCTATAATTAAAGTGATACTCCAGTCAGTGAGAGGTTCACACCAGTTACGCAGTTATATATGTAACATATTGGTTGTGCATAATAATTGTGCATGAAGATCGTTAATAAACAATTAATTCTAGTGTAATTGTACAAGAAACATTCCATGTTGGATTCATGGCGCTGCCATCTTGAGACTTATGCGCCAGTGACGTGAACTGCTTACGTCACTGGCGCATGCACGTTCAAACATCCTACATCCAATGGTATTTGATGTATCCAGTATGTCGCGGATTACATACGTCACTTTCACAATATCTAGCAATGATTCTGCCAATCCATGCCTTTTTCAACAATGCACCAGTGACGTAAACGATTTGGCTTACGTCACTGGCACATTAGTCTCAAGATGGCAGCGCCCTGAATCTAAGATAGCATGTTTTTGATACAGTTATACTGTAACTAATAGTTTATTAATGATCATTCTGCACAATTACTAGGTACAACCTATATATTATACATATGTAAGTTAATACTCTGAACCTCTCACTGAATGGAGTATCCCTTTAAACAAATATGCAACTGGTATCTTTAGGAAGTCACCAGTAACGGGTGTCCACATGTTTTGAGGTTTTAGTACTTTTAGTAAGCTTTTTTGGCATTTATCTCGAAGCCTAATTCCAACTGGTCTGTGTCCGAACTTTCCCTGATGTTCCATTGTCCACCCCTAGGGGGTCAGGTTTCACCGACACGTCCAGATTAGCAACTATGGCCTATCAGATTCAACCCGCCGTGTGACAACCGTCCTTTCATTCCTCCTACGGTATCAATTCATTTCCGTCTCAGCCGGCCGACTCTCCTAAACGCATACACACTAATATAAATGTTTGCCGATTGGCGTAAAAAGCTCCGATTGTCAGGGTAATGGCGTGGCCGTCGACAACTATGGCCCCCAGGGGTCTCAGGTGTGCGGCAGCTATCACTCGTGGTAATTAGTCGGTGGTGCAGTGTCTCGCTGAATCAAACGCATACAAAGTGGCAGAGCCGGGCAGATTGAAGCCTGTGTCGATGACGAGATGACAAATAATCTGGCATTTAGCCAAATCAAAGGGTCGCCTGTCGCACTTTAATATTTCCTCGTCTGCTTTATGATTAACCTAATGTTGCGCGAGCGAACGGACTCTTTTAGCGGCTGGACCCGGGGGATTCCATGTCGTCTTCGCACCGGGCCGACACAACATGCTTAAATCAGGCGATGTCGGTTGTTTCTCTGTGTTTTAGTCGTTAGTCTGGTTAAAATAAAAAGACAACATTGCACATATCTGCTACGTGGTTTTAGCCAAAAAATGGTTCAGATATTTTAAAATAATGATTTGTTTTCTTAATGGAAATATTGTAAATGAAAGCTTGTAACTGCAGACATATGTATATATTTTCTTAAATTAACAACCCAATGAGACACTGCCCACTTTGGAGCAGTTTTTTCTTCAAATTTCCATTGTGCACAACATTGCTACAAAAATTAACAGAAACAATTCTGTTTGCAATATTTAATGATATAATACATTTATTAACTGTACTAATTACCTAAAAATGATTTAGGAATCATCTCAGAATGTTGTTCGACACCAAGAAAAATTACTTTACATGGAGGAGGGATCACAGGGCGCTTTTTCTTATGTTGGGTATCAATGTCATGTTTCAGGCCAATACTACTAATATACTATCATTATAACTTTCGTCTGACAGGGTCGGGGTTTGGGCCAGATGAAATTAATTTAGTTTAACACAATTGCACAAGAATGTTCTGAGAACGTCTATTACGTACATAAAATGGACAATGTGTTTTGATAAAAAATTAAACAATTCTAATCACTTTATTGAATTATTTCTTATAAAAGCAAACATTTATTGGCATTCCTGCACAGAACACAATGCAGGCCTCTTAATCTACCTAGCATCATTTGTATCACCTGTGACAAAAACGTGTCACATCACCTGAAGATTCAGTACAATCAGGTAAGTCTACATATAATTTAGCCGTGCCTCACCACTAAAACAATATCTCCACCGATTCCTCTGTCATTGATGAATAGGACCAATCAGCAGGTCTCTAGCTAATCTAAATTTAGTAGAGACTATGAGGAGGAATTGCAGCCGAGACTGGAGACCTGATCGGGGGCCCCGACTGATTAAAGACTCATTGTCAGAGCGCTGCTTAATTTACTGTTACCGCGACAGAGACATTACAACGGAGGCTGTCATCTGTAGCCTTAATGACCGTCATTACGTCTGAGTGTATTGCGGCGAATCAGATGAAGCCACAACAGGCGACAGTCTCAGTGTCCCGCGCTCAATACTCCAGGCCTCACTGCTGTCTTCTCACCTAATGGCCCGTGAAATAACCGACCCATTCTCTCCGCTGCTAAAGTAACCTATCAGTTGTACCATCCGTGTGAGAACACACCGTCTTCAGACACGGACACCAGTGATTACAACCCTCTATTTAGACCATCCCCGCCCTTTTACCTGCAGCGTTTAGTGATCAGTACTTAGTCGCCCCACCCCCAACATCAAAGACCTTACAAGTACACATTCGCCGTCATTAGAAGCATAACAAATCAAAGAACAACCGTAGCACCCTGTTGCCTTCTTGTCATTGTAACACAATATCTTACCTTGCCCCTCATCTTAATGGAGCAAGATCAGTGGCACTACAAACTTAAAGGTCACAGTTCTGCAAACACAACTAACCTTTCAAAGCTTCTATACTCAACAGAAACCCACATTGTGGGGTGACAAACAATTATGCAAAACCAGACGCAGTGAAGCTTTATGAAGACCACAGGAAACTAACTACACCTGCCAGAAAGCATCCCACCTCAAGGTATTTATCTCTAGTTTTTGCGCAAAAAACACACCCACGAGATAATTCAGCTACCTGCCAGCGCCAATGTAAAAGTTAAACACTGAACTGTGCCAACAGACGCCAACGACACACAGCTGTGAGTAGGCCGACCGACGGAGTACCGCAGCACACGCCAGCCAGGCACAGTTCAGTGCTGCCACCTGGTGGACAAGGGTGGTGTCACGGAATGAATGGTTGGGAACGAATGGGTGGGTACTGGGTACATCATGAGACTGTCACGGACATCACCTTGACACCATGCCATCAACTACCCTACTGGTACCACTTAGTACTACTACTTACTACTACTATTGTTATTACCACAATATGATCTGTCCAGTTAGTGTTTGTTGTCAATAGATTCCTATCCCAGAGTCTACAGATCTTCCCTATTGTCACACTAAGTTGATTTTTGTTTCACTTGATTTATCCAATACAATAACAATGCAATTGTACTTACATCACACCTACAAAACACCAGAATTCTATGTAACAGTGCACATGCACTCATTTATATTTTGGTCCACAGAAAAAACTACAGAACCCAAATATAACTCATTAAATATTGTCCACTCCTTCTTTTCAGAGAAACTTTATGCGAGATTAACCTTACAGAAAAACAAATTGGCAACGACCCTACATCATAGGTGTACCAGAATGACCAGAAACTTCAAAGCTGTTACCCCACCAGTTGGTGCGATCTTTTTACAAGCGACGGTCCGCGTCAGCCAAGAAATATAAATTGGCAATTAATAAAAGAAAGCCGCTTTAAGTGGTTTGCACCGACCGCCCAAGAAACGCTAGTAACTTGTCTCTTTCACCTGCCTAGAACAACGCCGCCCTGAACCGCCTTCGACCGCACACTGATGGGAGCCACCTGGTGGTGGACCTTGTAGCACTTGACCTACTAAACACCTCTGACCGCAGCCTACACAGAGACAGCTTTCCCACACGTTTAACCCCGCTCGAACACACGCAAAACATCATCACAATGTTCCCGTTCGACCAGATCTAAACTTCTCGGTTTCAGCCAGGCAAGAAATCTGCCGTCTGCAAAACACGCCTTCGTGGATCGGACGCGTGAAATTGTCAAGTTTTGGAAATGAAAGCGTTAAATTGCCGGTACATGTACAGGTACATGAACCGCGGTAATTGCTAATTAAGGTGGTTAATTAAGATGTCGCAGGTACGTGGTGCCAGCAGAGTCTTCCAGCACCGCCACCGTCTTAGGTTACAGGCACCGCTTGCAGGGCACCGCATTTCTCTAGCGGTGCACCAACAATATTTGCCACGCCCCATCCAATGGCCCACGCTAACTGACCAAATTTTATTCATTAATATTTTCATATGTACACCACAGAAACTGCTCAAACTTAGGAACGTCGAAGATCTTATGAAAAGCCTTGTTTTATGATTAGAAACGTATAACGTAAATTTGACACACATCCCAGAATTCCCGTGATACACTTCCACGTTTTCCAACATGAGCTCCACCTAGTGAGTGAGCGCTGCACCAACAATAACACATCTGCAGTCAGCATTACCTCAAGGAATGAATCTGAACCTATATGTGCCACAGAAAACACATTTCTACCTCACAAAGCAACCACAGGCTGTGAAACATTGCAACAAAACAATCAAATGATTTTGAGGCCCAGAAAGACAGGATTCACGTACCTGCGGTTGCGTGTCGCGTGCTGAATAGCCTCGGTTTGAGTAAGGCATCTCGCTGTTTTTATCTACAACACAAAAAAGACACATGCATGAGATGCACTCCAGATATCGGAGGTCAGCGCTGACCACATCTAAACCCACCATGGCCAGGGCAGCCAAAGTTGACCACATGACCTCTACAAATCCGTCTTTCGCTCCATCTGTCTGTCAGTCATGTTTCATCGCGTTATACGTTGTTTTCATTTACACAAACACACAAATGCATGCATTTTAGTAAACATTGGTCATCAAAGAGATATACATAGACATTGTTCAGTAGAGGTGTACGATGGGGATTAGGGTAAAGTTAAGTTCTTATATATAGCGCAGTATCCAGTCCTCAGAACCAATTAATGCGCTTTACACTTTACTTCCCTGGCAGACCTGTTCAATCAAACACTCAACTTCTCGGAAGCATCCAGCTACATGCTACAATTAATGCACAATGGCTGCTCGTACACATACCCACCACTGTCTATAGCCAGGCACTCATTTATACAGCAGAGTGAACTGGAGCAATATAGGGTGAAAAAACCTGGCCAAGGTTTTAACACCGCGGCACAGGATTCAAGCCCATGCTCTCTTAGTCGAGAGTCCGAAGCTCTACCCTTGAGCCACTGCGCTCTACATCACAGGGTTGGTATCTGAGAACACCACCACCAATGAACAAATACAAAGGGAGACACTGGATCAACCATATATTAAACAGTTTCCCCCTGTGACCATCTGATGAGCCGGAAAAAAAATTATATCCAGTTCATGACATACTATGATAGGATATCAATGATAGTCACCATGTTGAAATAAGTTCAACTTCAAGAAAACAAATTATTTCACTAAAAAGGACTTAACTCATAATTTCAACTGATTAATTTATTCCAATTTATTTCTGGTAAGCTCTCCATCGTAAGCCTTTTTAGCCTCACATTCTCGTACTTGTCTCTCCTAACAGCCATACAACGTGTCAATTCCAATTCCGCGCATGTTATGTTTTTGTTAGCCTACAAATCAGCAAAAACGTACCAAGAAGGTCACTATCCTTTACCACAATAATTAACTTTTCCGTGTCTTGTTTACCGTACTGCCACCAAATGGAAGATTACCTGTCAGGTCGAAGCCACCTAGTCATTTAAATCCCGCGGCAGTTTCTTGGCAAGAAATAGGGAAATTATTAACTTCTCATCAGCCGCGAGCCTCCTCCGGCCGTAAACAAGTGGAGCTCTGCAAACCGCGTCTATTTAGATCCGTTTATTCGCAGGTTGTTTGTAGTGACGTCGTCAGAGTCGTCCACTTCTTAGTAAACATATGCTTGGAATGTTTATTTCATATCTGCGTGTATTTCTGTACTGGTGTGTCATTTGTCAAACCCCCACACATACAAACGTTGTCTAGAAATACTGTATATAAAAAGAGTGACTTTTCAATAATTGTTTCATATATTGCTAATGTACACTATAGTATACAGATCTATGTTTCATATATTGCTAATGTACACTATAGTATACAGATCTGTTTCATATATTGCTAATGTACACTATAGTATACAGATCTGTTTCATATATTGCTAATGTACACTATAGTATACAGATCTATGTTTCATATATTGCTAATGTACACTATAGTATACAGATCTATGTTTCATATATTGCTAATGTACACTATAGTATACAGATCTATGTTTCATATATTGCTAATGTACACTATAGTATACAGATCTATGTTTCATATATTGCTAATGTACACTATAGTATACAGATCTATGTTTCATATATTGCTAATGTACACTATAGTATACAAATCTGTTTCATATATTGCTAATGTACACTATAGTATACAGATCTATGTTTCATATATTGCTAATGTACACTATAGTATACAGATCTATGTTTCATATATTGCTAATGTACACTATAGTATACAGATCTATGTTTCATATATTGCTAATGTACACTATAGTATACAGATCTATGTTTCATATATTGCTAATGTACACTATAGTATACAGATCTATGTTTCATATATTGCTAATGTACACTATAGTATACAGATCTATGTTTCATATATTGCTAATGTACACTATAGTATACAGATCTATGTTTCATATATTGCTAATGTACACTATAGTATACAGGTCTATGTTTCATATATTGCTAATGTACACTATAGTATACAGATCTATGTTTCATATATTGCTAATGTACACTATAGTATACAGATCTATGTTTCATATATTGCTAATGTACACTATAGTATACAGATCTATGTTTCATATATTGCTAATGTACACTATAGTATACAGATCTATGTTTTATATATTGCTAATGTACACTATAGTATACAGATCTATGTTTCATATATTGCTAATGTACACTATAGTATACAGATCTATGTTTTATATATTGCTAATGTACACTATAGTATACAGATCTATGTTTCATATATTGCTAATGTACACTATAGTATACAGATCTATGTTTCATATATTGCTAATGTACACTATAGTATACAGATCTATGTTTCATATATTGCTAATGTACACTATAGTATACAGATCTATGTTTTATAATCGTAATTTTATATACGTTGTTCAGATTTATTTGTTAAATTCTGTTACTACTTATATTTTTAATTAATACACATTTAATGGCTTTAATTAACATATGTAGTTTTACATAAACCACCCGGATTCTTTTATTTTACACTCAGGGGCAGTGCAATTTTTTATTATTATATCATCAAAAAATACTAAGTAAATAAAATGAACCATTGAGTGTTTTATTTTAAATTAGCCAGGGGCATGCACGTCTATATACCTGAGTAAGTACATAAACAATAGCCATGACAGCCGGCCATACACAATGCTTCGGACAACACTGGGTATAAACACTGTGCAAAAACCTTGTCAAGACGGCCACAAAAACGACATTCAGTGCTGATTCGCTCCATTCAATTACCACAATTAGGATTGATGCTAGACACGCGGCGGTCAGGATGGATTTACCGGACGGACAGAGGACCTTTGGCGGCCCAGTCATTACTATGGCAGTGGGCCGGCCAAAGAAACCGAAATCAATTTCTAAGCCGGACCGAACGAGTCAAAGCAACCATAATGACACAACCGACGGTTTGACACCGACGGCTCTCTATCGACGTCGGCGACGCTGACAGACGCTGGACGTAGTGTCAGTGTCGGTGTAATCTCGTCTCGTCTGATTACCTTGTTAGAAGACGGCACTGTTAATAATGTTGGTTAACTAGCACTGGACACAAGGACTGGACAAGTGTGGTGCCAACAGAGCACGGTGCCAGTCAGCAAGTATGAACCAGTACCATGCTGACAGTACTTGGTGTCAGCATCCATAAACCAACACCATGATGACAGTGCATGGTGCCAGTCAGCAATAGCGAACCAGCACTGTGCTGACAGCACAAGCTACATTGTCAGCACCTATGAAAGAACAGAAAGAACAAACCAGCACGCTGCTGACAGTGACAGTGAGTGCACAGTGCCCGTCAGCAACAATGAACCGACACCTTGCTGACACACGACATAGTGACACGTCAAAAAAAAAAACCTGTTGACACAGACGACATAGTGACACGTCAACAAAAAACAACTGTTGACACAGACGCGGCCTCTCTGCACTGACTCAAGCCCTCGTACATTGTCGGTGTGTATTTATACGACACAAGAGTATGTGGACCCACAGAAAGCCATTACGTTGGCGACGTGGGCGACGTGGCCGACGCGATGACCCTCCTCTCCCCATAGCCCCAGCCCCATCGCCTGCCCGCTCTCCCTGTGCTAGAAATAATTTCCACATTGTTCTATTATTAACGACGCTGTCTCGGTCGCATTTAACATCTAATTTCCTCAGGTAGGCTCCGGCAGCCATCGATACCTCCACTCGTCTTGCACCTTTCTTGGGCCAGACGTCTCGAGTCTACCCTACGAATGTTTATGCCACTCCCCCAAAACGATGCATACCTGGTACCTCACTTTCAAGGGTCCAACCCCAATAAGGATTTTTTCCTGCTCAATTCAGTTAACAGCGAAATTACCAAAAAACAATTCAGATAAGATGATTCCCAGTGACATAGCCCCCCCTCAAAAAAGGGGATTTACAAGGCTTGTAGCAACTGCCCTTCAAAGTACATAAATTCTTGAAACATATTTTGACAACCCATCATTATGTTTAATAATATTTAATTTACTAGCGTCAGATCCACAACTGCTTGTATTGCTTTACAATACACAAGACCTCATGATCATTGAACTAAAATGGTTGTACTAAGACAGTTGCTTATGCAAATGTACCGCCCCTTGGCAAATAATATCAAACTAATGACTTGGTTGCCGAGTTTCTGACGCATCGACAATAGCCATCACACAGTGACCTACCATTCAATAGAATGGATACTTTTACTTGTAACGCTAATCGCTGTGACGTTCCCCAATCAAGTTACCTCCGCTAACAAGTCAGTTTTTGCCCGTCCGTACGCCCGTAATTGTTAACAACAGCTGCGGAAGGAAAAATTACTGCTTTTATCTGTCTCATTAAACTGGCCGCAGACTTCATGCAACATTTCTATATGGCCGATTTATTGGTGCGACTGCGTTCATGGATTGCCACACCGATCGTCACCGTTTTTACGGCGCATTAAAACATCTCTCGTCTGAACATCTTTATTGTCGTCATCCGACAACCTTGCCCTTCTCCAGCAATGCATTATGGGTGATAATGAGCCGAACAAACGCAGTATACATATCAAGTCTATTCAACGGCCTCACATGACGTAACCGCTGCAAGCTGCAGTTATGCGATGACAGGCCCATCCATGATCGATCTAGCATTTCTACGAAATACCAGAATTCAATCAAACGTTATAAGTCACACAATTTGGAAATGGATTATAATATATTACATCATATTAGTTGTTTATGTGTAGGTGGACACACACATATTTCTATTATAAAAACAATATTACAGCACTTGATGAATTTGATGAATAAAAACCAATTTCAAACTGACTACAAATATTACAACAACACAGGAAAGTCTGGAAGCATGAAATGCAACTAAAAATATTCAAAAGACAAATGCAGGGTTACTAGACACTCGTGTGACTTTAATGACAATAGACAGACGGAGGGAGGGTGACTTACTGAGTAACGATGGCATGTCGTTGGTCATGAAGGGGTGCATGGAGTCACTGTAGGGCGACTGACCGCTGGGCTGCTGCTGACGACCCTCAAACACCTGGACACAACAGAACACAGGTGAGACAGTGCACAAACACACATGCACACACGCACGCACGCACTCACTCAAGCACACACACACACACGCGCACGCACACACGCACGCACACACACGCACACACACCTTACACACCTTACATACACGCATACACACACACCATACACACACATACGCATACACACACACCATACACACACAACACGCACACACGCACGCACGCACGCGCACGCACGCACACACACACACACACCATACACACATGCATACACACACATACGTGTGCACGCACACACGAACGCACACACACACACGCATGCACACTCACACAACTACACTGTTGGTCACTTCTATGTCCACGACTGTGGTTCTTGGCTGGTTTTATTCTGCCATAACCTATCACATTTTTATTTTAGCACCCATCTCACCCTATCTCCCACACCCATTCCTATTCCATCCAATTTCTCCCTCAGCACTTACATTCCTTGCTGTTTAAATCTCTTATCCTAGAATGTATGTTTCTGTTTATATACAATTAAATATTAACCACTAATATCTCCAACATCACATTTTTTCATTTTCACTTTCACTGTCTGGATCATTTTCAATATTATTTTATTTATTCATTAGTTATCTTAATTAACTTATTTACTGTTCAGTGTTTAATACACATAAACTACTATCTAGTTGTAAAGGATCTATAAATTAAGGAAGGACGATTTTAAATAATATTTCATGGTCAACATTTTATAATTATGTTTTATTTAACTTATAGTATAATTCTAAATAGCTATGAGTACACATATGTACAACATTTTATAGCAATCTGATTGGCCGGGTGCTAGATAAATAAAATATTATTATTCCATTCAAAATATTACTACAAAATGATGATTTGAATGGTTCTACGAAGCATACTTTTTATTTTTATTCCCAAAAGAATGTGTGGATTTGACAACTGCACAAGTCAGAATCCTTTTCATTTCCATCATCCAGCGTCTTAAAATGCTCAATCCTGGCTCTGTTAACTGGCCTGGGAATAGCTGTCATGTGACTTAGACTGGGACATTGCAGCGCTCAGCATAACTGACAACTGCGGTTTGACACCTAACATGGGTGCTACGCAATGTCACCATTCAACAATGTCATAGCCAGTGAATCAACTGATGGCATTAACAGCGACTCAGGGAGCTTGTTTATCAACCAGCAGGGGTAATAAGGCTCAACTTACCCTGCCTGAAGGGTTGTTGGGCACCCAAGGGGGGCCTGCCCCCTCCTCCATGCCTGAAACATACAACAGATCATATACAGCTCACTGCAACAATACGCAGGGTATCAGTTGGTTGATAATACACATTGTGTCAGTTGGTTGATAATACACATTGTATCAGTTGGTTGATAATACACTGCATCATTCACTTGATAATACACAATGTATCATTGCACTGATAATACACACTGCATCAGTCTGTTGATAATACACATTGTATCAGTTGGTTGATAATACACATTGTATCAATCACTTGATGATGCAGTTATATCAGCCAGTGTGCAAGTAGCTACAATGGGAATATATCAATTTCTAGTATTAAGATTATTATAGATGTTTATTATAGTGTTTTTTTTAAATTTCTATACAGGCATTTATCACAATTTTCCATTCTTTATATTGAAGACTATATATATATATATATATATATATATATATATATATATATATATATATATATATATATATATATATATATATAATCATAAGCATTAGGGTTGTTATAAACTATTTTTAGTCAAACAAAAATACATATATCACAACTCTCTAGTGCTAGCCGTAGTGTGAATAGTGTGTATCTGTGCAAAAACAACAGAAATGACAGTCATGCTACCACTTGAGAAAGATCCGACCAGTAGGAGAATTAACACCTCACAGTATTTAAGCACACCTTTGTGCGTGTCTGTAATTATGCACCATTACTCTCGTTTAACCAAAGTTATTTTAGTGCGCCGCAGAAGACAATGAAAGAAACGCAGTCACGGCCCGTGCGCCGGTCGCAGGATGTGGTGGCGCTGCGCTCAATCAAACGCGTTATCTTAAGCGCCATCGCATTTCTCAGAAACTTTTCTTTCAATGGTGTGTTTGGTAAACAGTTGTTGGCGTCACCGGAGTGTGACCACGCCGTGCCAAAGTACTGGTGCAAAGTGGCCACCGCCCTCTACCACGATAACTAACAACTTGGGAGGGTGGTCTGGGGAAGGCACACCTTCATTTTCATTATATACTTCATGTGTCTTGATGACGTGTTTTCTTTCCAGGGTCATTTCCAACATCTCCTCAGTTCTCTTTAATTCCATTTCTAACCTTTCATTAGCATTACCAGTAAAGACAATCTTTTTACACCAATCAAAGAGTGTGGATTCACATATGAATCCGTGTAAACGTCAACTGTATCTTGAGCAACTATTACTATGGGCACATTGACGCATCCACAAGTTAGTGCACTACGCATCCACAAGTCAGTGCACTACCTGCAATCACAATAGACCGCCAAGTACGCCTGCAACAATGGAGCCATTGCACACCTTTTGTTTCGTGTCTGACCCACTTGAACCAGGCAGAACACCTTTATCACTGACATCAACCATCATGTTTCATTACAGCCTCTGTCCTCTACAGTAAGGCCTGACAGCTGTACAGGCAGAGAGCTCTTGGTGCACTCTCACAGGCACCTCTCACACCTGACTGGGTCCACAGACGTCAGCACAACCCACAGTCTCCGAGAGGCCCTGGAAGATCAACCAGGGTGCAGGCCTCCAAACTTCAGGTGAATGCGGGTTCACAGTGATCAAAAACACGCAGCCCTGATGGTGTGGAATAATCCATCTCAGTGCATAAATGTGGTTGAGTGCTGCCCTCTTCAGTGTGTCACTCAAGATGCACTTTTTAAATACATTTTAACTACCTATTTCAAGAATGCGCAAGAGTTATTTCTTTTTCGGCTTATCTAAATTAAAAAACAACATTTCTTTTTCGGCTTATCTAAATTAAAAAACAACATTATTTTATAATATATTTTATTAATATTAAAATATATTACATTTATGGAGCACACATTGTGCCTTCAAATATCACTGACTGGACAGGTAGACAAATAGTCAGGCTGATGGATTTGCTTTAAATGCTGTACATTCATTCTATGGATGTTGGCACTTTCTGTTTCTCATCTGGCATTATGCAACACACAACCAGGCATGACCAGCCTAAGTAAATACCCAGTGTCAATGACTCTCGGCTGCCACCGAAATAAGACACACCATGACCACAGGCAGTCTACAGCACGTGGCAATGGGAATGAAACTGATGGGAACACCAAAACACAAAAACCATCATTTTGCTATGAAAGAAATTACGACAATATGTACCAGTAACACCCACTATATCATGGAGTCAAACAACAGCAATAAAATAAAACATTTAGAAATGTAAAGTAATTTCTATATTTGTAACACATTGAGACTTTTATTTTTCTGTTAGGTTCAGATATAAAAAGTTATATTATGTTGAGCTTAGGTCATTGCATTTTTCTCCTGTTTATTAAGATATGATTTCTCCAGAGCTGACATGAGATGACAATCAGAAGTCACATCACACGAAACACATACTCCTGCCAGTGACACAAACTCTCGGTGACAACAAACGGTGTGACACTGACACGTCGCCTGACATTGACACGTCACCGTCGTCCGACCACATCAACAGGCACAGATCAACCAGTTAAATGTGATCTTCTACATGCAGAAAGACCTGATCATATCCAGCTACATGGATGCCGGTGGACTAATCCTTTAATGTCGGCCAGGGACCACCCATGGGTTTGTCTGTCTACTACTTATTCTCTTGCTTAATCTCCCATTACTAATTCAGTTTGCGAAGTCTCTCAAGCCTCACCCTAACATTCTCGCCAGAGGCACAAACAAACGGTAGTTGCCAACTAAGAATCATCAACATTTAACACTTAAATCAATCATGATAACCGTTGGTCGGCAGTGGATACCTGGCCCGCAGTCAAACAAACAGATTCCAATGAATGAAACATGACTCAAAGCCACAAATTGAATCTCCTCTTCAACTGTCAGTACATCTTGTTGGGAAATATGACCTGGCTCCTCTCAACCCGAGACAACCGATAGATATTTCTGATGACATTATACACCATATTCTGGCGCTCAATGACAGAAGATCACCTTTATTTATGCAACTTATATTTTTCATCAATACGCAACTTAACGTGTTTTTTCCATATGCATATAAAAATCACAGTATTGACATAAGAAACATTAATACAATGAAAAGTCTTATTCCAATGATGAAATCACAGTACCTGATCGACCTATTGATTACTATAACTTTTATGCTATATCATCACATTTTAAACAGAAATAATATATTAATTACAGAACAGAAGCAAAGCAATTGGGTGTACAATCATAGAACCCAAACAGGAGATGCAAAGTGAGAAGACAATAAATAGTACTCTATTTTTAGCCCTTCCTGTTCTACAATTCAACCAATTCTTGTTAAACGTCCAAAGTCCCAACTCCAGACATCTGATCCTCATAAATTCAACTTGGCGTGAACAATGTAAGGGAAGTCTAACATTGCTGGATTGGTATTTCACCCAGGTGAAAACATTTGTTCGTGGGTACACACACACACGCACGCACCAGTACTAGTGCCATAACTTTATCTCCCCCCGAGCCAACTATCTTAGCAGGCAAAAACTTCCTGACAACATTATCTCCGTCAGTCAACGGGGGAACATTATCCCTGATATCTCAACCCCTCTCCTCCCAGGCCAGGCCCCAGCCCTGCCTCGGTGAGTCGGGATGACGGGTAACCTAATGACAGCAGGCCGCATCCAAGCAAACTCATTTTACGCTGCTAAATCTAAAATATCAGCGGTTAAATCATGACTGACAGCTTATTACAATTCTGTCTTCTGTGGCCCCGTCCGCGCCTAAGGCGTGTGCCACTACCTACAGCGTGTGCCACTACCTACAGCGTGTGCCACTACCTACAGCGTGTGCCACTACAACTACACAACTCCAGCACACGTCTCCAGTCTACACTTTCACTGAGCTTATTACTATTAGTAACAAGCTTTTATAGTCATAATGTTTATCTAAATGATACCGTTTTTAATTTTTTTGTAAGTAAAAGTTTTAAAGTATCAGGTTTAGTTTATGTTTTGCATCACTAAGTCTTACATGTGTACAGTAACACCCTGTACATTTTTGGCAACTTTGTACACACGTTTGAACATTAAAGTCACACTTATTAGTGATTATTATGAGACCTCACTAATGTTCAGGGGGGCTGGGCTAAATAGTATACATAATTTGTATTCCCACCACTTTTTAACCCCATCGATATACATATATATATATATATATATATATATATAAAATACTACCAAGTATATGTGTATAAGAAACTGAAAAAATCTACATCATAATAATAGTTATGATGTTAAACAAATTCTCTAAAATTAACTAAAATAACACTGACAAGTAGGTGTCCTGATTAACTGACTGTGTTGATAATTAGTTGATTCATGTTTCCAATTTGTAATGTTGACAATGACTTCTATAACATTTTCAAGAGACTAAGGCACACTATGACTAAGGCAGATTGAACACAAACTTGCCAGACTGACCGCCCACAGACCTCTTATACAACTGACCACCAACTGGTCTGCTCCTTGACTGCCCAGGTAAATCAAACCAACTCCAAACAACACTGACAGGTGTGTACCACAAACTGCACATTACGCCTGGCCACCAGACATGAGGTGAAATTCAAATGAACTTAAATTCGACTGATTCAGTATTTGCTATATTTGCTAAAAATCAAATATATTTCAAATACTTTTTCCAAATGCAACATAATTTGTTTTATATTTAATTTTGCATATTAATTGAAGATTTTCACGTGCTAATTTAATAGAAATTGGTTTTAACATATACCACTTATCATTATTTACTGTGCATGGGAATGAGAATGTCAAGTATTTGAAATTGAAGAGTATTTGAAATTCTTTAGAAAATTATTTAAATTTGTCGATAACAAAATGTATTTACATCTGAAACGCCAATGGTATTTGAATTTAAATACTTTTTAACGTATTAGAACCCATGTCTGATCTCCAGTCGTGAAGCCCCCCTGGACGGGGCTGTCCACAGCCCTCTGGTCAGCTGACGTACATCGGGGCCAGTCCAAATGCTGACCTTCAATAAACACAGCAATGGCGCAGTCCCAATAAATCAAGTAAGACACAATGCCACGAGGGATTACGCGGAAAGACGGGCCTCTCCCACCCAAAGGTACAGCGGATTGTAGCAGCACATACACGCAGACATACATTGGTAATCTTATACTTTTTATACATTTTTTCACCTTATATCGATGTGTATGTGTTCGCAATGTGATTCTACATCACTTCCAGTACAAAGAAGTCAGATTAAACAATTTTAATTTGTGTTATAGAACAATTAAAACACGCTGAGTCGAAAGAAATCGCCTCCGTGGTTCCGGTGCCTCTGGGAGGCGCCCACAGCCCGCACCATATTTGCGGCGGTGACATCGCGTTGTTTACTTTGACTCGGCGTGTTTAAATTGTTCTAAAACACAAATTAAAATTGTTTAATCTGACTTCTTTGTACTGGAAGTGATGTAGAATCACATTGCGAACACATACACATCGATACAAGGTGGAAAAAACAGTTTTAAAAGGCCATAATAATTTAAGCCAGTTAAGTATATTACCTATATACACACACGTCTTCTACCAGCGCTCCCCCCACACATCATCCCTTCCATTACTTCCAGCTATTCTAGTTCACGGCCACGCTGCCACCCGGATGAATAATCCCGTTGACAAAATTTAATCAGCCCCTGCAAATTAAACGTGATTAAAAACCACCCAGTCGATTCATCTTGGACTTTTTATCGGGACAAACTTTTGCTGCTGCCATGCTGGCCTAGTAGGTCTTTGGTGTTCAGAGATAACAAATATCCAACGAGTTAACCCTTTTGAGGAGCCACCTGAGACTTCCCAGCATGCTCTGGGAGTGCAGGAGATCGGGGATTCAACAGCCCGCTGTGCCTAGACGGGGCAGTTCGCTGGGGCGTGACAGCACAGGGTATTAGGTGACACCCGACACCATCTAATTGCCCGCCAGGACACAGCTAAGTCGAGGAGAGTCGCGATGAGTCACACCTGCCCGCGATGATGACTGTAACACTATCCGCGCCAAACAACCCCGCTTTCTTGTCCCATCAGCAAAACCAGCAACTCAAAGATGATTCCCCCGCGCACTTTGTTCGCGTAATCACAAACGTAAACTAGCTAAAAGATCAACCAGAATAGGCAAAGAAATATTGTTTTTTCGTAATCACTGTAATATAAATTAGATTAATTCGGATAGAAAAAATATTCGATTGCACTCCCGCTATCACCTGATACCCCCGCATCGTTACGTCTTAGGCAATATATGGTGCTGCCATCTAGTGGTGACAAAAGTGTCGATGTACTCACAACATGAGCTGCGAAATGTGTAGACGGTCGGAACGGGATACATGTCAAATGGTTGGCGATGAAACACGTCAAAGATGAGACGTGTCGAGACGCCGGTGTCACACTAGTCACGGACGTCACCGTCAGTTGACAGCTTCTGCCGACATTGTCACAACTTCAATTCGAGCTCTTTGAAATCTTCTGGCGTGGTGCCAACAATGTGACAACCCAAAGTTTTTATTCTGGGTTTCAGGCCTTGAAACCGACTGCGAGAATGTCTCACTGGAGCCGCAGTAGTGACATTCCAATAGAGTCGACACTAGCTGCTGACACTCACACACTAGTGACACCCGCGAAGGTAACGTCAGCTCCGCGGATTTGTGACAAACTTCTGCTGACACTGTCACCTGTTCCGTCACCAGTCTGTGTAGAATCTCAGGTAAACCTCGTCACAACGTCAAGACAAAGGTGACAACCCGTGACAAGTCACAATCCCGATGATGTCATCCGTGTGTGTAAATCCGGCGCAATTTGTCCTCAGTGTCCTCACAGATCAGCCAGAGCCAACACAACACAACACAACACGGTGACACAGTTAGTTGTCTGGCCTAATTCAATCACAGCCGTTGGTTGACACAGCCTTCCAGCACTCAACCAGCACACGGCCACAACTCACAACTCCGGCAAACTTATCCACCACCTTGATAGCCGAGCACGACTGGAGGTTTTTCGCGATGGCCGGTGGCAAGGTTTAGGGGAGACACGACCCAGCAAGTGTGAGTTGAGAGGAGATTCCGCCAGCACTCAGTGAAGTCAGCGCACACTCGACTCAGGGGCAACCCTCAATAACTGAGCCGCTACGTCACACGCTGACTGGCGCAAACAAAGGCCTTTTGGTATCCCATGGTTTTAAATTGCAAACCAGGTCATTTATCAAGCGGCTAGGGCAATCCTGGTGCCAGGCTGTCTGGCCCGTCGAGCCGTGTCAGCCAATCAGCACGCGGCTAGCGCCACCAGCCAGTGTGACCGAAATTGCTCCTAGACACTGTGGCGCCAATTCTGTGTACACGAGACATCTGTGTGCCAGATAGCAGCCCACCCTTTGCACCGGCACCCCCGGCCACCCCTCACCCCTGCAGGGGGATCAGGGGAGAGGGAAGCAAACAAATCTGTGGGAATGGGTGTTGTGGGGAGGGAGGGGGAGGGAGCAGGTTGCTGCAAACCCGGGTGTGCTTTCCATGGGAGCAACAAAGGCCTCTGGTTGGTTGACAGCGGCTTTGTATGGGCGCATTCCATCACACCCACCCCACCCCACCCCACCCCACCCCACCCCGGCTGATATCTCGCACCAGTAACGGCTTAACACCCTTCACACATAAACCCTACTAAGTGTGCCCCATTTTATGTTTCAACAGTCATGTTTTCCTCCTTGCGTCCTGCACCTCGCAAGGTCTGCCTAGAGCTGTAGCCTCGGGGCACTGTACACAACACACGGGGCTGAATACCAACTCACAACCCCCCCCCCCCCTCCCCATCCACCTCGGGCCGCAGTGGGTGGCCCGGGGAGTCCAGGGACCTAAACCAAGCGGCCCAAACGCGGCCCAGTCCCTCGTCTCAGTCGTGGTTCTAATAACAAAACACACCGTATACATTGGGCCCGGTTCAGTCACACAAACTAACCTACCCAGAACCTCTAACACTCCATTCAGTGTTAGTGACATAGCGCAACGTTTTCATCAGTACAAATGTGAAATTATTCCCGCGCCCGCCATGCAGAAAAAGCTGCATCAACACCAAGTGAAGACAACTCAAGCAGCACTCAACTCGGCCACAACCACTTGTTTTATCTCTCATTCTTTTAAGTCTTCATTCCGACGTGATCTGACATTTACTTTAATATCGATGCATCATCTACAGGCTAACAGCGTAAGTACGGAGCACACTCATCATTTCATCATCAAACCGTTTTAATCATACTAATACCTCATGTGCTCAATGGGCATACGTGTATGCGACCGCGTGATTCGACGCACGTGTGCTTGACAAGCACGGAGACTGTCGAGTACAATGAAAAAACTCTCTCGTGGACCCCCCACCCAGCCCACCCCAGAATCAGAAGAATTACGACATCAACTGTTATTCCTGTCACCGACACTGGGTGTTGGTGTCATAACTCATAACCACGTTCTACGCCCTACTCAACGCTAGGGACGTAAATCTACCGTGTGACAACCACTAACTCCATAAGCACACCGGATTTTTTACGTTGGTACACAAAAACACTGGGCACTACAAACAGCCTTTTGTGCGTGATTCAATGTCCCAAACAACGCTCGCACGTTTTACACTCAGCGAGTATCTCCACACGTGCAGCAGGCGTGTTTGTGCACGTCCCGGGGGCATCCATTTTTTTGGGCTCATTTATGAAACCGCAAGCCTTGCAGTTCACGGAGTGCACCTTCGGTTTGGTTAATAGAAGAAATACAGTTGCCACGATCACTGGATCAGAGGCCTATATGTGTGCATGCTGCGTGTATCTAACCAACTGGTCCAGTAGTTCTCTGACATACATATGTGTGGCCAGCCTACACATCTCTGATACATGTAATACCTCATGTTAGCAAGGCAAGGTCACCTTTAGCATGATAGGGATAATATTTTAGGATCACATTTTTGCAGGGGGTTTAACATGGAATGCTTGTTGAGAAAAATAAACGGTAGGATGAAATGCACTTATTTTATTGCTGACCAATTTGTTTTAGCCGATATAGTTTGCAATTGCAGTAGCACCGTTTTGCCGTACGTAGGCGGGAATACCTGGGCAGTGCGAGACTAAGGTCATAGGTCAACAGGTGCACCAGACGACCTGCACAGGTAAATGCCAACTGCGGAATCCAAATGTGCGTAACACGACACTCGTTCACCTGGCATAACTTCCCACCTAGCACAACTGACAAACGTCCACACGACCACTTTGTAAACATCATCAAAGCGCCCGCAGACAATGCAATCGGTGACCGAGATCAGAAAATCAGGCGTGACTCATTACTCGGTGTTGCGGTTGTGGTGTGCGCACTGGTCACCAGAGGGCACTGGTTTACGTAACGCGGTGTGGCGCAGCCGTGCACGGACCCGGATTAAACCACAGTCATTTCCTCGCCATTGTGACCCCGCCAACCCACCTCTTGGACTGTCGTCTCATGCCTTTGTGTGGCGGCTGTGACACGGACTTTACTGCTGTGTCATTTCCACATCGCGGATCCAGTGGAGAAACACAGTTTACCTGGTACTGATGACCAGATAGACCAGGCAGACTCATTGGTTCTCATCGACTCAGTGCTCCATAGTGCATGGACCAAGACCAACACTCATCACAGACCATGACGTCATCATACATACAGTGTCTAAATGTGACTACACCCAATCTACCTGTCACTACACCCAATCTACCTGTCACTACACCCAATCTACCTGTCACATCATCTAACACTTACATCACCTACCTGTCAAAAAATATTCCTGTATAACAGGAGTGTCCCCGCAGTCCTTACCCCCATTGTTTATTATTTTAAATATCTGTCCTCAACAAAAACTATACGTATATATGTGTATATATATATATATATATATATATATATATATATATATATATACATATATATATATATATATATATATATATATACATACATACATATAAATACATTTGGTAACAGTTACATACATTTCACTGAAAACCACAATTATGCTGATTTTCTATTTTTGTAGAAGCATTTTTGATATTAAACTATTTACTGTTAATAAAATTAACATGACAGTTACCATGACACTGATGAAGACACCAGTGAATGACTGTTCACCCCACACCCCACCGCGACCCAGTTCTCCCCCTCCCCTACCCCTGCCTATGCATATCAGGTGATGTTTCCAAGAACTTGACACAAACACCATCGGTTCTACTGAAACTTCCCGATCAGGATCCCATCACCCGCACAAGTGACAACTGCTGTCTGTTACCACGGAAACATACACGGCAAACACACATGCCTCATTGACAAACCATGCAATGATATCAAACCATCCAGAAACACCATCTTCAACTGTCTTGCTGACACCACATGTCTTATAAGCAAACATTTCACAGTACATATTAATTTCTAAATTAATAATAATGGCAATTTGTATAGCGCCGGTATCCGCCACGTAGTGGCGCTCATTGCGCTTTTACATATAAAACATCATGTTAAAACAATACTATTAAGGCCAATAAAGCGACCTTTTTTAGACAAAAAAAATAATAAAAGTAAAATAATATAATTACCATTAATTAAAGTAGTAATAAAAACGGTGTAAAGTTTCTATAAATGTATATACAATAATAAAATAATTTTTTTAATGAGTTACTGTCATTAAAATGTAAAAATTTAAATGTTAATCACGAATAGCATCTATATATTTTCAACCCTTACAGGCATCGTGCTAAAAACTTTGCAGTTATGCGTCAATCAATACACGGAACATAAAGAATGTGATCAGAATATCAACTGGGACACTAACTTGTATCACTCTGTGCTAAAAAGATTTGGATTTTTTCCTGGTGTGATGGAGTGACGTGGCGTCAATGTTAGCAGCTCTCAAGGTGAATGCTGCTATTTGAAACCTGCTGAATGTCACATCTAGGACGGACCCATATAGATGCTCCACTCGGACGGAAGAGATCCCCACTTCTGGGAAGTGGATCCCACAATGGGACTACAAATTATGACGCCAGGAAAAAGATCCTCCACTAAACGACAGTTGGAAGCCTTCAAGGCTCCATCCGTTGACGACTCACGCATTGCTTTCGATTATGAGATTGATTAATCCCCTGGTTTTGTCGCGCCACTGAGCTTGATTTTCGAGGATATTGGTGCAAAAGAAGTTACTATTATTATTATTATTATTATTAAGGTGAAAATTATGTAGTTTTCGCAATAGGTTAACAACCAGGCATCTGCTACAATATGTAACAAAACACTATAAAACTGTACAGAAATTAGTTGTGTAATAAAGTAACAAATTGTGATTCAAAGATAGTTTTTGTAAAAGATAGTAAAATTACTACAGTTAAATTGTTTAGCGACACACTGTCTAAAGCTTTCAATTACTTGCAAAAACAACACAACATTCCTTCAAGGCTGTCACTGTGTATTTTGCATTTAGCCGAAAGCCCGGAACTACTTTACCTATTTGTAACTTATGAGAAGTAACAGAGATGTACCAATCAATGCAAATTGATGCAGGATACTCCTATAAAACCATATAATATGGAGCCAAACCTAAACAATACAGAAATACCCTCAACTTACAAATCTAAACAATGCAACTGTTGCACCAGACACAACTGCCCCATATTCATATCACACACAGCTTACTATTAATAGACCAATACTTGGTACGGCATAAGATATTGAAGATATTAGTCAATAAATCCCCAAACAAAGACTCCAGTCACGCCACACAAACTACACTTACATCTGGTGAGAAACTGGACCAGTGAAAACTGGACCAGTGAAAAACTGGCCCATCTTAAAATACTACTAAGAAGAAACTGCAATCCAGGCCCACCTCCATACTGAAGTAGTAATCATCTTAATTGTATAACTTCTTAACAGGTGACACTGTTCCTGTGTTTCTGGCAAGTTGCTGCTATGTACAGCTGTTGAGTGTACACAACCCTTCAACTGGAGGACCCTCCAGTGCCGAGGTGTCTTAGGAAAGATTAAAGCCCTTATGCCGCAAGGGTCATCTACTGCAAACGCGTGCTTGGAAAGATTAAAACCGAGAACATCACCGGCGAGCCAATAAATGGAAAACCTCTTGCCGTCTGTTTACTCTGGTTTAGAAGAAAGTATTATTACAGTGAATCAATCAAGTTGTGCAACACTTATTCGGTTCACCTAAACTGGGCCAAAAATCAAGTTATGTTTCCCAGTAATTTTGCTTCCATAAATGTGGATCACTGGTCAACTGAAGCTGTAGGGTATCTTCAAAAACAAGTATGGGGGGGGGGGGCAGGTGGTTGGATTAACTACAGCAGGCAGGTTGAAGGGAGTAGTCTCAGTCCTGACTAGTGTTGAGACAACTGCTGTGGAAGAGGGAATGAGATGGGGGAGTGGGGGACAAAGAGATAGAAAGAGACACAGACATGCGGAGAGATAGGGTAGAGAGAGAGAGAGAGGGAGAGAGGGTGGGAGAGGGAGGGAGAGAGAGGGATAGAGTGGGGTAGAGAGGAGGGTAGAGAGAGGGGGTAGAGAGGGATAGAGTGGGGTAGAGAGGAGGGTAGAGAGAGGGATAGAGTGGGGTAGAAAGGAGGGTAGAGAGAAGGGATAGAGTGGGGTAGAAAGGAGGGTAGAGAGGAGGGATAGAGTGGGGTAGAAAGGAGGGTAGAGAGAGGGATAGAGTGGGGTAGAAAGGAGGGTAGAGAGGAGGGATAGTGGGGTAGAAAGGAGGGTAGAGAGAAGGGATAGAGTGGGGTAGAAAGGAGGGTAGAGAGAAGGGATAGAGTGGGGTAGAAAGGAGGGTAGAGAGGAGGGATAGAGTGGGGTAGAAAGGAGGGTAGAGAGAGGGATAGAGTGGGGTAGAAAGGAGGGTAGAGAGGAGGGATAGTGGGGTAGAAAGGAGGGTAGAGAGGAGGGATAGAGTGGGGTAGAAAGGAGGGTAGAGAGGAGGGATAGAGTGGGGTAGAAAGGAGGGTAGAGAGGAGGGATAGAGTGGGGTAGAAAGGAGGGTAGAGAGGAGGGATAGAGTGGGGTAGAAAGGAGGGTAGAGAGGAGGGATAGAGTGGGGTAGAAAGGAGGGTAGAGAGGAGGGATAGTGGGGTAGAAAGGAGGGTAGAGAGAGGGATAGAGTGGGGTAGAAAGGAGGGTAGAGAGAAGGGATAGAGTGGGGTAGAAAGGAGGGTAGAGAGAGGGATAGAGTGGGGTAGAAAGGAGGGTAGAGAGAGGGATAGAGTGGGGTAGAAAGGAAGGTACAGAGACGGGAGAGAGAGGGTTAGAATTGGATTGAGAGGAGGGTAGCGAGAGAGGGACAGTGGGATCAGCCCTGGCAGGTTGAAGGCAGTAGTCTTGGCCCAACTAGTCTTGATACAGGTAATGAGGTAGAGTGAGTCCCTGCCTATTGCGTCTAGTGTCTTAAGACAGACACAGTGAGTTAGAGAGGGGGGGGGGGGGGCAGACGATGGGATCAGGCCTGGCAGGTAGTTGAAGGCAGTAGTCTGGCCCTGACACTGATGTATAGAGATGTCTTGGACTGTCAGCACTGCCTCAACAACTTAATCAATATCAACACAGCACCTCCTTGCTATCTCCTGCCTGGCTACAGGAGCACAGGCCGCCACGGACAGATGGCTAGTTACCAGTCCCTTAGACCCTTCCTGTAGTGTTGTGTAGTGTCATGTCCAGTCGAGTAGTATCCTTGTAGTGTCCTTGTGTAAAGCAAACTGTCTTTACGCCCCACCATAGCTTTATGCAGAGACCCGTCCACCATTTGGACAGGTAAAAACAAATATGGACGGGTAGAAATACGGGTGGACGGGTGGTTGTGGATGGGTAAAAAAATGAAGGAGCAAAGTCTTCCAACACCATAGATATTGTTAGTTATCCCTTGAAAGTGAATGTAAATGGTGTCATGTGTGTTTGTTGTCCATTTCATTTGAAAGTTTGTAAACTGGCTTAACAGTTAACATCCATGCGTCCACTAAAGCAAAGTCGGTATACACGGTCTGACAGCAGGCTTGTACTGCGGTCTCATTCGGGTTATTGATGTAGTACATGGCTAATTCAGTGTCACGTTCAACACGCTTTCCCTCCGTCTTTCTGTGTAGTGTCATTGTGTTACTTAGTGTCCTGGTCATCCTGCAATGTTCTGGTGTAGGGTTATTGAATAGTGTCGTTGTGTAATGTCCTAGTTAATGAAGTGTCCTCAGTGTCTTGGTGGTCATGTAGTGTCCTGGTGTAGGGTAATTGTGTAGTTTTGTATATTTTCTACTGTCCTCACATGGTGTGATGTCTTACTGCGTAACTCATAATGAATAAGTCACCACTTAAACAACAGATGTGAGTCACGTGACTGACACTTTCAATAAGTTACGACAAAATTACACAAATCTGCCCCAGCGTCCATTCGCTGCTGGTGTAAGTGTCTGTGACACAGAGTGTCAAAATCTTACACGTAACGAAACGGAACAACCACCTTGATGCAGTGACCTGCAGCAATGACCAGTGTCCAGCTCCACTGACCACTGTATATTAGCCTCAGTGTTAATTGGCGGCCACTCCACTCAGCACTCAGGCACTCGAGTGAGACCCCACATAAACAGCCAATTTAACTGAAAACCAGAAATCCTTCAAAACGAGCAACTTGCAAAATGTGTCATTAATTAATTACCAAGACCCCCCCCCCCCCATCCACCCTGACTGCATCTATTGATCCCACTCGTTGCTATGGCAACAAGACAGCACTTCCAGTGGAATCAACAGGACCTTGTGGTAGACACATATACCTGGATGACTAGCTAGATCTGTCACCGGGTCATGGTCACTATAGGAATGTAGGACTGTCATCATGATCAAGGTCACTGGAGTGTTGGAATGCTGTCACCAAGTCAAGGTCACTAATAGGCTTTGTTTGTAAAATACATCACTCGACTATATGAAGCATAAATTATAATTATGCTTGTACAATAGTACAATACGATTTTATATGAATTGTTTATTTTTGCAATATCAAAAACAACGGGTTTCTAATAACGACTCTTAAAATACATGTCATACTGACCAGACAGATTTAAACAGACTACTAAAAAAACAGTAGATGTTTGGGCCTAAACCATGTAGCAGTTGGGCGAACGTCCACCCAGACACTGAGTGAACTTTGGACCCTTGTGCGATGCTGACCCAACGTAGTCGACCTTTGGCAACCATATTCCATGAACTGTTCTATTTCAATGCAACAACCTGTTTTTGTCCTGTTTCTTAGAGTTAACCAACTGTCGTGGGATGCACCACTAAATCAGTGAAATGCTGGAGGAATGCTGCTAGCTTCATGCCCAAAATGACTACTTTCAACCATCAAATCTGGCAACCTAGAAGTCACAGTCTGATGGCACTGACTTGGAAATACAAGTTTTGGGGTGTCATAAATTAAAGCAAAACCAACCTAAGCTGAATCAGTATTTAATTTTCAAGAATCAAATCTGGCAACCTAGAAGCCACAGCCTGATGGCATTGACTTGGAAATACAAGTTTTGGGGTGTCAGAAAGGACTGTTGGTGCTAAATATCTGTGTCATTCTTGCCATTCTCCCCGACCCACCAATATATAAATCTATGTAAAACATCACATGTCACGCTCCATTGCATTTCACGCTCCAGTGATCGCACTGTGTTTGCCAGGACCTGTCTCCAGCAATGTGTGGAGACAGACAGCGTAACGACATAATCAGTTGACGAGAACTCCCAGTAGAGGGCAACGACCCCGCCTGATGTCACCGGAACGACAGTGACACGAGACGACACAAAGGGCGACACGCGACACACTCAGGTCACCGGGGACGTCATTACCCGACTCAGTGTCGCGTCAGCCTCCGACATCACCTGTGTATTCTTACCTGGCTGACAGGTGTGACAATGCCCAGGTCTCCCGGCTTTTGTGCAGCGGCCCAGGTTTAATTGCAACTAACAACCTGTCATTATTACCCAATGACGCAATCAGCAATCTTCCCTGGCCCCCAGTCACCCCACCCCCTCCCCCCAACCCTGCCCCCAGTCAACCCACCCCACCCCCCCAATCACCCTCAGTTGCAGTGTAATTACATAAGAATTATCCCCTGACAGATACACAATCAAACAAATGAGATGTAAACACGGGCTTAGTGAATCAACAGTACCCTGTATACACGTCCACTTTAATTGTTTACAGTTTCTAACATTTTACAGCTTGGGTCAAAGTTTGTAATAACTCCCCCAAACTGTCTTTAGACCCCACATACTGCTACAGCCACAAAAATGCTCAAGGTGTATCATGCACTGTATCAGTCAGTCAGTCGGTGTACCGCGCACGGTCTGACAGCAGGCTTGTACTGCGGTCTCATTCAGTCGGCCTCATTCGGGTTATTGATGTAGTACGTGGCTAATTCAGTGTCGAGTCCAACACGCTTTCCCTCCGCCTTCCCCCAAAACATGCCGTGTAAATCAGCCCTGGGATTAGGCGGGTTTGGCGTCAATGACCTGCACACTCTGACCTGCCCATGTCAACTACCTGTGACAATATGTCCCACAGATGTAGCATTGGAAAAGCCATATGTAAACATTCTAAAAAATGCAGATTTTCTACAGCAGAACAACAACAAAATCCAAACACCAATTTGCACTAAACTGTCTGCAACCCATTATCACAAAACATAATTAACATTAAGTTCCATTTGAGAACGTGCTAGCAACTCTATAAACCCCATAACGTGGCCACCTGTGCACAAACTGCTACACCCCATGTACCAACCCCATTTACTGGCGCCACCTACCGGGGTAACTGGGCACTACAGAGGGGTTATTAATCACCAGATGTCGCCAGCATGGCAGGGCAACAGTTTTTACCCCCTTTTCTGTACGGTGCTGTCAAGTGCTAGGGTGTCAGTTCTCAGCAAGAGGGTTAACAAGGTTGCCAGTAGATTGTCAAGTCACTGACTCATTGTGTCACAGGATACAGAGGGTGTTTAAAATGATACATGCTCAATGCCAAGTTAAATTAATTACAAAAAAACAGTTTATCTGAATATTTATTCAAAATTAAGAACTTTTAAATAAACTTCAACATTTATCACGGCCGTGCTAGCTTGCTTACTTATATGTACTGATGTTGCCAATATTACTGTCATTAACATGTCTATAAAATAAACTCTCCACAAATATTCTACGAGTGAACTCGAGGGTCCCAAAGGGCACAAAAGCGGTGCATACCCCTGCACTGCCCAACGGGTCACACATTACGCATTCCCACGACTTATGGTTTACCTTCGATTTGTGCTTTTTGCACAATTCTATAAAGCATCAAGCCATGTGAATCCTAACGAGAGCCGACAACATTCCAGGAAGCCAGCGAGTGCAGTGTTCCTGGCTTCTAGGAAGTGGCCCGGGACCCTCTACTGCACTCCACCCCGCGACGCTAACACGCTACACACACGCGTCCAGTCCGGCCTTTCATGACCACAGTTAAACACACCCGCGGCATACAATTCGGCACTTATGCTGAAGTCGGACCCACCTCAACTTTCCCATTATAACTGTATCTTTGCCAACATTTGATAATTCATTTTGATAATTCAATCATTTAGCATCATCTTGTGCATAGTTGTTTTATAAACCGCGTGACTTAGCAGACTTTTGAGGTAGAAAAGACAGCGCGGTCGGCATAAACAAACTGTTTATCGCTTATTCCATGTGCAGTAACACATGCATCGCTGCGCTTGCGACTGGCACAAATCAGAGCACTATTTGGGTCTAAAAATGCAATATTTGTCAAACATAAATATACCTGGGTATGCTGACTGATCATGTCTAGGATTAGAGTTTGTGTTAAGGTATCCAATATAGGCATATATAAGTTATAATGGGAAAATCGAGGTGGGTCCGACTTCTGCATAAGTGCCTACAATTCATATCACATCGCCCGAGGGACGGCGGCCATGTTTGTGCGGCGGTCGTACAGCGAGGAACGAGTGCGCTGCGACATGAGACCACCGCCCGGCCCGAGCAGAGGACCCTTGTGAGACTACGCACGTTCTCGCGATGCAACAGGCATGTCTGAGACTGCTACTAGGGTCAGGGGAGACACTACAGGCACCAGTGGGGGTTCGACCGTATGCAACATGCCTCTAAAGTAGGCCGTCATTCCCTATAGAAGGGAAGTGTATAGCGCCACCTACATAATATTTTCGGAAAGGTATGACAGACAACTCCGGGTTATCAATAATATTTACTGTGGATAATAAGCCAATAATTGATATGGAACTATCTATAAAATAAATATAATCATGTCTGTATAAGAGTGAGACATATCAAGATATCAGTATTGTCTTGAAAAAAGTTTTGCTTACAGATTCGACCAGGTCATTTTAATCATCTAAATAATTATTAATAGTATTAATAATAACGCACTTCTACCACACCTATATTCGTAGGATGCAAGAATAAAGTAGCCATTTTATAGATGCAGTATAATATTTTACCTTTATCTCGTATACCAACTCGCAATAATTTGTTCAATATTTTCAGAAAAACTAAACACCATAATTGCATGAATCATTTAGAAAATCAGAGTTTATAACAAATAAATTCAATTTAATGTTAACATAAAAAATCAAGATTTCGAAAAGTTTGCACTGCAGAGAGAAAATATAAACTTGCAACCAGCAAAACTGCCTGACAGAACTGCACGTTGTAAGCCACGGACACAAGACAGGAAACGTCTTTCTTACCTAACGCAAAGCCCAGGGACAAAGACACCGCGTGGGTAGGGAGGGGCCTGACAAGAAGATTTAAACATCCGACAGACAGCGAATAAAAAATCCGACTCCCAATGATTTTTTTCGTGGGTGGTATGGATCCGCTACGAACCCGTAGACTGAAGGCAGATTTATGGGTGACGGTTGTGCCTCGACATGTGTACTGTACCCGCGTGCACCTGACAACTTTATCAAGTTGTGATGTACGAACCCAGCGAAAGCCACTGTCCCGTATTGTCAGCGCTAACGGCAAGGTAAGCACGCGGCACAGATCATCCCTTGTTTATTGCACTAGACTAGACCGTAGGTTTATGAGACCCATCCACCCATCATTTGGACGGGTAAAAGCCGTTGTGGGTGGGCAGAAATATCGGTGGACGGGTGGTGGATGGGTGGTGGACGGGTGGTGGATGGGTGGTGGACGGGTGGTGGACGGGTGGTGGATGGGTGGTGGATGGGTGGTGGACGGGTGGTGGATGGGTGGTGGACGGGTGGTGGATGGGTGGTGGACGGGTGGACGGGTGGTGGATGGGTGGTGGATGGGTGGTGGACGGGTGGACGGGTGGACGGGTGGTGGATGGGTGGTGGACGGGTGGTGGACAGGTGGTGGACGGGTGGACGGGTGGTGGATGGGTGGTGGACGGGTGGTGGATGGGTGGTGGACGGGTGGACGGGTGGTGGATGGGTGGTGGACGGGTGGTGGACGGGTGGTGGACGGGTGGACGGGTGGTGGATGGGTGGTGGACGGGTGGTGGATGGGTGGTGGATGGGTGGACGGGTGGTGGATGGGTGGTGGATGGGTGGTGGATGGGTGGTGGATGGGTGGTGGATGGGTGGTGGATGGGTGGTGGACGGGTGGTGGATGGGTAAAACACGAAGGAGAAAATTCTTCCAAATTTATAGATATTGTCAGTTGGCCTTGAAAATCCGTGTCACAAGTGTGTATGTAGTTTATTTCATGAAATAAAGCACATCTCAACTGGTTTCGGTGTATCAGGTATACAAGTAAACATCAGAAGTGTAACAAGCAAACAAATTCCTTCACAAAGCCCTACGCTAGATGCACATACAGTAGTCTTCTGTGTACGAAGAGAAACATGTGGATAGACAGAACAGTGCAAACAATAACAGTGGAAGCAAACTGACCACAAAGTTTGCACATCGCACCTAGCCACCAATAGCAAACATGGCTAGACCAGACCAGGCCAGTTGATCTGTGAAGTAATGACAGAGATGAAGGCACAACTTGACCTGGATCTCGACTTGACCCAGTCATTTACACAAGTCATGTCACATGACCTCATCACACATATAAAGTCCTGTCAAATGACTTGGACACTGGTTACACATAAGAGGTTCCATCACATAATCTAGTCACACATACAAGGTTAGGACTGCCAAATGGCCTGGCCACACATACAAGGTCCCATCCAATAACCTGGCCACACATACAAGGTCCCATCCAATGACCTGGCCACACATACAAGGTCCCATCCAATAACCTGGCCACATATACAAGGTCTAGTGAAATGCCCTGGTTTCAGATACAAGATCCTGTCACATGACCCAGCCGCACATCCACAGCCAGGTCACATGACCGCCACACGGAAGCAGACCCGGCCCGGGCCGGCCGAGATAAATGCGGCAAGACGCAAACATAATGGAATTTAATAGTCTGCTTACTGTCGACTGATCGAGTCAATTCAATAATGGTAATACCGTCCGTCTCGCGGGATCGCAAGCACGAAGCCGCCCAGACACCGGTCAGCGGGTCACATGGTCGGTCAGCTCGGCCGTCTGATAAACGACCGATCTCAAAACAAGAAACTGAACATGGAAATGTTGCGGTGTTCTATTCAATGGAAGGATCATATGTAGTGATTAAGCCGCAAATGCCACTAAACCACAACTCTATATAGTATATGGAGGATAATTACCAACCTGAATCTGTACTTCCCATGTAACATTTCTAGGTAGAACCAAATATTATCGCAATTCTAGTTTATTTAACAAATCTATAGCTGACCATTCACAAGGAGTAAGTAATGGGTTCAAACCATTGTACCCAGTCAAGATCCCACGGAAGAACTGATGCGAAGAGAAAGAGAGTAACTGGTGTGAGCCGCTTACAACGTTAAGATCAGGACATGACCTCAATTGTGTGTAACGTATAAAGACGCTGTCACAATGACACATCTATGTGACACCACTTGATGACATTTGCTGATGCTCGGTTATCTTCCAACCACTACGAAAAAACGACACCGGCCATGTCGCGAGTAAATTGAATCAGTCGACATCGGCGACACCCCGTGCTCGACAAGACTCTGTCAATGTCGCTGTCATTCCCGTGTCACCTAACCCGCCTCTCCTCCTCCTTTCCTCTCACACGCTCCGTCTTCCCGGGGCTGGTTGTCTCCCGGTTGCCATGACAACGCTGACCGGGCACCGGCATGAAAAGTTAATGCGGCGGGAGCCAGTGTTTGAAGCAATGACGGATGTCACCGTGAGGAACCCATGATGGCAGTGACACTGACACACGTGCTTAGGTGATCAATCGATGACGCTGACACTGACCTCGCCGGGCTGGACACACGGCACTGGTCAGTGACCGCCACCGGCCGCCGGGGCACACGCCAACTCCCCGGCTCGGTCAAGCCTCGGGGGGACTCAATGTTTTATGTACAATTTAGGTTTGACATGAGACGTTTAGCCGCGTGACAAGTGAGCTGTGGCGACAACAAGTGTGACGTGTGACGTCTTCGTCCGGCGTCCTCCAGGCTCACGATCAATACTGGACACAACGTCTCGTCTCGGCGCGGGAAGACGGAGGCTAACGAAGACCACCGCTCGCTCGCATACTCACCACTGTCTCTCACAACTGTCTCGGTGCTTCCGCAGTCGCGGTCCAATTACACCAGTAGTAGGCCTACTTTGTAACCGATTACAGTTGTAATAACGTTTCATTAATGTTGTAATAGAAAATCGGTGGTTACTGTGGTGATGTAGTCATATTTTATATTGCAATAATATCGATAATAACATGTAAGAAAATGATGACTGAATGGAAACTGACTATTTTTTTGGTAACTGGTTTACAGTTGTAATCGTTATGGTTATGATGTAAGCGGCCATGTTAGTGCCATCTACTCTTACATATCCTGATAATGAGAAAGGATGGGGGTGACAAGGGATTGACAGCAAGCTTCTTCCTCCCGGAAGACATAAATCCAGGGAAGACATAATTTCACTTCGTATTTCAGATTGTAAAACTGTCCTTTTCCACTCTCGACCAAGAGTCAGACAGCCATCTTCACAACTGCACAAGTAACAGCCGAGCAAACAGACTAGACTGGGAGAGCTGTAGACTCGTCGACAGCGAAGCTCCGACAACTTCTCCAAAAATAGTTGAGGTAGACAGCATTCTCGACCATTCGATGCAATTGTTTGGGCGTGGCGCCATTGTTCTAGCTGACGTCATTCTCTTGACATCCCTCCAACATGGCTGTATTCTCACACAAAGCCACTAACCCTATCTTAACATTTTCATCTCTCCAGGGGAACCTCATAAATCCAGATTTGGATTGTCGTCATCTAATGAGGAACTTCATAAATCCAAATTACGATAATCCAGAAACGTCAGCGCCCAGTTAACACTTCATGGGTGCATAATATCCAAACACGAATGTGTACACCTAACTAAAAAAAATTCTTTCAATTTATTAATCCAGATTTTTACACTACAAATCAACCAGATTCAAGACGTTCCAATGTACGTTATATTGACTTACTGTTTTTACGTTTCTGTACAGCAAATGTTACTATAACTCACCCGGTGCGTCGTCACATCCACACACGTTCCATATGGTTATCTACTTCATTGTTAATAAAACAAAATTACTCCCCCTTACAGCTCCCTGCAGCCAGACATCTCCACTTACCAGGCTTGTACCCAGGCGGGAAATTGTTTGCTATCGTCGTCGGGACGTTGCGTACTACTATGGCGCCCCCTGGTACAGGAGGTGAGAACATCTGAAAGCAAAAACGAAAGTACCATTAAAATGTGGTAGGAACAGTGGTGTTCCTGTTAACAATTTGTTTAATAAAACTCATCACAGACGAATGTACAGGTTGAGAAATTACACGTCTCAGTATTAGAAATATGGGAAATAATAAATCTGTAAATATCCAACTAATAATAAGTGTCAGTGTACTCTTAGTTGTTGTCACCATGTTGCTTCATGACATCCATAAGATGTGTTGTTGTCAGGTAGCTGCACAGGTAGGAAGGACCAGGGCTTTATGCAGGATAAAATTATTGCCAGTCACACATGTTTTGGTGGACACATGGATGTTAACTGTTAAGCCAGTTAACAAACTTTCAGATGTGCCTGATGACCTGAAATGGACTACAAACACACATGACACCATTTACACTCACTTTCAAGGCATAACTAACAATATCTATGGTTTTGGAAGACCTTTTGCTCCTTCATTTTTTTCCCTGTCCACTCATATTTCTACCCGTCCATATTCTATTTTACCCGTCCAAATGACGGATCTCTGCATAAAGTTATGGGAAGGACAGAATAAACCCAGAGGGAGAATGCCTAGAGAAAGGTAAAAGGAGGTGGTATCGAGTATTAACATGCAGGAATAAACTGTAGAAGAAAGAGAACTTGTGCTAGTCTGTCAGTACTATTGCTTTTATTATGAAAATATGTTATTACACAATAATTGCTATCACAATTGGCAAACATTAAGGATTTCAAATTTAGGATGTCAAAACTATAAATTTAATCTGAAGCTGAGCTCGGTCACTTTATAAATTAGTAAATTCCATGCAAAAATGTATCAGGAGCAACAGAAGAAATCAAAGAAAACATTGCTGCGAGGGCACTGTTCACTATTGTCCCCCAAATGTACTGCTGAAGAAGATTTATCTGCAGCACATTTCTGACACAGAAACCATGGTGCAATCTGCAGCCATGATATCTCGACCAACTGTTGCACGAATTCAGAGCCTTGCGTTGGACAACAAAGGTGTGCACAGATAGACACCTGGCCGCCTGATTAAAGTGAGGGAATACCCCAGACAGCGGGGAGGAATTTCTAATGCTGCAGCAACTGGTGGGCATTGTGGACTGCCCGACAGACAGAGAGACACACGGAGAGAGAGAGAGGCACGGCAGATCCGCGGCGCTGATTAAGTGATTAACTCCCCCTTCGTACCTGGTCAATACGTCGACCAGCTGCCAGCATCTTACCAGATCAACAGCGTCGACCGACCATCGAGGTAGACACACAAACACGGCGCAAGCAAGCGCGCGACTACGAAGTCAAATCGGGACACCGACATACGGGATGAGCTGACGATTTCGCCGCTGTATCACTTTAGTAAATGTAATTAAAAACAGCTGTTGTCAGCTGCAGTGCTACTGGGGTAGCTGAGACGCGGCCTTGGTAACTAACTGAGGCTCAGACGGAAACACAGGAGGGTGGAGATAAGGGAGGCAGGGAGGGGATTCCGCTGATGGAGGAGTACTCGACGGATTCTCCGAGCATTCTCCAGTTGAGGGAAGGATTGGTGACAGCTCATGTCCCGTGTCTCTGAGCTCCCACCAGTCCTTCCCCAGGTCATGTCATGTGACACAGGTCATGTGATGTATCTGTAAAGGCAGCAAATCACAGCCAGGATATTCAGATTTGAAATCCAAGTATAAGGTGAACTAAGTGAAATTAAACCAGGATTTCTATGTGCACATTCAACAAACAAGCAGGTCAACCAAATTTTGTTTTAACAACAGCGAATGCACACTATCTGGCAATATTAGGTACATTTTTAGACTATCGTAGCGTAGTTTCTAGACCATATTTTAACATCGTGTCTAGCTTGGAAATATGTCAACATCACCCTAAACCTCATGCCAAACCCTGTTGCATTCAACGCAAAACCCACTTACGCATCCACTATTAAAGCCAGACAGCGCTAAAATAATTACCCATAAAATAGGTCAGGATGGATTAAATTTAGCAGAATTCACAGTGGAACCAGTCAAGCGTATCTGACTGTGCTGTCACTGGCCTAAACCTTCGTCATCGGCTCACAAAAGATTAATAAGCCAGTTCTCTGTCGTGACAGTTTTTATCTGTCCCTCTCAGTGAATGAACACTACGATGAGTTGCTTTCATCTCGCGATACAATCATGGAAACACAACACGCTTCATAGCGATTGCGGCAGTCAAATATTAATTACTTGGGTGTTTGGATGCGTACCACGGACTGTGCCAGTCACTTTATTACACAACAATAGCGGCCGATTTACGAGAGACGAGACACGAAAAGGAGCGAGGGAAACGGTGGCGTGTCAGTCACCTGTAATCAACGTGATGGATGTCTGCCGGAGAAAACATCATTTCAAGGCCTGGATATCTGTCTGACGCCGATAAGATGCAATGTAGAAAATATCTTAACATATTGCTTTTCCTTCAGGGTACGCTGCAGACATCAGTAAATGTTATTTCAAATAATAAATATTCTGATCAATTAATTTAGTAAGACACAAGACCATCTTCTTGCAATGTACTGCAGATATAAATGACTGTGACTTCTTGCATAGCATTTCTGTAACTAAACAACATGATGCAAATGTAAAACAATCAAAGTATTACATTTTTAGAATGTTTACCTATTACGTAACATACGTTTTCTTCATTGTAATACTACAAACAGTACAAAATTTGTGATACTGTTCATGTAACTTAGCAACACCTTTGCTTGGTATACAATGAAAATACTTTCAGATTCTTTGCGCTGCGATTCAGTAACGAACAGTTCATCCCTACGTGACATCAAAAACATTTATATTTATTAAGTCAAATTCAATAAAAAAAATTACTAACGTTGCCAGGCCTATAAGCAGGATCAAATATTTGCCAGTCCTGATATTTTGTGGATGATACGTGTTTGATAATTCAAATACATACAAGCCAGCCATAAAAAAAAGGGTTTTATCCATCCAAATGATGCGTGTATGCCCGATGGGCCTCTAGATAAACGTTATTGATCTTTTTAACTGAATTGATCTTTTAACTTATTTGAAACTATATAAACATGAATTGAATTTGAACCCATCCTTGGGTAATACACTTGATTTGCAACTTATCAAATATAATTTAACCCAGTGCTGTTGCCGTTTATATGCAAAAAATAAGATGAAAATAAGGGCATGATTTCTTGTATTTCTCCACAGATATCTACGATGTGTAAAGAAATTCAATAAGTGTTTGATGTAACAGACATAACATTGACCACAGCAGACATCCATCAACTGTAGTTATCATCCACTGGGAGATCATTGACACCAATCGCCTGTCAAGTACACACGCCTGGCCAGCCCTCCAGTGGTAGTTAGTGCGACCTGGCATCCAACATGGAAATCATCAGCGAGCTGGTGGGGTGAACTGAAGTGCGTGAGGGTGAACAGCTGGCGAGGGGAGGGTTGATTGCACACCCTCAATGGGGGAGCAGTCCATGGACACGCAGTCATGATCACTAATAATGCACGGGGGAGATCAGGTATAAAAGTCAGCGCCACAATTCATCTTTCTCGCCAGATCCCAGCCACCGAGTCTATCTATAGACCACGATTGTGATTATTGAGAACTGTTGCATTGTCACATTACCAGTGGACTGTCAACCTCTCGCGGTCACCCCGGACAATCTGACATTTGAGACCACAAGTAGCTTTCTTTGTATCCGACTGAGGTCAATTCAAATCACAACAACATATATAACAGTACGAATTCTTTGTTTAATTACAAAACTTATGTTGGATAATTTATATATATATATATATTTCCCTTCCATGTGTATCCTTCTCCACCCTGGAAAGTTCCACTTTATGTTGTTTAAAAAAAAACTACTTAATATAAATGCAGTTTATTTTACTTTATGCAAAATTGTAAATTATTAAAATAAATAAAATGACATACGTTTAGAATCTTTCAATTAATGAGAACCCATCCAGTTGGGCTCTATGCTACCCAACTTTCCCACAGCTAAAAGACAGCACGTTAAGGAGGATGCCATGAGGTATTTCTCTCTGTAAATTGCGTCAGTAGTTGGATTTTTTGAAATGACAACTACCTGAACTAGGTAAATTGTTCTTACCAACAATTCAGGTATGTAACTTGAGTAACGGAATTTTTTTGGGAAACAGATGTTATTCAAAATGTTGAGATACCTATTTTAGGTCATTTAAAGAAATACAGTGTATGTTCTGTGCAACTTACCGCACTAAAGTCTAGTAGGTCGTTGAGTTCCTTGTCCCCCAGTGGGGCGGTTCCGTCACCAGGGACACCAGTACTAGGGGGTACGTTGCCGGGGGTAACACTGCCGGCGCCCTCCTGGGGTCTCTGCATTGTGCCAACTGTCGTCAGACTGAAACACGCAAACAACAGTTAGAAACTTGTCCACAGAGTTCACAAATAAACAGCTCCGATCCACAAACCCCATCTATTATCACAGATAGGGAGTACACATTTTGTGTAGTGTCTTCTTGTATTCTGAAGCAAACTACAAATACGGTCATTCCATTTCCACCTACAACCATAGCTTTATGCAGAAACCCATCCACCCGTCATTTGGACAGGTAAAAACCATTGTAGATGGGTAGAAATATGGGTGGATGGATAAAAAAAAAGAAGGAGCAAAACCATAGATATTGTTAGTCATGCCTTGAAAGTAAGTGTAAATGGTGTCACATGTGTGTTTGTAGGCCATTTCAGGTCATCAGACTTTTGAAAGTTTGTAAACTGGGTTAACAGTTAACATCCATGTGTTCACCAAAACATGTGTGACTGGCAATAATTTGATACTGCATGAAGCCCTGCATACAGCATTTGGGTAAATAAACCTTCTTTTGAAAAGCTAACTTTCTACTAGAACCGGTATAAGATGATATAAAGAGATTTTTATATAACTGCGTTGACAACTCCACAGGACGTAATTAGTTAGTAGATGTATTATGAAAGATCTCCAAGAAAGAGTTGCAATTAATTGTTCATATTTTAAACCCAGCGTTGACATCAGCCACACTGTATACTTCAAGAATGACAGTAGTTGTTCCCAAATAAAATGTAATCACTTCCACACAAAACGTTATCGCTTGCACATAAAATAAGATTCGTTCAAGTGAAGCTTCTGCACTATACTTTCTGAGAAGCCAGTTATAAATAAATTTATAAAATATAATAGGTTACTTGAAACAAAAAAATATCAATGATGACGGCAGCAATTCCTTACCTCACTATCACAGTTCCCAACATGTCACCAATTGATCTGTTGAATTCATGCATTTGCTATGCAATAATTACACCTTTACAACAGTATCATCATGTATTATGCACAGGAGCGCGACCAACAAATTCATGTAACTTTACATATTTCTGCCAGGACGTTTCAAGACAGGAAGTACACAGGATGTCCGACAAAACGCGCGAGCCACGCTGTCTGTTCGCTCGGCGCAAACATTTAAATGTGACCATTTGTCACAGCGCAGGAAATGTTCTCCCCTTGAAAGCTTATCATGCAAATGACTGGCGCTTGCATAATATACAGGTAATGACGTCCAACAAGCATTGGACAGGAAGTCAAGGTCCATCACCGCGGCGTACGGACTCGAGTAAATAGTACTAGTCTCACCAGCAGAGGAAGCCATCAGTTCTGGGTGTGTCTATGCTACAGAGCATGTGACCAATAAACTCATGTCACCACAAGTAGTGTTATAGCCGTGGCATAAATGTAAAACGTTGGTCTATTATGGATTGTTTACAATTTTGTATTTACTCAGAATTTTTATTATTATTTACCCATTTCTATGACACTGGCTACTACAGTAACTTGTTTGGCTATGCTGGCTGCACAGGGTGTCCATTCTTAATTATTACTTACTACGTATGTTTTCAACTTTCGTGAATAGCTTTATGTAGAGAACCATCCACCCGTCATTTGGACAGATCTAAATATCACCCAGCAGGTAAAAGAAGGAGAAAAGGAGTTATGATTTGAAAATGGATTTCAAATGTAAAATTGTGGGTAGTTTATTTTAGGTCATAATACACAAGTCAACTGGCTTGTGCGTATGTGAGATAACATAATGCTAAAAGTAGAACACGCTAGTAGAATTGGTCTATAGCGGATGATTATTTAACTCAGTGGTTAATATGCATGTCTACCAAAAAGTATCCAGCATAATGTCCTGCTTCCAAGATACTAGTCTGAACAAGAACAACCTGTGAAAGTTGTTGAATAATTTGTGAGTTCTATGTTGGTTATAGCTCAGTACATGTGACATGACCAAATGCTGACACAGCTGTAAAGATTGCACTAACAAGGTTTCACACAGAAATCATGAAAGTAATTAAACGGATGCCATCCAGGGCTGTCTAATTAACCGCTTTCTGCACCATTTGATTGCAAGTTCATTGACTTTGTCTCCTAATAAACCTATCAACGTGGCACATCCCAAAAAAAAAAAATTAACCAGTAAAATGCACTGCTACATTGATCTTTAATGTGAGTTTCCATAACTGCACCACCAGGAGCTCTGAGGAAACAACCCCTTTCGGTCCAATCACCGGTGTGACAGACAGAACTGGGCTAAAACATACATGTATCCTCCCGGGGAAAAAACACGAAGTAGCTTAATTTGCAGTTGTGTGCGATTGGCCAGGGGTCTATGACTATCTGGCGTGCGGAACTGTCGATACGTATTAGCGCGGAAGCAACAGCCCATGGCAACGCAGTCCGCCCGGCCTGGTTCCTCACTCCCCTGCCAGGGATGCTTTCATGTTGGCATGAGCGCACGGCCCGGGGTCCAATCACGCGGCCCGGGGCCGCAGCCCGACTCTCTCACGGAATAAGCTGTTTAACAACTTCCTGCCCGTGAAACAAATTACCTGCCCCGCTCCAACGAAACAAAACGACACGTTCCGTCGGTTCGGCCGGCATCGCTGACCCCCGCGACCCCGCATCGGAACAAGCCCGGAGAATGCGACCGCCGCGGTCACCACGACAACTGGTCAACGGCGCCATCTGCCTGGAAGTCTGCTACCTGACAACAGGCAAGAGAGCGGACAGCCACCGGCGGAGGCAATACATCACAGCTCCCCTCCGGCCTGACACCTAGGTGTCTACGCCAGACAGACGGCCAGGCAAGGCTGTCGTGTGTCGTCTCTCGCTTCGGTTCAGGGAACGTCTCCAAAACAAACCAGTCCAGGCGGAAAATAGAGGATCAGACGTCTGACAACAGAACCGTCAAAGCCCGAGAGACTATTGTATAGCCCAGACACACTCCTGTGTACCCACCTGAGTGTGGCAAATAAACACACTGGACACTGCCCTCAGAGTTCTAATTGTTAGTAAGGTCATCTTATTGGGACAAGTCATAGATTGAGACTGGTTCATTCGTCCAAAGGTATGCTAGATATAAGATGTCGCTGTCCAGATATCTAAAAACTAAACTTATCAAGGAACTTGAATCTAGAGGCACAACAAAGAAGGCTGTCATAAATAGCCAAGCTGAAGCCGTCTTCTGCATGAAAGTTTATGGCAGATATATAAATATGTCAATATATCAAAGCTACACAATTACAGGTGATTTTTTTTTATAAAAAAAATGGAATTTGGGCTGGACAATGGATACAGCTAGAGAAACACGCGTGCTAGGGTTAAACTCAGTTCTAGGAAACAATGAGTCATCCAACAAGTCAAACAATCAAAGCTTACTACAGACATTTGAACTCTCGAATTTGCTGTGTAACTGTACGTCAGAAGCCGTGGGCAGTTATTATATTGTGGTTGTTTGTTTTCCCGCCATTCCGGCAATCACCTGCCACTACTCACCAACAACGCTCACAAATAAACGTGACTAATTGCACCGGTGATTAAGCAGGTACGCGTGGCAACAGTAAAATACATTCTAATCTGCTTTCACAAGACCCTTCTCAAGATCACAAGGAACGACATACAGGTGCCAAACCGTTCCCGGGCCTAACATTTTGTTTACCTGATGGGCACTGACAGCCCCCTGCCCCCCACCCCCTCTACCCCAGATGTGTCCTACCTCCAACTTCCCTGGCAGTTGCAGTGACGTAAAATCGTGTACGTGAACAGTGGCGAATTTAGGGGGATTAACTTTTTATTCTTCCACACTTGTTGGTTCTACACAAAGAGTAGTTGTGTATTCAGAGTACTTAGCGATGGCACATCTCTGTCTTTTGTCCTCATTATTATAACAAATGAGTGACTATGCATGGACTTTACCATTGTACACGAAGACAATTGCGAATTTAACACAAACAACTCTGTATTGATGAGAATACACAGACGTTATGTCTCATTCATGCAATACCTTTTGATTTACATGTGTTTACAGAGAGACGTGCCGTTAGTTTATGACATCCGGCCTTGCAACCTTTAATGACCATCATTAGGCATTGTAGCATAATAGCATTATAACGTCATGATTAAGAAAATTACTCTAAAGATCACAGCATGATTGTTACAACATCATAAGCACAGCATTGCCACTACAGTATAATTTTTAATTGTTACAATTACTTGTCTATTAATTACCCTTTCTCAGTACCTGTGACAGAATTGGCATCATGCCATTTTCCAGAAAGGGTTAATACGTGTAGGTACATTCATTTTAGCGACTGGAGACACAATGGAGTAGACAAAACCAAGTTACCGGTAGTGGTCAATTGTACAATTCTATTTTGGAACCATTCTGTCAGTCTATTTTGGTATTTCAATGGTGACTGTAAATTAGGTTCCATAAATAATTCAACTTCCTACAAGCTGGATACACATAGATCATATTAGAAGAAACCTATTTCTGATGTCACCCTCAGACTTAACTTTATGCAGAGACCTGTCCACCCGTCATTTGGACGGGTAAAACCTGTTGTGGACGGGTAGAAATAGGGGTGGACGGGTAAAAAATGGAGCAAGTCTCCCCAAACCATAGATATTGTCAGTTTTGCCTTAGAAGTGAGTGTAAATGGTGTCACATGTGTGTTAGTAACTTAATAGTCCATTTCAGGTCATCATAGATCTATATTTAACGTTTGCAAACTGGCTTAACAGTTGACATCCATGTTTCCAGTGTCCATCAAAAAGTTTAACTGGCAAATATGTGGTCCTGCATAAAGCCTTGCCGTCGGAACTGTGTCAATGTGTTAATAGCCAGGTGACCACATTAGCAAGACAACATTTATATATTCTGCTGTTCAGGAAAGTACTAATTGGGACAGATTTATAGCCTTAATTGTGAGGTGACTGCACTGCTGAGGTGACTGTGGGATGTCCTTAAGTTAAGATCACCCTTCCACCTCTTAGGATTAGAAAGTGGACATTCCATTAGACATGCAATCAATTCAATTGCTGGTTCAAAGAAGACTGAGCCAAGTAAGAACACATGACTTAAGGTTAACACGTGAGGTGTTTAGGGAGTAGAGACCTGTATTTAATGCAAACCCAGTCTGACCTCACTTTATCACACCACCACAGGGAGATATCCATGTAATGAAGGGGAACATTTAACACTACAAACAACTCTCTGTAGTAAAATCACCTAGGTTACACAGACATCCCCTGGATAAGTAACATGTGTTCTTTGGGGGGGGGGGGGGATATCTGAGTTGGAACTATGGGGTTATTATAAATTATATGCCCCATATCTGTTAAAACTGTACTATTTTGCACATTTTATATAATCTGGTAAATTTAATTTGAACATGAAGCATTATTTATATCAGTAAAATTATTGCTATGAGTTAGTTTTAATTACATCCAGGACAGTGTGTGTGCTATATTTATAAGGGACATAAGTACCACTATCAACATTAAATGCTAAGAAATGTCCACTGGTTTATTTCATCATCACTCTGGCTCTCCAGTTGACACCAGATGTAACACACAGTCCGGTTGCAACAGTATAAAATCATTGTACTACACTTCTCTGCCACACAAGCTATTGTTGTATTGCGATTCGTGGAAATGCTGCAGGAAAGTGTATGGCATGTCAGCACATGATGTGTCATTTGCACAAAGGCACACACCAACTAGTGGTTACGTATGCCCTCTAGATCAGTAAATGGTTACAAACACAAGCTGAATCTGACTGACTGAATATGTAACCAGGAAGCATCTCATCCTGATCATTGTGTTTTGTAAAAATAACAGAAAGAAACCAACCAGACTGACCACTAGAGTGAGTGCACTGACCACTATGTGTGTTGTACTGTGTAGTGACATTTTTAAAAATGTGTTTCAAATATTTCATCTTATCTTATTTTTTTACACAAAATTATGTATTGACATTTGTATATGCCAGTATGTGTTTTGCATGTAAATAGAGTATTAATTAGTTTTATTTATTTATTTTATTCATTGTCGTTAATTCTATATAATATTTAATTAACAGTTTTAATATGAATAATTTAACGTTTCTACATTGTTTAATCTGAAAGTTAATTTTACAGAATGTTTTATATTTATTATTATTATTAATATTAATTTTAACACATAATAAATAGCTTTATATTTTATTGTACAGCGCTTTGAGCATATTTGAATATTGCGCTTTATAAATAATAAATATTATTATTAGTGTGTACGTACTGTGTAGTGTGTACTATACAGACCATCAGTGTACTGTGATTACTGACTAGAGTACATGAGATGTAGCCAGGGAACTACCCTGACAGTCCCCCTGGATGTACCATGAGTCAATGACATCACATTATGACATTGCACCAAGTAAGATGTTTTCACTGCAATGTCTATATTTGCCCAGACTTAGAAATGGGGATTCACACTTCAAACTAACCTGCCCCAACTATATTGAGAGCCCTAGCAGACACAGACCCACACAAATAGTGGGACATGTTAACACACTCTCTCTGTGAAACTAGACACTGCAGTCACAGCAGGCTGTATTTACACAAGGACTTCTAACTAAATGCCTAATTTTTAGCACATCCTGCAGACAAATGAATTGCCTACACTAGCCACGAATTGCCTACACTAGCCACAAGATCACTTCAAAGAGCTCCACTTTGAGATGGTCCCTGGACTAAGCCTAGAAGTGACTTGCAGAAGGTGTGAGCTGAGCCTGGTGTGTGTTGATATTATCTATCAGGTCTGGGCGCTGACATACTATTGATTGCAAGTGCTTTGAGGTGGCCAGAATAAGACAGAGTATACCGATGTGTGGTCGATGGTCAGATCTGAGACGTCTTCTTAACCTACTGCTCAAACAGCATCCCCAAGTCTAGCTGTGTTATTCAGCAGCACTTAATAAGGTTCACCATACCACCGAGCATTATGCATAGCTGTCAAATTATATAATTAAATGTCATAAGTGTTTCCCCTTACTTGTGACAACTGACAAATGAGGTGTGTCTTTTCACAGATAATGTGAAATATTTGTTTAAATTGCCTTCTCACAGAACAATCTGCTAAACCCTTTTTAGATGTTTCAAATTGACATTGTAATGAAATCATAGATATTTATTGTTTACTGAAGTGCCAGTGACAAATTATGTCACATGCCAACTAAAAGTTGTCAAAACCAACACCCTTCTATCATATCAAACAAAGTTATCATGAGATGACATGCCCATGCATCAGGCCTTATAGAACCATCCATTGACCCTTTTACCCAGGGAAATACTGGTCAGTCATAAGTAATCACCATGTAAGATTGTTGCACGTATCTTCCTAGTAGCCAGATTCTGTTTAGATCTGACCTCCCTACTCACATGCTTCCTGGAATGACTGTGATCATGTCAATTCAATACATACTTATCGAATATAACATCTAGTGCATAATCTTTGACCAATTTCATTCAAACAAGAACACCAAACCTTCATTTTGACCAGGCCTGTCTTGATCACCACAAGGGTGCATCAATCAAACTGTCTGACCGGTACAGCACTGGCCAACAGTGACTACCAGGAAATGGAGAGATCCGATCTAGCAGTAACCAATGTGACAAGGTGTGATTGTATTCACAGATAGCCAGCACTGATATGTATAGCAGCAACATCGAGTATAACTACCAGTGTCAAATTTATTAAAACTGAGGCAAGGAGATTGATAGGTTTATGATGTGATAGCAATGGCAGTGACTCTGTGAAGTTACTGAAACATGGACACGGACTGCGAGTTGGTCATTGATGATGACTGTTTCAGGTCTATGAAACTGAGATGTGGACAGTTTTAAAGACGGTAATAAAACTGAGACTAGAACAGCTCTAAAGATGTTAATGAAACTGACACAAGAACAGTTCTAGAGAGGCTCATGAAATTGAGACAAGGACCATTCTAGAAAGGTTGAAGAAAGTGAGGCAAGGAAAGTAAATATCTTATGAAAGCTGAAGAAAGACCATGAATGAAGTATTTATGACAGTACGAGACAAGGTTTGTCAGTGTTTTATGAAGGCAGCAAGTGGATAGTAAGAAACTGACATAAGAACAGGGAAGGTTACAAAACTGAGGCAAGGACAGCAAGAGGTGACACCCCATCTCATTATATTGACATGTAGTTAGTTGACAAAACTCTCCCTGCCTTAGCCTGTTTAACCACTTTTTCAAACCTCTCTCATTCTGCCAATTGTTAACATTTAGCCTTGCACACAAATAAATCACCATCTCTCTACAACATTGAACAGGCAATCTGTCATCAGCAGCAAGGCAAGGAGACTGGCTTATTGTTCACACTGAAAAGTTGAATTATCACACAGAAAAAAATACTTCAACGAATCCATCAATGCCTGTGAAAATTAACTTCATTCAGGACAAAGACCTGTTCCAAACAACTCGACAGAAATGGAGGCGATAAGACAGCAAACTGTGAGAAAGCAAACTATTTTTTAATTATTTATCAGATCAATATTTGAATAAAATAACCAAAACATGTAACGACACCACATTGTTTTTTTGTAATGCGAGAGAAATTATAGGGCAAGCAAGAAAAAAATATAAACCAGTCTTACTGGTGGGGTGAAACAGGGAATTGGAGAAAATATCACTTCCTGTTCAACTGAGATAGGAGGGACGATTTATTCCATTCAACAACACATTTCTGTGTTGCACGGTGTAAAGCATTTTCTGCAGAGACCCATCCACCCAGGTAAATCTTGTGGGGGAAGGGTGGAAACATCAGTGGACAGATGGGTGGAGGGAGGACAGGTAAAGAGGACTAAAAACTATTCTCCAATTTGTTTAGATATTGTCAGTTATGCAAGGAAAATGGGTTTCACACTTATGTTTGTAGTTAATTTCAGGTCAAACACATCTCAACTGCCTTGTATGTACATTCATGAGTTAACGTGCAATTTGTGGCAAAGTGCAATTTGTGGCAAAGTACAATAGCAATTATCAACACTGACAATGAAAACCATTTTGCTAAAAAAAAAATTGCAGTTCCACAACTACATAATTTTAATCAGATCAACACTAAAACTGGATTCCATTAACACATTACTGGAGCTGCAATTTCTAAAACTTCCTGATCATAAGGACCTCACTAGACTAAGCCTGGCAACGTCTAAAAATGATCAGATCTAGTTATACTGCATTTCAAAAACAGACACTCACTCCCTTGTGCAGTGTGCAGGATACCAGTAGTATGACATTGTGTGTACATGCAAAGTACATGCTAGTAATAACAATGACCATAATAAATGTTTACATAATTCACTTGTGACTGTAACTCATACGATTACTAAACAGGCCTTTATCACGTCCCTGTACACTCTGAATGAGTAAACAAATGTCAACAATTCTGAGCCACCCATATAGGTCTAACATTGGTAAGCAATTCATACAAAAAGATATCTAAATCAACTTAAAATGTCCCGACTGACCCCATAGTTCCAGTACACGGGTGACATCATGTAAACAAACAACGTGTCTACAGGATACAATTGTTTGTCAACAAGTCTACAGAATGTCCTGTGCAATTATACTTTGAGGAAACCACAGTGTGATACTGACATCATCTGGCTTAAGTCACCAGTTTAGTGAATGGCAACAATTGTGTCAGTCGTGATAAAAGACCATCCATTGACGCAACAGTTTACTACAAAAAGAGACGTGAACTTTACACAGGAGTAGCCATACACTGGTGAATGAGTACTTCCTGTCATGTGACAATAAACACCAACATTTGCACTAACGTAGTATTTCATTCACTATAAAATCTTTTAGAACCACACGATTTAGTCAGAACAGTGCATACAAATGAATGCACATTATGAGATGACTAAAGAAAACAAAGCTACATGGGAGAAGCAATCAAACTCATGTATTGACATTTCCAAGATAAAATCACATATTCTGTCAAGTGACAGTGCAATACTGGTGACAGCAAGTCACAATTTAATCACTAAAAATTATCACACACACTTCAAATACAGTAGGCCTAATGAGACAAACGTCCTGACATGTGTGTGAATTCTAAGCAACTGCGTGGAATAACAATCAGCATGATTGTGGCCACCAAAACAATGACGATTATAAATGGAGTATTGTACAGTTGACCAAACAAGAAACTTTGCATTTATCCAGTCTGCAGACTACACCTACCAAGAGGTAACGTTAGCTTATCGTTTTATAGATATGTAACAATTAACACCATAAGAAAGATACAATGAATGATTACGCACCAAAGTCAAAGATTGTGGTTTCCATGTTGTCAGATGTCACCACGAATGTGACAAAAGATCTACGACAACTTGTCAGATAATGCTATAAGTCAAGTGTTAACTAGACATATTACGTGACTGTTACGAGTCGTATACCTGAGTGGATCCCACCGACCGAGGCAGTGCCAACGCTGCCAGGACAGAGACAGAGCCAGAGGCTCCGAGAAAAGAACAAAGATGGACAGGATCGGGGGCAGACACCTGCGGAATGAGGGCCTTCTCTCTCAAAACGCACGCCTTGTATTAAACTTGCCAGACACGTATGCTTGAACTAACAACATAACGTCACTCCTGGTGCAACACCATAGCCAATTATTTCCCCAATTCATGTCTATGACTTGCTGCTAATTAAGGTACGATTCACTGATTCGACGGGTGTCTTGGACCTGTAGCAAACTTTGCAAAGTGGTCTAAGTCACTTAACTTTACCCCGAGAACATGTTCACGTTGTGCAACGAGATACCGACATAAAGTGCTAACAGCGGTTGCGGTTGTCCCGTGATTTTTTGAATGCACCTTCGAGAAAGTGGCGTTTGCATTTGAATGAGATCTCCAATACACAACGGTAATAGACAAAATGGCGACGCGTGTTACACGGGCCTCCACGCTGGGTCTTACCTGGTTAAATTTCTCCCCTGCGTGTCTTGTCCATCCACAGGACGATCGAGATTAAGCATAACTTTGTGTCAGTGCAAACGGTGTGCTATATCCGCACTTTCATGTACTTTGCATTAAAGTTTTCTCGCGAACATCCACGCTCACCTTACACACAGGCAGACATTTTCTTTTCTTTGTGGGACCGCGTCACGCACAATACAGCTTCCGTATTCATCCGCCTATACGGGCACTTGCCATTTCATCTAGCGCGCACCGAGCAAATCAACATTTAACGCCGACCTCGCTCAGAATGCACCTCATAGCGTATATCGCGCTTACACTAGCTATATGTGTCATGTGATTACAAGCGTACGAGTCATTGTTTGCTGGTTGATCTATTTATTTGCGTATTATTTCGTGGCATCAATTGTGTACAGTGCGCGCACCGGTTTTGTGTTTTCATCCTCGCTTTCCGCCGTTCAAGTGAATGGTCGTTGAGTTTGATTGACAGGCGACACTTTCTTGACCAATCGGAGCGCGCCACTTTCGGGGAGGCGTGGCGCTCTAGTGCCGCGAGCTTGATTATGTTAATTCGGTAACTAGAAGCGCGTGCTCCGTGGGGAGTGCGATGCAGGTCTATCGCTACCGGAATTGCTCGAGTGAGCGCTATTTACGTGGCTAGAATACTTCCTACGAGAACGCGTCGCTCGAGTGGCGCTGCATCACGATTCACAGAGGCTAGACAATCTTATGTAAAACAGACGAAATTAATGCAGTTTGACAACCACGATCGTATCGCTAGCCATAAAAGCGAGCGGGGAATGGCGCGTGTGCACGGTCCCGAATTTGAGTTATTTTTACATTTAATTCTTGTTTTATTATTATTGCAGCACTGACTGGGAGTAGGGTATTCTTTTGAAATGTCCACATATATCAAATTCGTTCAGTTGAATAAAACTGTCATTGAGAAACCAACGTAACACTTATAGTGAAAATATATCAGAAATAGAGCTATGTTAATTATACTACTTTGAATTTAATACGTTAATTGTAACCCGAGCCGTTTCGTCAAACGATTTGCATATAAACGTCTTCATAGAAGTATTACTTTGCCTTTGGAATCTTAGTCATGAAGCGCAAAAGCACGTGCGATTTGTTATTGTGCCGTAGTAGGTCGATCTCGCACAAAGCACGTGACCCAAAAAGCATAGGACGTCGGCAGGTAATGATTGTTTCGCCAGTTATATCCGGTGTAACGGCGATTCTTTTTTTACGATTAAAAAATGACAAATATGCATTCTAAAAATGATCTGACTATGCATACTAGTTAAACTATTAACACTTTACACATTTGGTCATAAAAGAACCGGTTTGGCGATTAGCAAACGAGTGGAGGAAGTACCTTTAAGAAATTGGTATTAAACTTGAAAATAAGAAACTTGCAGACAAACGGAGGATTCCGTTGTGTAGAGTTTATATGGTTGTTCAGGCTTCAATTAAGTGTGAATTCCTCTATTGTTGTGTAACGATGTATTACATCCGAGATTATTATCTTAATGAATTAACGGCCTGCCTAACACTACACAGCACACACCCCAGATGGCACGTGGGCAAGGATGGCGTTGCTTTATTGAGAGCCGATCTGCCATTTGTAATATATATTTAGCTTATCTGATTGAATTTCCATGTCACGATTAATATTTTGGTCAACGCACAGAACACTGCATAATGTCAACTTTGAAGTATGTTCAACTAGAGGTCCTATATTTTATTTCGGTTGCTAATCTATTGAATTCAGATGAACGGTTACTGTAGAAAGCAGTTTCGCTTACTGCGGGAAGTGGAATGAAGATGACGATGAAGAGAGGGTGACCGAGGAGAGCGACCCGGGAACGCAGGGTGAGAGTGGGGAGCGGTGGTCGCGCGGTAGAGCGCCGGACTGTCAATCGAGGGGATGGTGGTTCAATTCCACCTGTCGCCGTTTCGAAACTTAGGCAACTTCGTTCACCCCACATTTGCCTGTGTCTTTCGGAAGAGACACTAAAAAGCCGATGGTCCCTTCTATCTGGTGTCTATGCCAGGGGAAGTAAAAGATCCCACACAGGGGGTAAATGTGCAACCTGTAGTGGACTCAATTCTCGTTGGACTTTAAAACGCCCTGCAAAGGACCCCGTCCAGTATCTGGGAGAAAGAGAAAGGAGAAAGGAGAAAGGAGAAAGGAGAAAGGAGAAAGGAGAAAGGAGAAAGGAGAAAGGAGAAAGGAGAAAGGAGAAAGGAGAAAGGAGAAAGGAGAAAGGAGAAAGGAGAAAGGAGAAAGGAGAAAGGAGAAAGGAGAAAGGAGAAAGGAGAAAGGAGAAAGGAGAAAGGAGAAAGGAGAAAGGAGAATGGAGAATGGAGAAAGGAGAAAGGAGAAAGGAGAAAGGAGAAAGGAGAAAGGAGAATGGAGAATGGAGAAAGGAGAAAGGAGAAAGGAGAAAGGAGAATGGAGAAAGGAGAAAGGAGAAAGGAGAAAGGAGAAAGGAGAAAGGAGAAAGGAAAAGGAAAAAGGAAAAAGGAAAAAGGAAAAAGGAAAAAGGAAAAAGGAAAAAGGAAAAAGGAAAAAGAGTGAGAGGAGAGGATAAGTGGACGCGGAGAGAGCCAGACTTGGAGCACCAGTGGAGATGGATGAAAGCGTCTGCACCGAAATGGGGCCACTGACGGCAAGACCCAGATCTAGCGGCGACGAATCCCGACTGATGTAAGTAACTGATCGTCGACAGGTCTATAATAGCAATGTGGTTTAGTTGAGTCGTCAATCACACACAAAGGTAGCATCATTCGTCTTCACTGGAGGCTTGCGATGCGATACTTCCCCCGGTGTAACGAGATTGGGTACAGGAGAGATTGTTACAGGAGATAAAATCGTGACCGGTGTCAGTGCCAATCTGAGCCGGACATCATGGATAAATGTGTCTCCCGTGTGTGAGGTCTTCCTCTTCTTCTCCTCGGGTGTTGGGCAAACTAACAGGACATTTTCCAACCATGCCACAAGGACATTTGTCGGGTTTCTCCGATGCACATTTTCGTGTGTTTGTGTAAAGCATGTGGACCTTTTGAGTACATCATTGTTATCATTGTCTTGTTGTTGTTGTTGTTGTTGTTGTTGTCGTTGTCGTTGTCGGTGTTGTCGGTGTTGTCGGTGTTGTCGGTGTTGTCGGTGTTGTCGGTGTTGTCGGTGTTGTCGGTGTTGTCGGTGTTGTCGGTGTTGTCGGTGTTGTCGGTGTTGTCGGTGTTGGACTGTTGGACTGTTGGACTGTTGGACTGTTGGACTGTTGGACTGTTGGACTGTTGGTATTGTTGTTGTGCATCTGGTCAAATGAGACGCATTTCGCAGAGGTAATAGTTATTGAGTGTGGAGCGCAGTGGCACAGTGAGTAGGTGTTGCGCTGCGTTGGCGAACCTTTGATTCACTCCACGTGCTTAAGTTCGTTCACTCAAAGGTGCCAATAAATACCTGGTGGACAACGGTGGGTATTTGTGTACGAGTAATTTTCGCGCATTAATTCCAGCCTGGTTGAATGCTTCCCCGATAATTCAAAAGGTTTGTTTTTCAACCGAACAAGTCTGACAAGAATGGAAAAGCGCCTTGAACAGACAACGGGATATTGCGCAGTATTACATACTTACCTGTACTTTACCTTTGGACGTCAAACCATGCGTCATTGTCAAGTAGGCTAGCCTCTTTCTGTGTCCATTCGCCTCCGTTGGGCATCGACTTTTGATCAAACAATTGTTTGTGTATTAAACAATAAAAGTCGCTGTTTCTTTTTTTAGTAAACAAACCTGGTGGTCGTGCCATGTATTGGGACAATATTATTGTTGTCAGGCAGCAACATGTACAATTATGGTCAACGAATTATGGTCAACGAATGTAAAGCCAAGAGGGAGATGGGTGGATTGTGTTCGAAGGGACATGCAGGAACTGCGGATCACCCCGGGGGATGCCCAGGACAGAACATTATGTAAATCAAGAATTCGGGCCGCTGACCCCACCTAGTGGAAGACGAAGAACGTAGAGCCTAATATGAAAACACTGAAGTGGTCATACTTGCAGTATTTGTGTTGATCCATGGGAGGTTGTAAAGTGAATAATTTCGTAAGACATGTAGGCCTGTGAATCCGCTGATTGCTCTACACGAAGTAAACTAAAAGCACAGTGTATATTAAAAATTATAACTTACGTTGAATATATCGGAATATATGAACTAAGAATGATCAGTGTATACAGTCACGTTAGCATCAAAGTCACTGTTGATGAGTTTCTTAGTAACTCCACAACTACGTCCTTAATTAAATCGCAAGTAATCTTTGATATGTCGCGCCAACATAAACAACGCTCATTGCAGTCGGTGTTACATTGGGGCAAGTAACGCAAGCCCAGCCCGCGTGCAGCTTACTTACCGGTGCTGCTACCTTGGCCTATGATTGACGACATATAAAAAAGTGTGTTATTTTAGACCGAGTCGTCCATCAGCGACCCGGCGTTATTCGGGGATTCGTGGCGTCTACACAGACCGATTGGCAAACACAAAGCCCGAGCCGCCGTCTGACGCTCGCTTGGTGCGTCGTCGCTGTCTGCGCCTTCGTTGTCTGGGCCAAACAAGGTCTGATGCCTGTGTATTGTCTGCGTCATACATGGTCCGTTGTCTGGGTCAAACAAGGTCTGATGTCGGTGTATTGTCTGCGTCATACATGGTCCGTTGTCTCGGCCAAACAAGGTCTGATGTCGGTGTATTGTCTACGTCATACATGGTCCGTTGTCTGGCCCAAACAAGGTCTGATGTCTGTGTATTGTCTACGTCATACATGGTCCATTGTCTGGGCCAAACAAGGTCTGATGTCCGTGTATTGTCTACGTCATACATGGTCCGTTGTCTGGGCCAAACAAGGTCTGATGTCTGTGTATTGTCTGCGTCATACATGGTCCGTTGTCTGGGCCAAACAAGGTCTGATGTCCGTGTATTGTCTACGTCATACATGGTCCGTTGTCTGGGCCAAACAAGGTCTGATGTCCGTGTATTGTCTGCTCCGTCGTATGCATGTCGTATGGGCCATACGAGGCCCGTTAGCTTGCTATATGTTTGTCGTATAAGGTCCGTTGTCTATCTTGTGCGTCTGAATCACACAAGATCTTTTTTGTGTCGTCTAGGTCATACAATATCCATTGTCTGAGTCGTCTACGTCATTGTCTGGATGGTATAACATTCGCTGTCTAAGTGCCTGCAATAATAAAAATCAGAACATAACCTGTGGTGATTAAATGAAGTTGACGGGAATGCTGCTTTGGTGCGTCGAGTCTGGCCAAAATAATAAATTATAACGACGAAACCTAGTTAAAACCGTCTCCAAGTGCCTCTTTCGAACCTGATAAAGCACACGGCATCGATTTAAATCCGGACTATTTCAGGTGTGTGTAGCCATTTACCCAACACGACTGCCCAATTCGAAGTGACGTGTTGTGGTTAGTTTCGTGTTAGGCGAACAACCACCAAATAACAGGTATTTTGAGTGTGACGTCACGGACACCGCGTTAATTGTAAACAAGTGCCAGAGACGCTGAGAAACCTTCCGAACCTTCTACGCTGGACTGGTTGAATCGTAACTGATTTTAATCCCAATCAATACGCTCGGTTATCACGAGAAGTAGCCCTGGCCTCAGCTAGCGACAGGACGTAGGCCTACATCAACACATTCTTCGTTCAGTTCCCCCGTCGTTGTTTTTTAAGTTCTCACGTTTTTCCCCCTCTGTTCTTGTGTTGTCCCCCGTCGTTGTTTTTTAAGTTCTCTCACGTTTTTTATTTCGTCTGTTCTTGTGTTGTCCCGTTTCCGGACCACTATTTCAACACGCCGTCGTATCGACTTAGCGAAATGCGTGGAATGCCGCGTGTCTTTAAGGTAAGAACACTAAGCCTTGTAAATCTGCTTTTTCCGTAGTATCCCGTTAAAAAAAATCGTACAGGTCTACAGCCATCGCATTGGCAACGAAGACGCACGCACACGTACGCACGCACGCGCGCGCGCACACACACATACACACACGTACGCCAGCATTGGCAAGCGCAAGCGCAAGCGCAAGCGCAAGCGCAAGCGCAAGCGCAAGCGCAAGCGCAAGCGCAAGCGCAAGCGCAAGCGCAAGCGCAAGCGCAAGCGCAAGCGCAAGCGCAAGCGCAAGCGCAAGCGCAAGCGCAAGCGCAAGCGCAAGCGCAAGCGCAAGCGCAAGCGCAAGCGCAAGCGCAAATACGCCCACGCGCAAGCGCAAGCGCAAGCGCAAATACGCGCACGCGCACGCGCAAGCGCAAATACGCGCACGCGCAAATACGCGCACGCGCACGCGCACGCGCACGCGCACGCGCACGCGCACGCGCACGCGCACGCGCACGCGCACGCGCACGCGCACGCGCACGCGCACGCGCACGCGCACGCGCACGCGCACGCGCACGCGCACGCGCACGCGCACGCGCACGCGCACGCGCACGCGCACGCGCACGCGCACGCGCACGCGCACGCGCACGCCCACGCGCACGCGCACGCGCACGCCCACGCGCACGCGCACGCGCACGCGCACGCGCACGCGCACGCGCACGCGCACGCGCACGCGCACGCGCGCGCGCGCGCGCGCACGCGCACGCGCACGCGCACGCGCACGCACACGCACACGCACACGCACACGCACACGCACACGCACACGCACACGCACACGCACACGCACACGCACACGCACACGCACACGCACACGCACACGCACACGCACACGCACACGCACACGCACACGCACACGCACACGCACACGCACACGCACACGCACACGCACACGCACACGCACACGCACACGCACACGCACACGCACACGCACACGCACACGCACACGCACACGCACACGCACACGCACACGCACACGCACACGCACACGCACACGCACACGCACACGCACACGCACACGCACACGCACACGCACACGCACACGCACACGCACACGCACACGCACACGCACACGCACACGCACACGCACACGCACACGCACACGCACACGCACACGCACACGCACACGCACACGCACGCACACACACGCACACACACACACACACACACACATACATATATATATATATATATATATATACATATATATATATATACATATATATATATATATATATATATATATATATATATATATATATATATATATATATATATATATATATATATATATATATACATATATACATATATACATATATACACACACACACACATATATATATAATATATATATATATATATATATATATATATATATATATATATATATATATATATATATATATAATGGGATCTATGTAATAAAAAAGTTTTGCGCAATTCCGGCTTGCAGGCTACAACCACATGGCGATGAGCTGGGTGTAGATGGGCTGGGTGTAGATGGGTTGGGTGTAGATGGGCTGGGTGTAGATGGGCTGGGTGTAGATGGGCTAAGTGTAGATGGGTTGGGTGTAGATGGGCTGGGTGTAAATGGGCTGGGTGTAGATGGGCTGGGTGTAGATGGGTTGGGTGTAGATGGGCTAAGTGTAGATGGGTTGGGTGTAGATGGGCTGGGTGTAGATGGGCTGGATGTAGATGGGCTGGGTGTAGATGGGCTACGTGTAGATGGGCTGGGTGTAGATGGGCTGGTGTAGATGGGTTGGGTGTAGATGGGCTAAGTGTAGATGGGCTGGGTGTAGATGGGCTGGTGTAGATGGGTTGGGTGTAGATGGGTTGTGTGTAGATGGGCTAAGTGTAGATGGGCTGGGTGTAGATGGGCTGGTGTAGATGGGCTGGGTGTAGATGGGTTGGGTGTAGATGGGCTGGGTGTAGATGGGTTGGGTGTAGATGGGCTAAGTGTAGATGGGTTGGGTGTAGATGGGCTGGGTGTAGATGGGCTGGGTGTAGATGGGCTGGGTGTAGATGGGTTGGGTGTAGATGGGCTGGGTGTAGATGGGTTGGGTGTAGATGGGCTAAGTGTAGATGGATTGGGTGTAGATGGGCTGGGTGTAGATGGGCTGGGTGTAGATGGGCTGGGTGTAGATGGGCTGGGTGTAGATGGGCTAAGTGTAGATGGGCTGGGTGTAGATGGGCTGGTGTAGATGGGTTGGGTGTAGATGGGCTAAGTGTAGATCGGCTGGGTGTAGATGGGCTGGTGTAGATGGGTTGGGTGTATATGGGTTGTGTGTAGATGGGCTAAGTGTAGATGGGCTGGGTGTAGATGGGCTGGTGTAGATGGGCTGGGTGTAGATGGGCTGGGTGTAGATGGGTTGGGTGTAGATGGGTTGGGTGTATATGGGCTGGGTGTAGATGGGCTGGGTGTAGATGGGCTGGGTGTAGATGGGTTGGGTGTAGATGGGCTGGGTGTAGATGGGCTGGGTGTAGATGGGTTGGGTGTAGATGGGCTAAGTGTAGATGGGTTGGGTGTAGATGGGCTGGTGTAGATGGGCTGGGTGTAGATGGGCTGGGTGTAGATGGGTTGGGTGTAGATGGGTTGGGTGTATATGGGCTGGGTGTAGATGGGCTGGGTGTAGATGGGTTGGGTGTAGATGGGCTGGGTGTAGATGGGCTGCGTGTAGATGGGTTGGGTGTAGATGGGCTAAGTGTAGATGGGTTGGGTGTAGATGGGCTGGGTGTAGATGGGCTGGGTGTGGATGGGCTGGGTGTAGATGGGCTAAGTGTAGATGGGCTGGGTGTAGATGGGCTGGTGTAAATGGGCTGGGTGTAGATGGGCTGGTGTACATGGGTTGGGTGTAGATGGGTTGTGTGTAGATGGTCTGTGTGTAGATGGGCTGGTGTAGATAAACAGGGTGTAGATGGGCTGGGTGTAGATGGGCTGGGTGTAGATGACTGGGTGTAGATGGGCTGGGTGTAGATGGGCTGGGTATAGATGGGCTGTGTGTAGATGGGCTGGGTGTAGATGGCTGGGTGTAGATGGGTTGGGTGTAGATGGGCTGAGTGTAGATGGGCTGGGTGTAGATTGGCTGGGTGTAGATGGGCTGAGTATAGATGGGCTGGGTGTAGATGGGCTGGGTGTGGATGGGCTGGGTATAGATGGGCTGGGTGTAGATGACTGGGTGTAGATGGGCTGGGTGTAGATGGGCTAAGTGTAGAGTGGCTGGGTGTAGATGGGCTGGGTGTAGATGACTGGGTGTAGATGGGCTGGGTATAGATGGGCTGGGTGTAGATGACTGGGTGTAGATGGGCTGGGTGTAGATGGGCTGGGTATAGATGGGCTGGGTGTAGATGACTGGGTGTAGATGGGCTGGGTGTAGATGACTGGGTGTAGATGGGCTGGGTATAGATGGGCTGGGTGTAGATGACTGGGTGTAGATGGGCTGGGTGTAGATGGGCTGGGTATAGATGGGCTGGGTGTAGATGACTGGGTGTAGATGGGCTGGGTATAGATGGGCTGGGTGTAGATGGGCTGGGTGTGGATGGGCTGGGCATAGATGGGCTGGGTGTAGATGACTGGGTGTAGATGGGCTGGGTATAGATGGGCTGGGTGTAGATGGGCTGGGTATAGATGGGCTGGGTGTAGATGACTGGGTGTAGATGGGCTGGGTGTAGATGGGCTGGGTGTAGATGGGCTGGGTGTAGATGGGCTGGGTATAGATGGGCTGGGTGTAGATGACTGGGTGTAGATGGGCTGGGTATAGATGGGCTGGGTGTAGATGGGCTGGGTGTAGATGGGCTGGGTATAGATGGGCTGGGTGTAGATGACTGGGTGTAGATGGGCTGGGTATAGATGGGCTGGGTGTAGATGACTGGGTGTAGATGGGCTGGGTGTAGATGGGCTGGGTGTAGATGGGCTGGGTGTAGATGGGCTGGGTGTGGATGGGCTGGGTATAGATGGGCTGGGTGTAGATGACTGGGTGTAGATGGGCTGGGTGTAGATGGGCTGGGTGTAGATGGGTTGGGTGTAGATGGGCTGGGTGTAGATGACTGGGTGTAGATGGGCTGGGTGTAGATGGGCTGGGTATAGATGGGCTGGGTGTAGATGACTGGGTGTAGATGGGCTGGGTGTAGATGGGCTGGGTGTAGATGGGCTGGGTGTATATGGGCTGGGTGTAGATGGCCTGGGTGTAGATGACTGGGTGTAGATGGGCTGGGTATTGATGGGCTGGGTGTAGATGGGCTGGGTGTGGATGGGCTGGGTGTAGATGACTGGGTGTAGATGGGCTGGGTATAGATGGGCTGGGTGTAGATGGGCTGGGTATAGATGGGCTGGGTGTAGATGGGCTGGGTATAGATGGGCTGGGTGTAGATGGGCTGGGTGTAGATTGGCTGGGTGTAGATGGGCTGGGTGTATATGGGCTGGGTGTGGATGGGCTGGGTATAGATGACTGGGTGTAGATGGGCTGGGTATAGATGGGCTGGGTATAGATGGGCTGGGTGTAGATGGGCTGGGTGTAGATGGGCTGGGTGTGGATGGGCTGGGTGTATATGGGCTGGGTATAGATGGGCTGGGTGTAGATGACTGGGTGTAGATGGGCTGGGTATAGATGGGCTGGGTGTAGATGGGCTGGGTGTAGATGGGCTGGGTGTAGATGACTGGGTGTAGATGGGCTGGGTGTAGATGACTGGGTGTAGATGGGCTGGTTGTAGATGACTGGGTGTAGATGGGCTGGGTGTAGATGACTGGGTGTAGATGGGCTGGGTGTAGATGACTGGGTGTAGATGGGCTGGGTGTAGATGACTGGGTGTAGATGGGCTGGGTGTAGATGACTGGGTATAGATGGGCTGGGTGTAGATGGGCTGGGTGTAGATGGGCTGGGTGTAGATGACTGGGTGTAGATGGGCTGGGTGTAGATGACTGGGTGTAGATGGGCTGGGTGTAGATGGGCTGGGTGTAGATGGGCTGGGTATAGATGGGCTGGGTGTAGATGGGCTGGGTGTAGATGGGCTGGGTGTGGATGGGCTGGGTATAGAGAGGCTGGGTGTAGATGGGCTGGGTATAGATGGGTTGGGTATAGATGGGTTGGGTGTAGATGACTGGGTGTAGATGGGCTGGGTATAGATGGGCTGGGTGTAGATGGGCTGGGTGTGGATGGGCTGGGTATAGATGGGCTGGGTGTAGATGGGCTGGGTGTGGATGGGCTGGGTATAGATGGGCTGGGTATAGATGGGCTGGGTATAGATGGGCTGGGTGTAGATGGGCTGGGTGTGGATGGGCTGGTTGTAGATGACTGGGTGTAGATGGGCTGGGTGTAGATGGGCTGGGTGTAGATGGGCTGGGTGTAGATGACTGGGTGTAGATGGGCTGGGTGTAGATGACTGGGTGTAGATGGGCTGGGTGTAGATGGGCTGGGTGTAGATGGGCTGGGTATAGATGGGCTGGGTGTAGATGGGCTGGGTATAGATGGGCTGGGTATAGATGGGCTGGGTATAGATGGGCTGGGTGTGGATGGGCTGGGTATAGATGGGCTGGGTATAGATGGGCTGGGTGTAGATGGGCTGGGTATAGATGGGCTGGGTATAGATGGGCTGGGTATAGATGGGCTGGGTGTAGATGGGCTGGGTGTGGATGGGCTGGGTATAGATGGGCTTGGTGTGGATGGGCTGGGTGTAGATGGGCTGGGTATAGATGGGCTGGGTGTGGATGGGCTGGGTATAGAGAGGCTGGGTGCACTACTATACAGCGATGATTAAATAATGTTTAAATATGGTTTGGTAACCATTATTTCTAAGGAGACAGCCAGAAAAACCGTTGCAAAATCGGGAGACGGCGAACCGTCACAGTGCTGCACAGTACCGGAAGGAAGAGAAAAACACTACGCGCAAGACCGGAAGCGGTAGATGTGTTTACGGAACGATGCATGCAATGACAGCCACTGAAAAAGAAGACATCGAACTTTGTCTTCCTTCGGTTTGTCAATCAATCCATAACGGGTTTCTTCTGCATCCGGTGGTATCTCCCATTACATTCAGCTTAATTAGTAGGCCTTTATGTCAAATTCTAGGTGTTTTTTCTAAAGGTGTTGCATGACCGTCATCGTTCTTTTGGTGACAGGGCTTATAGGCCTAATCCTACTCGTTCCATCTTTATCTCGCTGGCCGGGTCTGGCCGCAACAGGCCTGTCCAAAAACATTGGAATCGGGGGCTTGGATAGGGTAGCTGAATTCACAATAATTTTGTTTTGGGGGTGACAGGAGATAGGCTTAATCTTGCAATAATTCTGCAATGGTTGCAGATGGAGTTTTGGGTGAGCTTCAAATGGACGGGTAGCGGGTTTTACTTAATAAGCACCAACACCCGAGTTTTCAATGCACTTGTATGCGCATTAATATAATCAGAACACTGGGATAGTATTGTATGTTACAGTTGTACATGTATTGTTTGTATTTCTTCAAGTCAGGTCTTCTATTCGTAATTTTTTAATCAAACTTACAACAATCAACAAAACCGAACAATGCAGGCACACGACTTGATCGTTCCGAAACTTCACAAGTATGACTATGAACGAACACTCCCTTTTAAATAATTGAAAATTCAAGAAACATATTTCCTCACCGTATGCAAAGTGCATTAATTTTTTGTGGATGTCCTGACGATTGTTTGAAGTTGATTGTGTGCATGGAAACTATGAAATTTTGAATGGTTTATTTGAGTCAGTCGGGGCTTTTTCCGGGGATGGGGGCATATTACTGGGGGCTCTCAGCGCTATTATTCTTCTGACTTCAGAACTAGTACTTACGAGGTATATAACAAAGCAGCCAAGTGAAGTAGAGTGTAGATATATACAGGCCTATGCCATTCTCTTGGTTAAGGATAGTTGGTAAGCCCCTTGTCCAATATGTTTCTGGCGATCATGGCACGCAACCAAACTATCTGGATTTGATTGCTATATTTTCCACATGTTAGACAACGAGTCATTAGAAAAAAATAATTGTCCGGATAATTAGGCTACATGAATGTCTCTGGTTGTTTGCACAAGCATCACTGAACGTATCGCTTCAAGAAAAGTCCTTTGTCATGCCTTTCACAAGGGCAAATGTTTGAGGCTGTAACCCTTTGATCGTCGCACGCACCATTCAAAGGGGCGCATTCCTGGTACCCGCCCTCACACGCAGATACCAAAGTGACCCTAAGGTACAGTTCCACGGAAACTGTCCCCGGTCAACATGCAGGTATAGGGCCTGCCACTGGTCACGACGCGTCCACGAAGGCTAGCGTCTGTGACGCACACCGATGTCTCGCTAAACCGAACACTGCACGATCGTAGGGTGATTCATTACGCATGACTACTTGATTATGTTGTATTAATAACTCTACGTGGTCGCCTAACAAATAAATAAGCCCGTGCGTGGGCGCGAACATTGCGGCCGTCGCAAATAGCGACTAGAAAACACTCGTCAACCGGCACCGCCAGCAACCTTCGCTCTGGCACCGACGCGCGCGCTCACGAATTCCAAATAAATTTTAAAACGTCAACCGCCATTCGTCTACGTAGGCGTCCTTGCTTATCCGCAGGTAAATTGATCGATTATCCGCCAATCTTTCGCGCCGTATCGCCGCCTCGGCGCGCGATCGTATCTCTTACGACCCGCTCGCCTCGAGGAGATCGCTATTGTCGATTTCCTTTTCATATCCGAACTAATTTCAGCGCGACAGGCAGTAAGCGTGCCAGGCGCGCGCTGATTGGTCAGACGGCGGCAGGTGCACGCGCCGATCTGATCCGGTTGTCGCTGCCTCGGGCGGCCATTTTCAAATGGCTTTTGTTTCGCCGTCAAAAAGAGGGGGACGTCTACAGCGGCGCCTCGTCGGCTTCCTTCTTATCGGTGGCGGTTGACGTGACCTTCCGGCGTTTATCAATGCTCGTAATCCTCGCTCGCGCTTTGTTTACGGCGGAAAGTTCGGCCGGCCGCGCAGCCCAGTCAAGTTATTTCAGCGGCGCGAGGCGATTCGGATTGAAATGCGCTTATTAGAACCGTAAATAACTCGAACCGAATCAGTCACACTGACGTAAGCGCGACTCGGGCTGGTTTATGGAGGTCGCGCAGCAAAACTTCATCGCCGTGATATAGGCTTTATTGGGGTGGGGGTCAACATATTGCATTGATGAAACTCGGTGTTTGCTTCAGATTGTCGTTTCGCGTGATACGAGTTGTTTAATCTGTGAGTTGGAATAGCCTCTCCAAGTCGATGTATTTAATATATAGACCTCTATATTTAATCTCCGTTTGAACCTATAACTGAACCCTGTTTATTCAACCAAGTTCCACATATTCTATAACATCAGGTCTTATTCATGATGACATCTTATAGGCTACTGTTCCATTTACTGTCATGTATTGCATTATATTGGACTCATTTTAATACCTTTCATTATTACAATGAAAGGTATTAAAATGCATTGACACTATTTATTTGTTGACACAAGTTTACACTACACAGCATAATCCACAATATTTGGGAAATAATCGGTATTGGTGGATGTGGGTTCCGGCGGGTGCACAGCTATGGGGCCTACTGTAAACGAAATAAAAAGTAGGCCCTATGCCTCACAGGTGAACGGATCGAAGGAGTTCCGAATCCTTCGTAGTCAAACACAGGTCTATTGCTTAAGTAATGCACGTGATTACTTGTAACATTGCCAAACGGTAGCTCTATCTATAGTTGTACTTTTATACTGCCACGCCTAGTGAATCATTCCAAAACAACGCAGGCCATTAGGCATGAAGTCAGACCTCCAAGTTCCAACAGTGGCTCATCAGACAAACAAACCAGCTGTTGTTTTTGTCATTTCGTCAACAACTGTATTGCGTCTATTCCCACAGAACACAAAACAACACCGATTCGTATATCGTCAAGGGAAGCATGTTGTGTGTAATTTACAAAATTGTTCCTCAATTTCAAAATAGCCAGCTGTGCAAATGTGTTACACCTTCGTGTGTCTGGACAGTGTTGTTCTCTTTGTGGCTAGCACCGGACTTAACTGACCATGGGGCCCATGGACAGTAACTGACAGGGTGATAAAAAAATACTCCTCGCTCCTCTAACGTCTACAAAAATACGTTTTATTTAGTGCAGTAGCCAAGACTGCAAGACTTTAAGACTGCTCAAATCGATTTACATTGTTCTATCGAAAATCGTCGGAATTTCTTCGGGAAGTGACGGAGTGAACTAACATGCCCAACGTTAGAAACGGCAGCACAGAATTTGACCCCAAGTTCTGTATATTTAAATTATGATGCTCTTATTACAGTTCTCCACAAACAGGGAATTCACTGCAAAAATACGCATTATATCGAAGCCCCCAAGTTACGTAATGGTGAAGTACACATAAAAAACTTACAAGAATGCACACATTCATCAACAAATGCCTGCGCGGAATCCTACACCCGGAGTGGTCAAGACAAGGTAACGAACACTACACCCTGGAAGTGAACCAAACAAATATTCTTTGTAAATGGAATAAGGAAGAGAAAATGGAGGTGGATAGGACACACACTCTGGAAACCTCCAGAAACCATCACCCGTCAAGCTATCACATGGAACCCCCCCCCCCCTCCCCCCCAGGGAAGAGGCGGAACACCTGGCAAAAAGACACTGAAAGGGAAACAAAAGAGATGGGATACGCCAGGAGAGAGATGGAGAGGATGCATACCCATATTACCCACGGACAGAAAACAGTGGCGTTCCTTGGTCGATGGCCTAGATGCTCCCAGCGAGCAAACAGGCATAGGTAAGTAAGTTACGTAAAACAAGACTTTGAACCAATAACATCACGTTGTATGAGCCCTGGGCAACTGTCCGTCTACCCTGTACTAAATATGGCGCTGTTTTTTGTAAAAACAAATAAAAGTGATGATATTAGATTGTAATTACTTCGAAATATTCTCCTGATTACAACGAAACGGTCCTCACTTGAAAATGTCCAAAGCGAAGCGTCGCACATTTAAGTTAGCAAGCACTTCGTTTTGAAGTACCCTGAATACGCTTATTTACACAGCATTACAAATCGTGTGAAATCACGCTGCTGCCGCTGTTTGGAGAGGTTTCTACTGAACTGTCACATTACGATGACTGCGCTCCATGTGGTAATAACCCATAGGTCAAATAGTACCATAGACACTGGAGCCATGCATATCTGGAGGGGGGGGGGGGGAGGGGGTGTAATAGGAGTACGAGAGTGGTGTAGGCATTGACTAGGCAAGCCTT